>JAVXUM010000017.1:36222631-36233218 GCA_035590655.1 Pouteria glomerata | reverse complement strand
AGGAGGGAAAGATTTGGACTTATGTTCCTTTCTTTCTTTTCTTTCTTCCATGGAGTAGCTGATTGTGTATTGATGGTATTCTGTACCTTTTCTTTTGCATCTTCTTGATGCTTTGAATAAACTTACTTATCATTTTCAAAAAAAAGAAATGTCATGTTGCCAATGCATATGTAGCATCTGATGACAGACGGCTGTAGTTTTCCAAGAATAAGGAAAGCTGCGTCTAGTTTCCTTAATGCCCGTTTGAGTACCACTTTGATGGAGTGCTGTCTTGATAGATCCTTTGCACACCCTTGTAGTTTTGGTAATGCCCATTTGATTACTACTTCGGTAGACTGCCTTGAGAACATTATTAGCGTTGCACATTTGCACACCCTTGTTGGAAGCTCAAATTTTAAATGTTTTATCCAACCTGTCTCTTTTCTCCTTCTTCATTTTCTTTTTAAATGGAAACGAAAAGTTGCTAAATGCTACTTAAAAGGTGTTATCGATCTCTTGTGGATTGAAATTATTTTTTTGATGGTGGATGTTCACCAAACATAAGGCTCGCGGTGACATCTATTTACTATGAAATGACCTTTGCTTCTAAGTCCAGGATTCAGATTCGTATGAATCTTCTATTTGACATAATGGTGGTTTTGTATATTCTTCTTTTGTTTGTCCATAAGATAAAGCCAACTTTATTCATGATGTTGATTTGGGATTAATTTGGAATCGATTCCATCATTATTATTTGATTTCTATATTTGAAATTTTTCTTACACAAAGCACGGTTTAGCAACCACAATCAGTTGAGCTATCCTGTGCATTGTGATGCCAAAAACTTCAGTCATGTCCAGATCTTCTGCTTTGATACCAGGAGGAAGCTTCCAGTCAAAGCTGTGGAGAAGTTGAGCAAGAGCTAGCTCAACCGTTGCCGTTCCAAAGGTGATGGCAGGGCAGCTTCTTCGACCTGCCCCAAAAGGTATCAACTCAAAATCTTGCCCTTTGAAGTCGACAGTGCTACCCATGAATCTCTCTGGTTCAAATGTTTCTGGATTTTCCCAACACGCTAGATCGCTCCCTATTGCCCGTGCATTAACAAAGAACCTTGTTTTGGCAGGAATATTGTACCCATCAATGGTTACATCTTCCATGGATTCTCTTGGGAGTAGTGCTGGTGCAGCAGGATGTAATCGGAAGATCTCCTTGACAGCAGCTTTCAAGTAGGGCAACTGCGGCAGGTCGCTTTCTGACACAAGTTTTTTTTCTCCAACACTACATCTTACCTCGGCTTGTGCTCTTTCCATGACTTTGGGGTTTAGGACGAGCTCCGTCATTCCCCAATCTAAGGTTATAAAGGTTGTATCCGTCCCTGCTGCGAACATGTCCTGCAATGGCAATAATAAATATACTCTCAAGTGTCCCAGTATGAACAATTGAGCTGAGTGGAACTTAAATACTCCAACCATGGGAGTTTTTAGGGTGTGAATGATTCAAAAGAGCCGCAAGGGATTAGAAAAAAACAGTTTTCACTTACCAAAATGATGGCTTTGACATTGTCCATGGTGAGAGGTGTTTCAGTAGCCTTGCTGCTCTGTATTTCAAGTAAGACATCCACCAGGTCCTTGTGTTCTTCCTTTTCTCTCTTGGGATTGAGATGTTCCTTTATCACCTCATCAAAAAGCTGGTCAAAACGTTGAAAAGTGTTCTGAATTCTTGACTTCATTCCAGTTAAGGTGTGCATAAACTCCATGGAGGGGAAGAAATCTCTGATGCTGAATCCTCCGAGCAGTACCTGGTACTCCTCGAGCATCTTTTGGAACCCATGATGATCGTAGTCGCCTCCTCCTGTGAAATCTCTTCCGAATGCAATGCGACAAAGGACATCATTTGCATATAGTCCAAGGAGCTGGATAAATCAGTAGCGCCAGGATAGGATTCTGCAATCCTGTGAACCAGATGGGCAACTTCTTCTTCTCTTACAAAGCTGTAGGATTGGACCCGCTTGGTACTTAGAAGCTCTAATATGCAAATTTTGCGTATTTGCCGCCAGTAGGAGCCATATGGTGAGAATACAACATCAGTGCAATCATAGAAAAGATGTTTGGCTGAAAAGATCTGAGGACGGCTTGCAAGGGCAAGATCATGGGTTTTCATCACCTCCCTTGCCATTCTAGCTGATGAAACCACTACTGTTGGAACCTCGCCAAGTTGCAGGTAAATGATGGGACCAAACTTCTCTGCTAGGCGACGGAGAGAGAGGTGAGGCGTACTGGTAAGCTGGTGGAGGTTTCCTATTATGGGTAGCTTTGAGGGACCTGGTGGGAGATTGAGCTTTCCTTTTTTTGATTTCTCCTTTAAGAGAAGCTTCAACACCACTACTAGCAAAATGGACGCAAAAAGAAAGGAAGGCAAGCTGCCTTCCTTCAGCCATTGGAAGTTGGCCATTGAATTTCTTTCTCACAAGGTGAGTAATTGACACCACTTTCTTTGTGAATGGTTACCATTTTATACTCTTATAAGCATCTGTATGGAACCATCTTTTTGAATTGTCAATTTGTAGCATATTCCTGGTATGGCACCATCTTTTGAATTATCAATTTGTATCATTTTCCTAGTTTGAAGTTACTCTTTCCTAGGTTGGCTTTTGTTTTCTAACGTGCTTTTCACCATGGGATTCGAGAGAGCTAACATCGCTATCTAATATTAATTCTAAAAATCAGATTAGAACTCGACGGTCAACAGTTGAGGTTCATTCAAGTGTTTTTTAAACACGATGTCACAGCATCAGCCTCTCCTTTTCTCCACCGTGACCGTGACTTCCTACGCCAGGACAGATTCCCGGCATGATTTTTCTGTTTTTATCTTTCTGATGATGGGACCCTATTTGGCTAGTGGCAGAAGATATCCTGAACGAGGTAGGAGCCATGATCATTATTCCAAGAATAGACCAATTATTAGGGCCCGTTTGATAGCGTAGAAATATGTAAAAATTTACTAAAAATTATAAAATTGATGTTTAGTAAAATATTAATTTTTGGTTTTTTTTTTTTTTTTTTTTATTTGTTGCAATAATTTGATTTACTCAAGGGTTACTAAAAATTTTACAAAAACACATACAAGTTATTAAAAATTGTTAAAAAATTTATCGAATACTCAAAAACTATTATTTTTGCTAAATATTATTAAAAATTTTATCAAATATTCAAAAATTATAAAAAAATTATATTTTATTTCACCTAATATATTAAAAATTGTAGCTAATAATTTTTTATTACAAGCTATTAAAAATTTGCTTTTAAACGCCTCCTGGATTGGTGATATTTTTCTACTCCAGGACAAATTTCTAACGTGATTTTTCTGCTTCTATCTTTCTGATGGCGGTTCCCCATTTGGCTGGTTGCAGAAGATATTCTTAACGAGGGAGGACCCATGAGCATCATTCCAAAAATAGACCCATAATTAGATTGGTGATATTTTTCTTTGCAATAGACTATCAGATGCTTTCAACTAGGCTTCGCATACATATTAAAAAAAAAATTAAAATTAAAATTCCCCAAAATTTATCAAAAATAATTAATTTTTTTCAATTTTTTTAATTAAATTTTGTCAATTATTACTTTTATTTAAAATTATTATACTTTTATTGTATTTTTTTATTAATTTTTTATCAACTAAACACCCTTTGTTCTTTTTCAAGGCAATATTGGAAAATTTTGCGTTATCAAAAGTACATCTCTTACCTGAATATTCTTTCATAATAATATGGAATAATAGTATCTCCGGGATAATTACGTTGGCATAATTACGTTGGCGGTGACTCGTGTCCAAGCCTTAGACTTAGTTTGAGAAGTAAAAAAAATTATTTTTTTTTAATTGACCATTACTTAGTTATTGGAAAGCTAGCTCTTTTTTATGTTTAAAAAAAAAAAGTTAATTTTTAAGTAATTAATTTTTTTATTAGTTTGACATTTTTATCTTTCAAAATTTAAATGGTAAGAGAATAAATTTTAGTACTTAAAAAAATAAAAAAGTTCGTAGATAAAAGTTGAGCTATTCACTTTTTCCGTTACTTTTTTGGGTTAGTTTAGTTTCAAAAAAGCTACCAACTTTTTTGGTTATATATGAATTTCTTTTACCAAAATTTAATTTTTATTTTAAAATATATAACTTTTAGGTATAATAGCATTTGTAGAAAGAAATAAAAAAATTTTCATTCGTTTGAGTAAAAACTATTTAGTTGGTTAAAAAGCAACAAGAAAATTATTATTTTTTTTCTTCTGATTTTAGTGCAAATAGATGTAAATTTTTTTTATTTTTTTTAATTAATGCGATAAGTACACTTAAAAGTTATAATTTTTTAAAAAAGTTAAATTTTGATAAAAAATTATATGAAATAAAAAAAATTACTGAAAAAGCTAAAAGTTATTTTTGAATCCAAACGAAGCCTTACTTTTCTTTAGTGACTATCTCAAGTGCAGAATAATTTGCACGCACCAAATGGATTGAACGGGAAGTCATGGCCTTGGAAGTCTATTAGCGCCATTTAGAAACGTCAATGACTTGGGAGTTCCTCTCACAGCAACTGGTGAGGTCTTGCTGAGGGAAAGGGTTACGCAGGGTTGCAGGTGATAAGATTGTGGGACCTCGACCATCGACGTGGGCGTCAGATTGTACAATCACAACTTTTGCTTAGCTGGCCGTATATTGAATTGTACAAGAATTGGCGATACCCATTTTTGGGGTTTTAAAAACAAATGTTCCTCTCTTTTTTTTTTTTTTTTTTTTCTTTCTCTACCTGACAAGTGGCATCCGATAATTCGTTTTTATTTAAAATATAAATATGGATGTATATATATATATATATTTTGCAACAACAATAGTATATAAAAATAATATAAGGGGGGTATTTGAAGTGATAAAAATTAAGGTAAAGTGAAATAAATTATAAATTTGTAATTTGTGTAATGAGATAAAAAATAAATAATTTTTAAAAATTTTCAGTATTTATTAATATAAATTAAATACATTCAAAGTATAATTTATGGAATTTGATGTGAAGAGCTATTGATGGTGTGTTTTTCGGTTTAGGCTTAGAAAAAGAGAAGGGAAAATTGAGAAGAAAAGGGAATGAAAAAGTAGAAAGAAATTATATGAAGTCTTAAATACATATTATTATGGGTAGTGATGGTTTTAGAAATTTTAGATGATAGAATTGTATAAAAATTTAAATAGTAATTACAAAATAATAAATAAAATAAACATCTTAATAAATTATTTTGATGGGTTCAAAAAAAATTAGTGGGGTCATAATTACTAAAATATTTTAAGTATAAAAAAATTTTTAAAAATTTTTTATTGTCAATTGACCTAATCACATTATATGTAGTGTTGCCCCTAATTATAAGTGAATTAAAAAATTTGAGAAAATAAAAAGCTTTTGTAAATCTCATATGTTTTTCATACTATTTTTCACTACAAACCAAACCAAATCAAAGTAGCAATTTTGAATCTTTGTCTTTTATATTTTTTTTTCATAAATTCTTAATCCGACCATGCCTTAAGTAGATAATTTGTCAAACTAAAAAAAAAACATTTATTACATTTTAAAATAATTGGTAAAAAAAAATTGAGTGATTCTAGTGAATAAAAAAAATCATTTGCATAGATTGAGCTATTTTAATATGAAATGAAATATAGGAATTAATTTCAACCATTCCGTCAGACTTAGTTCTTTTGGTATATTGATTAACTTTCTAACATTTGGTATTAAAACAATTTCGAGTTAATTTATTGGGGCAATTTTTATCTTTTTTTCCTTCACAGCCAATTTTTATCAAAAGTTAAGGAGAAATTCCCAAAAGATACCGACCTTATTGTTACATGTCAAAAGGGATTGAGGTGAACTTTCCCCTCGAACTGATGGAATTCTAGATTCAATGTCAAGTGAAGCAATCAATGTTTTTTCCTTATGGTTTTTTTACAGTTTTAAAGTGAGTTGTTTGCCTTTATTTTACAATCACGTCTTGCAACTTTTAACGGTAACATAATGGAGGAGATGAATATGGGATGTTGAGTGAATTAAAATTAATGTAACTTGGGATTTGGATTTTTGATTGTGGAGATCCATTCTCCTTGAATAAGCTTCTATTAGGGGTCTTTAATGTGTATCTTTGGTCTTTGTAAGTCTTTATTACGTGTTCTTTGAGCCTTTTATTATGAGTTTCATATCTTATCGTTCCCTTCTTGCTTTCATACATACTGTATATCTTTCTCCCCCTTCTTTTCTATCTCTCTCAATCTCTCCGTTTGTCTCTAAATTTCTCTTTCCTGCTTCCCGTCCTGCATCATAACATCAATCACAATTTTTGTTTATTAGGACTCATTCTATCTAGTGGAGTTCAAATTGTAGATTGTAATATAGAGAACGAATGGAACCACTTAATCTTTGGGGTCCCCATGCGTACTTAAATATTTGAGCAAGAAAGTATAAAGAATGTATTTAGAGTTATATAAAATTATAAAAGTTAGTATATGTTATTTTATATAATGAGTAGAAAATTTAAATTTTACGGTCTCACTTTCGACATATAACAGCCCAACTGATTAATGTTGGTTTTTATTTCAAGAGTTGTTTCATGTTTCATTGTTTCTGTCGCAGGTTGGAGTCATTCTCGTTGTTGATGCCTTGTTTATTGGGGCTCAGCAAGTTGGCCGTTATCTTCAGGATATAAGGTCTCACTGAGTGTTTATGACAAGACGTGAAGCATGTATAACAATTTCAGATCGACATTTTTGGGTTCTAGAACACCTCATTGAGACTGGAGGTTTGCCAGACATCCCATTTTTGGAAGCTGGACTGCACCTTTCAAAGGCTGTTCTCAAATTAGTGTTTTTACATTCCAAGACCCTGCATAGTTTCAACTTCTCTTGTCCTGATCTTTTAGCCAATTGAATTATATTTGTGCACCATTAACCTGTAAATGCAGGGTAGGAAATTCTGGAGTTGTGCTGTAATTGCCTCATTGCTAGATCAGTAAATGTTTGTAAGAGAATATAATTAACCATTCGTGGACTTGTAGATTTGACTACCAAATAATGAATTTATTTGCCAACTTGTGCAGCCTCAATATGCATTCTCTTATTTTCCACATTACTAGGCAACCAATTTCATAAAGGAAGAGAAAACAAAGATGTTTTTTACTTTCTTGGATTGGTTATTAGTTTGCTCCTTATAACCAGAGCTCCTCTATGTGAAACCATTTATGATGTGTATGTTGTATTTTGTGTTGTGGAAAGCCCAATTATGGAGCATAAATTGTTCAGAAATGTCATGTTGCCAACGCATATGTAGCATCTGATGACAGACGGCTGTAGCTCTCCAAGAATAAAGAAAGCTGCTTCTAGTTTTCTTAATGCCCGTTTGAGTGCTACTTTGATAGACTGCTGTCTTGATGGATTCTTTGCAGACCCTTGTAGTTTTGTTAATGCCCGTTTGATTACTTCTTTGGTAGACTGCAACCTTGAGAACATTATTAGCATTGCACATTTGCACACCCCTGTTGGAAGCTCAGATTTTAAATGTTTCATCCAACCGGTCTCTTTTCTCCTTTTTCATTTTCTTTTTAAATGAAAACGAGAAGGCGCTAAATGCTACTTAAAAAGGTGTTATTGATCTCTTTCGGATTGAAAATATTTTTTTGATGGTGGATGTTCGCCAAACATAAGGATCACATTGACATCCATTTACTTTGAAATGATCTTTGTTTCTAATTCCAGGAGTAAGATTCGTATGAATCTTCTATTTGACATAATGGTGATTTTGTATGTTCTTCTTTTGTTTGTCCAAGATATAGCCAACTTTATTCATGATGTTGATTTGGGATTAATTTGGAATCGATTCCATCATTATTATTTGATTTCTATATATGAAAATTTTCTTACACAAAGGACGGTTTAGCAACCACAATCAGATGAGCTATCCTGTGCATTGTGATGCCAAAAATTTCGGTCATGTCCAGATCTTCTGGTTTGATACCAGGAGGAAGCTCCAAATCAAAGCTGTGGAGAAGTTGAGCGAGAGCTAGCTCAACCGTTGCCGTTCCAAAGGTGATGGCAGGACAGCTTCTTCGACCTGCCCCAAACGGTATCAACTCAAAATCTTGCCCTTTGAAATCGACAGTGCTACCCATGAATCTCTCTGGTTCAAATGTTTCTGGATTTTCCCAACATGCTGGATCCCTCCCTATCGCCCATGCATTAACAAAGAACCTTGTTTTGGCAGGGATATTGTACCCATCAATGGTTACATCTTCCATGGATTCTCTTGGGACTAGTACTGGTGCAGGAGGATGTAATCGAAAGATCTCCTTGACAACAGCTTTCAAATAGGGTAACTGAGGCAGGTCGCTTTCTGACACAAGTTTTTTCTCTCCAACATTACTTCTTACCTCGGCTTGTGCTCTTCCCATGACCTTGGGGTTTAGGATTAGCTCTGTCATTCCCCAATCTAAGGTTATGAAGGTTGTATCCGTTCCTGCTGCGAACATGTCCTGCAATGGCAATAATAAATACTCTCAAGTGTCCCAGTATGAACAATTGAGCTGAGTGGAACTTAAATACTCCAACCATGGGAGTTTTTTGGGTGCGGATGATTCAAAAGAGCTGCAAGGGATTAGAAAAAAAACAGTTTTCACTTACCAAAATTATGGCTTTGACATTGTCCATGGTGAGAGGTGTTTCAGTAGTCTTGCTGCTTTGTATTTCAAGTAAGACATCCACCAGGTCCTTGTGTTCTTCCTTCTCCCTCTTGGGATTGAGATGTTCCTTTATCACCTCATCAAAAAGCTGGTCAAAACGTTGAAAAGTGTTCTGAAGTCTTGACTTCATTCCAGTTAAGGTGTGCATGAACTCCATGGAGGGGAAGAAATCTCCGACGCTGAATCCTCCGAGCAGTACCTGGTACTCCTCGAGCATCTTTTGGAACCCATGACGATCGTAGTCGCCTGCTCCTGTGAAGTCTCTTCCGAATGCAATGCGACAAAGGACATCATTTGCATACAGTCCAAGGAGCTTGGACAAATCGGTGGCGCCAGGATAGGATTCTGCAATCCTGTGAACCAGACGGGCAACTTCTTCTTCTCTTACAAAGCTGTAGGATTGGACCCGCTTGGCGCTTAGAAGCTCTAATATGCAAATTTTGCGTATTTGCCGCCAGTAGGAGCCATATGGTGAGAATACAACATCAGTGCAATCATAGAAAAGATGTTTGGCTGAAAAGATCTGAGGACGGCTTGCAAGGGCAAGATCATGGGTTTTCATCACCTCCCTTGCCATTCTAGCTGATGAAACCACTACTGTTGGAACCTCGCCAAGTTGCAGGTAAATGATGGGACCAAACTTCTCTGCTAGGCGACGGAGAGAGAGGTGAGGCGTACTGGTAAGCTGGTGGAGGTTTCCTATTATGGGTAGCTTTGAGGGACCTGGTGGGAGATTGAGCTTTCCTTTTTTTGATTTCTCCTTTAAGAGAAGCTTCAACACCACTACTAGCAAAATGGACGCAAAAAGAAAGGAAGGCAAGCTGCCTTCCTTCAGCCATTGGAAGTTGGCCATTGAATTTCTTTCTCACAAGGTGAGTAACTGACACCACTTTCTTTGTGAATGGTTATCAGTTTATACTCTTATAAGCATCTCCATGGAACCATCTTTTGAATTATCAATTTGTAACATTTTCCTGGTTTTAAGTTACTCTTTCCTAGGTTGGCTTTTGTTTTTTAATGTGCTTTCCACCATGGGACTCGATGGCCCAGCATCAGCCTGCCCTCTTCTCCACCGTGAGCGTGACTTCCTGCTCAAGGACAGATTTCTAACATGATTTTTCTGCTTTTATCTTTCTGATGGTGGGACCATACTTGGCTAGTGGCCGAAGTATCCTGAACGAGGGAGGACCCATGATCATAATTCCAAAAATAGACCACTAATTAGATTGGTGATATTTTTCTAGTCCAGGACAAATTTCTAACATGATATTTCTGATTTTATCTTTCTGATGGTGGGACCCCATTTGGGTGGTGGTAGACGTTATTCTTAGCGAGGGAGGACCATACGTTTAGAGTTACATCAAATAAAATAAAATTATAAAAATTAATATTTTAAATTTTATACAATGAATAAAAAATTTAAATTTTATAATTTTATAATTCGTGTTTGTAAAAATTTATAAAATTTTATATCATTTTATTTTATTAAATACCAAGCAGTGCTAATGATCGTTCCAAAAATAGACCAATAACTGATATTTTTCTTTGCTAACAGACTATCACATGCTTTCAATTAGGCCTGCATCTCCGTTCTTCTCTAAGGCAATATTGGAGAATTTTGTGTATCGAATGTGCATCTCTTATCTCAATCTTCTTTCATAATAATATAGAACAATAGTGTCATCGGGACAATCCCGTTGGCGGTGACTCGTCTCCAAGCTCTAGGCTCAGTTTGAGAAGAAAAAATATTTATTTATTTTTTTTTAACTAACTATTAAGTAGTTATTGAGAAGCTATTTTTTTTTTTTTTTTTTTTTTTTTTATTAGAAAAAAAAAAAATTTATTT
>JAVXUM010000017.1:36192820-36202820 GCA_035590655.1 Pouteria glomerata | reverse complement strand
TTTTCTATTGTCGTTTTTATTTTTTTAGAAGAAAAAAATAAAAATAAATTTTAACAAATATATTTTTGTTATAAATTTTTAAAATTTTAAAAATAAAAATAAAAAAACAAACATTGCAAAACGGGCCAAAATGGAAAGTTTGGGAGGTTCCAAGGAATCAGCAGCCCCCGCCACCAAACGAGCACTTTTCTTTTTCGTTTCTCTTTCGCGCGTAATTACGTGGCTTTCTAATTCTGCTCCTTTTCTTCTCCACCTCGCGTTAATTAAAAGCTCTGCCCTGTTTTGCTCTGCATATCCATTGGCACCCCCAACTCTTTTTCTCTCTCTCTCTCTCTCTCTCTCTCTCTCTCTCTAGCCGAGGTCGTTTCTTCGTTAGCGGTCAGTTTTTCTGAAAATTGGCGGCGAATGGAATCTGCAACGATGTACGCAAAAGCTTCTTCTTCACTTCTTTCTTGTAACTTCGCGGAGGTACGAAACCCTAACTTTAAACCTTCTCGTTTGAATTTTGCTTTCTTCAAGTCCTTAAGCTGTATTCAAACACCGAACCCCGATTCCAACTCTCCCGCTTCGTCTTTTCGAAAACTGATATCTCGGAACCGTAGCTCTGTTTCGTCGTTAGCCTGTCCGACGGTGACTTCGTCTCCGTCTCGGGGCAGTGATCTCGCGGCGTGCAAGCTCGAGCGGCTCATCTCCGAATTCCAATCCCTCTCCGAGCCAATCGACCGCGTGAAGCGGTTGTTGCACTATGCTACTTCGCTTCCTCCGTTCGATGATTCGTCGAGAACCGATGGGAATCGGGTTATGGGGTGTACGGCGCAGGTGTGGTTGGAGGCGAGGATGGACGATAATGGGAAGATGAGGTTCAAAGCGGACAGTGATTCGGAAATTACAAGAGGGTTTTGCTCGTGCTTGATTTGCGTTCTGGATGGGGCGGCTCCGGAGGAGGTGTTGAGTTTGAAAACGGAAGATTTGGCGGCTTTGAACGTTGGTGGACTACACGGCCGGAGCAATTCGAGGGTGAACACGTGGCATAATGTTTTGATCGGCATGCAAAAGAGGACTAAAGCTTTGGTTGCTGAGCGCGAGGGGAAGCCGTCTGGGGAGCCATTTCCGTCTCTGGTTATAACCGCAGAGGGTATATATCCAAAGGGTAGCTATGCTGAAACTCAGGTTTGCAATTTGTTACCATAGCTCTGTAATTCTATTGCTCGAATATTAATATATACGATTTGCTTTTGTGTGTGAGCTTCCTAGTTCGGTAGGTGTTAATTATGTCTTGAATTGTTTGGGTATGAAAATGAGAGGCTTATTTATTTATTTTTTGAAAAGTGAGTTTGTGAGACTAGGATACTATTATAAGAAAATTTATGATCTGTTATACAACCCATACTGCTAAGATGGTTGCCAAAGATTTATTATTTTCAAGAAAAGAAACAATTGGGGTGAAATGGATCCTTGGGACACATCCTTGCTTTATGCACTCTTTGGTAGTGCCTTTTAAAAAAAAAAAAAAAAAAAAATTCTTTGTGGGGTGGGGGTTAGAGTGGTCTACTGTTAATCTGTTGGTGAACTTGTTATTTCCAACGGAAGAACTTTGGTTTTCCCCCAATTAGGGGATGTGTTCAAAATTTTTTGTAAAGCACTGTTGAAAGCTGTTTTAACTCTCTTCAGTGCTGATAAAAGGGACCTAAATTTTGGTAATCTGCTTTCATGGCTAGCTAGAGTTGAATTTTACTCTTTTGCATGTAATTTCTTTATTACCAATGCTACTTGCTATGATAAAAAAAAGTAAGTCCTAAGCTACATTTTAAAAAAGAATTATAAAGTTACATTCAATGTACTTGCAGGCTAGGTTTTTGCTACCAAATGAGATGAAGGTTCAAGAACTTGTCAATGTGCTGATTGAGAAGAAAATTGGTGTTGTTGCACACTTCTATATGGATCCTGAGGTTCAAGGTGTTTTAACTGCTGCACAGAAGCTCTGGCCTCACATACATATATCTGATTCACTGGTTATGGCGGATTCAGCCGTCAAGATGGCAAATGCCGGTTGCCAGTATATTGCAGTTCTAGGTGTTGATTTTATGTCAGAAAATGTGCGCGCAATCCTTGATCAAGCTGGCTTCCCAGAGGTAGTCTTTTTCTACTTTTCTCATGCCATCTTATTTCGGCATTTGGTAGCATGATAGCTCTGGTTTCTTTTCTCCTCTTCCTCCTACTCTTCCTGACTTTTTTTTTTTTTTTTTTTTAAGTATAGTATAGTATATATTCCCTACCCTTTGCCTTGTGTTTGTAGAGTCTCAATTGTACAGTCAATTTCGTATTTCTTCACCCTTGGAATAGTTAACTATTTGGTTATTTCTTATTATTGTTCATATTATTGTAATAGTGGTGGAAATTACTATTATTGTTTTGCTTAATGGATGGTGGATTTGCTCTCAATTTTGGAGAAGCAATCTACAATGAGGATGGTGATGGCAGTGCTATTTTTTTTTTTCTTTTGGAAAAAAAATAAATGTCAATTTTTATTAACTAATATTCCATTGATGTTTTGGTTGATTTGAATTTGTTCCACCATCTAATACTCAGCTGGATTCAATAATGCGTTGTCCCAAAAACTTCGGATTGCTTAATAGACCTGATGTTTGTATTGTTGTGATTATGACTTTTTCTAATCCACCATGTTTTTAGCATTTAAAAAAATGTGGATCATAGTCCATACTCCATTGCAGAAAGGATTTTGGTTTCACAGGAAGGGGGAATGTTTCACTAATTAATGCTGCTTTCATGTGCTTCTGTATGTGGACTATATATGGCATGTCTTACCCCTTATAAACTTGGTGGTTTTATAGCTGAAACAGTTTGTGTTTTGCTTCATGCCTTATCTTGATGCACGACTATTATTTGTAGGTTGTTGTGTACAGGATGTCAAATGAGCGAATTGGCTGCTCTTTGGCTGATGCTGCTGCTAATCCTGCATATATGGACTATCTTAATGCAGCATCTATGACTTCACCTTCTTTACATGTTGTCTACATAAATACGTCTTTGGAGACAAAAGCTTATGCTCATGAACTTGTGCCAACAATAACCTGTACTTCTTCAAATGTTGTGCAAACCATTCTGCAGGTTGGTGATATGTATCATTTAATGCCCATGCCATTTGTTGTTGTTGTGTATGATGGGATATCTCCACTTGAGTGGGTTTGCTTGTTTGTTCCTTCTATGAATGCAAGTTCATATTTTTTCCCCTCCAGGCATTTGCTCAAGTACCTAACTTGAATGTATGGTATGGACCTGATACGTACATGGGTGCAAACATAAGAGAGTTGTTTGAACAGATGACTATGATGAGTGATGAAGAAATTGCTGAGATCCATCCAGAACATAGCAGAGACACAATTAGATCGTTGTTGCCTTGCTTGCACTATTATCAGGTGATTTCAAATTTTGAAGCTTGAGAATCCTGGCAGTATGTTGAATACCAGATGACTTATGTTGAATACCAGATGACTTACAATGTGTGCTCTTGTTTTCAATCTGCATTTGCTGATTCTTTGTTTGAGTGTTTGTTGAGGTAGTAACTACATTTAGAATCTTGAGAAACTTAAGGCTTTCTGTAGTTATTTGTTTACTGCACACTCACAGAAGAATTACAGTATTGTGTTTGGCTACACCAGCAGATTTGATGTGCTTACCACAAATTAAGAACTACAGTAATGTGTTTGGATTGTCATGCCTGATGCAGTGATACTTGCCCATGATTTTACTTCACATTGTTCATCTTCATAAAATATTCTGTGTTATATATGTTAAGCGTTCCTAAATAACTTAAATTTGTAATGTTGACTCTTATTTTTTTTGTTCCAGGATGGAACATGCATTGTACATCACCTTTTTGGACATGAAGTTGTGGAGAAGATAAAAGAAATGTATTGTGATGCATTTCTAACTGCTCATTTTGAAGTCCCCGGAGAAATGTTCTCTTTGGCAATGGAAGCCAAGAGAAGAGGAATGGGGGTAGTTGGTTCCACCCAAAACATATTAGATTTTATTACACACAGGGTACAAGAGGCTTTAGAAAGGAATGTCAATGAACACCTTCAATTTGTTTTGGGAACAGAATCAGGAATGGTAACTTCAATTGTGGCCAAAGTCCGTAGTTTATTGGGTTCCATGAAGTCCTCTTCTGGGAAAGCAAAAGTTGATGTTGAGATTGTATTTCCTGTCTCATCAGACTCAGTGTCGAGGACATCTGGTAGTTTGTCTCATGGCCTAAGTTCAGGTGAAGTAGGAGACTTTATGAAGGTTCCTGTTATACCAGGTGTTGCAAGTGGAGAGGGATGTTCTATTCATGGTGGCTGTGCTTCCTGCCCATATATGAAGGTCAGCATTCGTTTTATTGTTTATCATATTAACTTCATAGGTCTGTTTTCCTGTTATCATGCTGTATCAGTTCATCTAGGAAGAAACTAACTGTTAATGTTTGTGGAATCAACTGGCATGACGTTATAGCATCTGCTTAGTGCAGCACATCTCAGATTACAATCCTGGAAAATCAACTAACTAACATGATGTATCACTATTTGCTAAATGGCATAGGGGATATGAAAAACTAACTTACGTTTAATGTTATGATCAGGTTGACAGAGCTTTATGTTCGCATCTGAGTTTTCCAGGATTAGTTTAGTTTACCTATAAGACTGTCTATCTTGACTGAATGTTCTTCTTGGAATAGTAATGATCTATTGTTGGTCATGTTATCATGCTTGGGCACTGTTTAACCCGCCCAAAATCTGACTGGATGAGTTCAACCAAATTTTACTAGTCGCAGCCTCTCATGATTCAATAGTTGAACTGATATTGGATCAGGCATTTGATGGTTTTTTTTTTTTTTTTAGTTGTTTGTGGCTTGAGTTGTGTGTGTATTTTATATATTTATTTTTTTATTTTCTTGAAACGCTAAATCTGAACTCATCTTTGAAAGCTCTTCTCAATTGGATCTGCTTTTATGGTCCAGATGAATTCCCTTAGCTCACTCCTGAAAGTGTGCCACCACCTGCCTGATGGAAAAGAGAACCTTTCAGCATATGAAGCTGGACGATTCAATTTGCAGACACGACAAGGAAAACTAATTGCAGATGTCGGTTGTGAGCCAATACTGCACATGAGACATTTTCAGGTTAGTGTTGTTGAAATGTGGCACTCTTTATAACCGTTGCCATGGTATTTCAGCTGATATCATCCTGTTTTTGTTTGGAGTGCTTTTTGCAGGCGACAAAAAGACTACCAGAGAAACTTATCAACCAGATCCTTCATCCTTGTGGCAATGGAAGATCAATAATACTTGGTTAGTAAAGCTTTGCTCCCACGGCGAATAAAATGGGCTTTGGATGGTCTAAATTTGACTCCATCTATCTGCATCATGCACTTAATGAGGCGGCGTGCTGAAAGATTCACCAATGACAATTTTTTCCCTTTTTCTTTTCCCCTTGATCTATAGGAAAGAGTCCATTACACAGTTGCAAGTTTTGTTTCTCTCTCTAGTTAATTTATTTGTTTACCAAATAGTTTGTTGTAGATTCATATATGGAAGGGACAATGTTTGGCACATAGGCGGGACGGTCTTTTCTTACTCTTTCGTCTTGTTTTTTTTTTTTGGCTAAAATTTAGTACTCTAAATGCAGTCTATGCGGCAAAACGTAATTTTAGGAGGAAATAATCAATACATCGGCAACCCGTCGTACAAGTGCAAGGTGATTTACTTGCAATTGGACAATTATGAACTACGTTTTGTTATTTATGCTTATTAGGGATGCGCCTGCTTCGCTGGTGGAGTTACCATTTTAACTCTCTAAATATCAAAGCCAGCAGAAAATGTATTACTAGTTGTGTACACTCCTTTGTCTTTTCTTTTCGTGGAAAATTATATCAAAATGGTCAAATATCCCAGTCAACCAGTAAAGAGAAGCACTCCGGATTATACCGAACATAGATACCTTTTTTAGAGATTAAACCAAATATCAAAAATTAGAATTTGCATAATTCTCCATATTGAATCAATCTAACGAACTAAATAAATGTTAAACCAAATATAAATAGTTCAATTCAGAAATCTGATTTTAACCCATTTTTGTTCTTCCTAGACTCAGTTGCCATTTTTTTTGGGCAAGTAACTCATAGAAATTCATATTTATCAATTTATAAATTAACATTTTCTTAAGAAATAATTTAATTTACACCCGTTAAGAATTTATGTTACACAAAGGGTTTACCAACGTGAGAGAATCTCTGTAATTCTATCGGCCCTATTATCTGTGTAGTGATAAGTGAAAACTCTCTTTGGTGAGAAGTCGAACCCACATCCAAAAGTTTGGACATGCTTATTCAACCATGGGAGATTGGCCTTCGAACTAGCGGTGGTGGACTTCGACCCAGAACCCAATAAAATTCGTCTAAGTCGGTTCATGTGTTTTAGGATTTTGAGCTTATATTTTAAGTTATTTGAAATGAGTACAAGAAAATCGTTGGAGTCTGGTATTACGGGTGTTCATAGTTCGAGTTGGGAGTTCACCCATCACTCAACCTGCCCGGAACAGGTGGGGGAGAGAATCAAACCGATTTCAAATCGCAGATTGAGTTGGGTTCAATAGGTTGATAGGTTGGAAAAAATACTCACCTTCAAAAAAAAAATAAATACAAATTAAACTAATCAAAAAAACCTTTAAATGGTACTAAAAACTCAACTATTATTTGTTACTTTTGAATATTTCAAATAAAAATTTCAATTAAATATCACAAATTAATAACAAACTTTTAAAAACTTTGAACAAAGTAACTTAATATGAAAAAAAAAAAAAAAAACAAAAATATTTCTGCACTTTTTGAAAGGGTAAGTCGAGTCAGGTAGGGTTGGTCAGGTTAAGGGGATTATCACTTACGATCCAAACAACTTAACTAAAAAGTCTTGAATTTTCAACTGTCAACTGTTGAAACCAACCAATAACGTCTGTTTGGGTCAAGTTCGCAATTTGGTTAATTTTTTGAACACCCCTATCTAGTATATTACATTAAGGCGAACTCTTTACACGTTAAAATATAAATGTCTTACTTATATGTTTAAAAATTGAAAAGTATTATAAGTAAAATTAGATGTATATAACACAAACGTTGAATAATTAATATTTTTATTATTTGTTGAGTTATTAATTGGGCATTGCAACTTAGTTAAATTACGTTTAATTGTAAAAATTATGAGGAAGCTAAAGATAAATAATAGAAAATAGTCTATAAATTAAAAAGAATTTATTGAATTGAGATTTAAGAATTAATTTAAATGTTGAATTTAAAATAGAAATAATAAATTTATTGCTAATGGGAACCAAAACTCAATCGTGCCTATACTCTATCCCTATTTCAAACTCATGAGAGTAAACTTGAGCCAAGGGTGAAAATGAATTAAGATTTTTTTTCAAACTATTCGAGCTCAGCTTGAGTTCGATTTATGACTTATTTAAAATAAAAAAGCTCGATTAACAAACTCACAAGCTAACTCGATAAAATAATATATATATATATTATAATGAAGCTTTTTAAATTTATTTAAAATGTAGTTTCGGTGACCTTTTCACATTTTGAGTGCAACTAGCAAAAAAATAAAAATGTAGAGATAAATAATAAAATCTAGTTGAACTAACAATCACTATTTGACTTCTCCTATTAGAATTTTTTAAAATTTATAGAAATTTTATTAAGATTTGTACAAGTTTGTTGGGATCTTTAAAGATTTAAATAGATTTAACTAACTCAATGTGAAAAAGATTTTGTAAAAATTTGAAGAAATTTATAAGTTTTTTTTTTTTTTTTTTTTGTATTCTAAACGGTGCCAATATTTTTATATTTTTTAAAAATATTTTTGTAATATTTTATATATTATATTTTAAATTAAAATAATATTATTTTAATTTAATTATATTATTAGCGAGTCAATTTTAAAACTAACTTTTTTTTTTTTTTTAATTGAATCAAGTTTGATTCTACATAAAACTTCAAACCAAGTTCGAATTCATAAAGAGTTCGAGTTGGGATAGAAAAAAGTTCAATGTCAACTCGTTACCGCTCTTAAACCGAACTCTAGCCTGTGGCCGGGTTGGTTTATGTTACCCAACAATTGGGCAAACGCTTTTGTCATGGTTGTTCTTGTAATTTTAACAACGAAAATGACTGTTTCAGTCATTTGACAGAGATATCAACCGTAAGTAACGCTGTCAAGGACGCGCTTCGCACGCGCCAATATAAATCCCTGCTAATCCTTCTTGTACGTGGAAGTCCGCAGCCGCTACCCCACAGGGGTGCGCACAGGGCGAAGCACGCCTCAGGCCCCTAGCCGGCAAAGAGACCTGAAGGGTAAACCAGCCTAGGCAAGCCCTGGCTGACCGGCTCGGCACAGTGGGAGCCAATAGGCAGCCGCAAACGCGGTAACCCCGTCCCCCCAAGGGGGACTCGAACCCAGGACCTCAAGAGGCCTGGGCCCTAAGACCAACCCGACGCCCACCACGCCACCCCCGAAGGGGCGAGTCATATATATTCTTGGTAGTCCTTTTCGTTACTCCAGTGCAAAATGTCATACACGTATATTAATGCATCTAATGAGTTGTTTGGAGCCGTAAAAATTAATATAAATTTTTAAAATTAAAATTTTGTTTGAATAAAAATTTTAAATTTTATAAAATTTTATAAAGATATATAGAGTATCAAACACTTCATCCCCTCTCTCTCTGTATATACATACAATTTAAACAATACTATCCTCTACCAGATCTTTTAATCAAAAATTTATATAAAAATAATGTATAATGTTATAACTGTAATTACAAAATATTGTAATAATTATTTATTTTAAATTGATTGGCCTAGCAATATATATGTGTTTGGATTGGTTTAGATTTATGTTAGATTTTTCTTATCAAATTATCATAATTGAATTAAGTTGAATCATGGTTTAAAAAAAAAACAAACAAACCTAATCTGAATCAATTATCTTATAAACATCAACTAACTCGACCATAATGACTTATAGAAATATACATGCTAGGCCTCCAGTGGTTGGTAAGATAAAATATTCTAATCCTAAAATCAAAATTAATTGGTTCTATAATATTTAAATCTAAAATTGAAATAATTTCTTAGTAAAATCGAATTAAACCGACACTAATTTAAAGTTAAAATTGTACAACTTCTTTTTGTTAATAAGGTAAATAAATCAAGAGACTCCTCATTTAGTCATTTGATCTATTTTTTTTTTTTATTATTATTTTTTAAACTTAGCTGACTCTGTGTACGGCTAAGGTAAGACAAAAGTTGGGAGCGATTTTGTGCTCAAACATGGAATGCCCAAGAAAATTCCTTGAAGATTACATTAGTGTGGTTCAGAGGAAACAAAAAACATAAATTTATACTGACAAATGCCATTCATCTCTCTCTCGCTCTCTCTCTACAAGTTGGTTTTTAAGTAAATTACCATTATGACCATTTTTTCCACTGTCTACCTTCTTGTGAATCCTAGCCTTTAGATGTGAATTTAGTCTTTTTCTTTATTTAAATTCTTTAAGACTTGTTCATTCCAAAATGCTGCAAGTAAAATCAAGCTTAAGTTGAGTCTTGTGCTTTGAGCATCAATTGATTTGATCAATTTTCAATCCCCCCTTTTTTTATTGCCTCTTCTTTTCATTTCTCTTTTGAGTAAAATTTTCTCGCCTTTTAAATATCAAATGATCTGTTTTCTAAAAGATTTTGAGTACTGGGTTTAGGTTTAGTTTGGTTAATAAGAAGATTTTTTTTTTTTAATCTTATATGTTCTTTTTTGCTAAAAAAATATATTTTTCTTTTTATTTTGAAATATGTTATTTATATTTATTTAAAAAAATAAACTTAAAAAGAAGACAACTCAGGTACAAAACAAAATAAATTTATTTTTTTCTTGCAAATACTTCAACCTTTC
>JAVXUM010000017.1:36168692-36178767 GCA_035590655.1 Pouteria glomerata | reverse complement strand
CGTGATATCTCTATAAATTTCTATATATATTTACATATCTTAATAAATTTTTATCAATTTTAATATTTTTTTTACAAAGCCAAATACTTTTTTACAAGCTTTAATAATTTTTTCACAAATCTTAATAATTTTTCAACAAATTTTAAAAAATTTAATATAAATCCATTGGAACGGATTGAAAAATCATTTTCATAATTTCTCTCTACAACTTTTTCACACAATAGTCAAAAAGTTTAACAATTTTGTCTGAAATTATGACGTAAATCAATAGAAACAAATAAAAAAACCATTCCCACAGTTTCTCTTTCTAACTTTTTACTACAAAAGTCCAAAAGTTTATCAATTTTGTTTGAACTTCTAACATAAATCCGTAGGAACGGACACAAAAAAACGTTCTCATAGTTTCTCTTTCTAACTTTTTATCACAAAAATTCAAAAGTTATATTTTTCATCTCCAAAAAATGTGATTTGGGTTAGAAGTGTCAAAGCCTAAAGTTATTCTAAATCATATTTTTTTCTTATTTTTTATTACTCCAAACACTATCATAAGCATAATTTGGAGGGACTTGAAAAAAATAAGTTATCGCTTTCTCTTACCCAAGTCTTAATGTGTGAAAATGAAGATTGTTAAGATGTTTTCATGTTAGTTGTGGAATAAAGTTAGTAATCAGTATATAAGTATATAAGGTAAAGTCTTGCTTATGAAGTAGCTTTTGATGTTGAGATAAACCATTCAAATACAAATTCAATTTATAATAAATGCAAAGATAATTACAATGAAAAATTAAAGAAGAAATTTTATTGTCAATCCTCAAATAAAAACAAATGGTTAATATGTATAAAAATAAGATACTGTTGGGAGCGTTTTAAAATAACCAAAAAAGGAAAAACAAATCTTTACAATTTTTTTTTTTAATCTTGATTTACAGAAATCTATTTAAATCCTTACACTTTTATAAATTTTAAAAGATTCTGACATAAAAAATTCAAAATTATGATTGGAGAATTATATTTAATATTTAAGAGTTTATTTTATTACTACTATAAATGTTAGTAGTTTGGTTTATGAAGGCTTGCGTGTGCCATAGGCCAAGGTACTGTGGTTCACGGCCGGTCTCATCCTTAAATTTTGGGGTGTGACAATTATTATTATTATTATTATATGTTGGCCCTTAATGGAGGTTTATACAATCTTACTATAAAAACCAATTTTTCCTTTTTCTATTTTTGTATTATTATTATTATTATTTGTCTTTTTAGCTCAAGCCACTCCTGGACTTTTTAGATGGCTTGCCATCCCAATCAAGCCGATATACATATATACAAAGCACAAAACAAAATTAAGACACTGTCCCCGGGCCGGCCAAAATTAATTCTTCCATTAAAGTTTCTCTCTTCTGGAAATTTACCAATCGTTTCTCGTGTTCTCAGCCAAGAGTTAGTCCAAGAAACTATATATATATATATATATGGATGTGCGTATCTCCGTTTTGTGTATGCAAGCTAGCTAGCTATAGATTTGGCTGTAGGCAGTGATCAGATTAGAGCTAGCTAGCTAGGCATGGAAAGGAGATTCAACAGAAACTTATCAAACGAAAGCAAATCAGGATCAGTGAGCCTCCAAAAGAAACTAGCAGAGAGCCGGAGACAGATCAGCCGGCCGGAGAATGCCCCGGATCTCACTGATTTCATGAATGACATGTTCTTCGGGACCGTCAGTGCAGAGAAAAAGGCTTATAACTTGACAGGTGGGGATTTGATGGACGATGATCATGATGAGGAAGAGGAAGATTTTGATGCGAGTGTAAGGAGTAATAGCAGTAGGTTAACTCAGGAATGGCTGGAGGAAGCAAAGCGCATGGTGGCTTCGTCTCCTTCCCGGTGTGATTCGCCCTCTAGACTTGCCGGGTCACCGAGGTTTGCTGCGTCTCAGGGACGATCTCCGGCGCCTTTACTTGATCGGAGAGATCCACTTTCTAGGTCTGCTAGAAGGTAAGTAGTGCATGCACGTGTTTGAGCACTGTATTATACATGGTTGTCTAGTTTGAGCCTGGAACTACTTGAAACTAGTTAATTTTTTTTTTTTTAAATAAATTATATTTATTTCTTTTAACATTTAAATAATTATATTAAGAACTCACAATATTTAAAAATTATACTTATCTCCCTTATTTTAAAATATCATTAACATTGATCCCATTATGACAAAATCAATTGATAAACTTAGGCACTTTTTGTGTGCCAAAATATATAAAAAAATTTCTGAAAATTTTTAAAAATTATTTAATTTTTATCTTACTGTATGAATTATGAACCCACAACTTATCTCATTTTATTTCTCTTTTTATCATTCTAAACACACCCTTAATAGAAAATGTTAAAATAATTAAAATTTTAGATATTTTTTATATTTTTATCTATTCATTTCTCACATTTTCATCAATTTCTTTTTACAAAAATTCTTAAAAATAAGTAAAGATAAAAATTTTTTTTAGAATTTTCGTAAAAAAAACTAACAAAATATTAGAGATGAAGAAGTAAAATAGGAAAACTACTAAAAATTTTTGTTAGTTTGACATTTTATTTTAAGTTTTAATGACTGATTTTATTAGAAGGGGTAAAGATTAATAATATTTTAGAATAAGTGAGGCAAGTGTAACTTTTAAATGTTATAAGTGATAAATATAATTATTTAAATATTAAAAAAAATGAGTATAATTTACTTTTTTTTTTTTTTTTTTTGTGGGTAATGATATATGTATATAGCTAGGAAGAAATTAAATTGTTTGTATGTGATTGCTTCATTTGAAATAAAATAATCATTTTGATTGCCCTCTTTTAGGTAGAGAAAATGATTAAAATATATTGTTTATTTAAAAAAAAGTTTAGGAGATAAATATTGGAGTAAAAGTATATTTTATTAGGTGAAAATAATCATGGCAGAGCATGCTAATTGTCTCAACTAATTGTTGTTGAAAAGATTAGTTATACATAATTTTTTATTTCATTTTCACTAAAATTCTCTTTCAACTTCACTAACCTAAATTATTATTACTTGTCCATAAGTTATAAATTAAAAATTATACCGTTCATTTTATTGTATAACATAATCAATTCTAATTGAAGTAATTTTTTTTTTAAGTTTGCCCCACCAATTCTTTTTTTTTTTTATATATATATTTACATTTGCTAATTTTTATTTTAATTAAAATTTTCTTATTAGGCTTTAATTACAAGTAATTTAAATTAACTCAACGTTTTTCAAAAATCCGATTAATTAATAACGAATACATGTAATATGTCTTTACTATTTTTACTAGTTCTAAATATATATATAAAAAATAAAAAAAAAAAGATATATTATACAATTAATTAAAAAGTTACGCGAGATGAGCACAAATAAAAGTTGAAGTTATTTGCCTAAAACTAGTTTATAATTTCCCACCTGTAAATTTAACCAAATTTCTAAGGAAAAATCAGCTTCTTCGTATAACGGTCGTTCTGGTCTGGCACCTTGACCCGAGAACAGGCAGAGAGCACCAGAGAGCTTTAGTGGAGAAATCCTATTGAAGTCAGCAAACAACAACCGCAGCACGTCCGGCAGCTTCGAGCAACCTCCTCTGGACGGCGCCGTCGCCGATACATCCCCTGCTTCGGCGGTCCACAAATGGCTCTCTGGCATCGTCAAACCCCCCAGTCAAACCCCTCCACCGCCACCACCCAGCGACGACCATCCCAGCACCGAGCAAAACCCAACGCTCCCGCCATTTCCACATGTACCTTCAGGCACCCCTCGCAAGTCCCGGTTCCAGAACTCGGCCCCCAGTGCAACGCAGCCTCAGGTGATCCCAACCCACCATTCCAAACGAACGTTCAAAAACGCTTCTGCGCCGGAAACCCAGTTGCTCTCTCCGCCGAAGAAATTCATCGAATCGGCTCGCAGGAGATCGATTTCGTCCTCCACCTGCTCGTTGCCGGAGAATCAAGTGCTGTCTCCGCCGAGAAACTTAGTTGAGTCTGCCCACCGGCGGTCCATATCGTCATCCACATGTTCGACCGAAAAGATTTCACGGAAGCCCAGCGTGAACGGACAGCCAAAAGAGGCGGCTCACTGTGGCGAATCAGAGCTTAATGGGTTTCTGAAGGAGCAGAGGATCAAAATTGGAAAGATTTTGAGCGGAGAAATGAAGGGGATGGCCAAGATTGTGCTCTCCGGACCTTCCAATAGTAGGGTTTGACTTGATTTTGCTTTTCGGTATTTGGAATTTTTACATATCGTGATTGGTTGTATCCAATATATTGGGATTTGCAGGTACTAGTTCGATGGTGGCTGCAATTTGTTATGCTTGGTTGTTGGAGAACAAAATGAAAATGACAACGGATAAGGTGAGTGTTAAGGCAGATGAAGGCACTGCTTCCGTGGTGGTGCCAGTGATGAATATGAGGAGATGCAAAATGTGGAGGCAGAGACAGGTGGCTTGGCTTTTTCACCATGTTCAACTTGATGCTACTTCATTGCTATTTTCTGATGAGGTAAATATTTTGGACGTGCCACAAAAAGTATGAAATTACATTTAATTGTTAAGAAATTTGTACTTTAAATATTTTTGAGAAACTTTAGAATCTTATTTCAAAGATGTTTTTATTTTTTGAGAAATGAAAATGTTGAGGAAGGAAAAAGAGAGATTTTGTTGCTTGTTATATGTTTATGTATGCTTTACTTGTTCAAAATGTTGCCTATTAGCTTGAAGCTGCAGTTTTTTTTGGTCTTTCCCGTCTTTAACATAGGTAAGATCTGGACTCAGGAACTACACCAAATTATTAAATTCATGGGAATATAGTTAGTGTGGAATTGGTTCAATTTGAATACGTTTTCAACTCTAAGCTACTTTTCAATGCTTTGTTACTTCCAATTTGAGAAGTGAGGCTTGTCATTTCCAACCCCTGATGATATTCTTCTTACTGGAAGAATTGCATCTCTGGAAGACACATAGTTAGCTATACCCGAGATTGATTTGACTATTGGTTGTGCACAACACAATGATTTAGCGTCAATGTCAAAGTGAATTGGGAAATTTGACTGGAAGAAAAATAGAAGTGCATTGGGAAAATTGATTTGAGGTGTCAGTGCTATTTCACATGGAAGAAATGGTATTAACAAGTACCATTCATATAGTATAAAAGCTGCAAATTGCCAAGATATAATCAAGTCTGATCATCACATCCAGTAGTTATAATGTCTTTAATCTGTTTCTGAAATGACGATTGTTTTTGACTACCATATCCAGAATTTGTTTTTTCAGTATGGTAATTTATGTATGCTTTAGTATGGAGTCACTGTGAGCTTGTATCTTACTAGATGATTTTAAATTCAATTCATCAGTAGCAGGTAGAATTTATCAAGCATGTACTGTTATCAAGCAGGAACTTGGAGCCATTTATTTGTATACCAGTTTTATACATATGTTTGATGGGTTAATGATTGTGACCACCTTCTGACATTTTAATTGCATTTTTTATAAGGTGGATTTGGAAACACTAATGATGTCTAAGAAGCTTAGCATCCTTGTTATTGGGCAAGATATACTCAGAACAAATGGCGAGGTTGGTCTATTTTAATCACGTGTAGTTCAATATCCAAGTATGGAGAAACAGGATTTCTATCACAAGCATTATTAATTAGAAAATTTATTCTATGCATTATTGGAACTTGTATATTGAATCTCTAGGTTGGATCTCAATGCACCATTCTTACAGACAATTATTGTGAGGAAGCTTATGACTTACTTCAGAACCCAGTCGTAAAAAAACTTATGGTATATTACTTGAATTTTGCTCGAGTTTTGCTCTTTTTTTTTTTTTTTATGTTTCTCTGTTTATCACTTCCTGCTCATTCCAATTTTGAAATTAGGAAGTCCAAAAAATATTTTTACTGCGAACAATTAAAACTTACCTGCATCATCTGGGTTTTCACCAGTGTCCTGTTTCTCAGCTTGCAGGTATTTTATTAGACACACAAAATTTAAAAATGGCTGGTAGGTTGTCTATGACTAGGGATGCTGAGGCAGTTCAGTTGCTATCAGTTGGCTCTATCCCCAATTTCCAGAATTCTTTTTATGATCAGTGTACACTTTATGCTTCTCTTGACTGTCTGTGAAAGAGCAATCCATTTATTCTGTTATCTCGGCTTGAATAACTATTTTTTTTAATCTTTGTTCAGTGATGCAAGACCAAAGAGATGGTTCATTTTTTGAAGCTTTGAGGCACAACCACGGGAAGCCTCCTAATGAGGGTAAACTATCTATGCTGCTAAGAAGAATGTTAATTGAATTATTTCCTTTTTCGGAATGTAACATGATACCTAATCCCATGGTTTTTTGTGCAACTTTGATCTTCATCTATAATAAAAAATCAAGATATGACATGCTGAAAGAACAAATTGATAGTTTTTGGCAGGCTCATATGAATTGCCATTTTTCGCAATTGGCATTTCCAAGGCTAATACCATCTAACAAAATTATTCTTTTCCAAGACTCTGAAACAATTCAGTATTCAAACCCGAGTTGTTATGTAAAGGCTTTTTATTTGTTGATTTGTCAAAATGGTTTATATGGGGTTGAACCAACCATCTGCAATTTTTTCCCCAAATAACCATTCATGCATGGACGAAGTCAATTGCTATTTTGTTCTGCTTATGTCTCATGAAACTGAAGTTTTCAGAAATTTGTGTAATTGATCTATTGCTTTCAGTGGTTGGTGCTTTCTAAAATATTAGGGGCCACAAATCCAAACTGCTTTCTGTTTTTAACGTTCTCATGCTTCTGAAAGAGTAATCTCTATTTACACAGCCATTGAGTGTTCACTCCTTTTTTCGTCTGTAATCTTAGGTAGCTGTGATACTGGAGCACCAATAGAGCACAGGATTCAAGAGAGGAAATTGAATGATGAAGCAATCATACAAAATTCAGATAAAAATTCTAATGTTGTGAAAGTTGCAAAAACTAACATGATGTCAAAATCAGGTAATTAATTTTCCATTTATATCTTCACTTCCAATACAACATTATCCAGCCAACTAGTACCATGCAAGCAACTAATCATTTGCTTTTGCTGAACACATTTTGTGGGAGTTTCTGCATTACTTGATTAGTCAGAAATGAGAAAATGGTGATTACTGCTAAGGATCTTTTTCTCAGTTACCTTTAATATGAGCATTGTCCAATATGTGCAGTTACTAGCATGGCATATAGAATATGTAGTTTCCAGGGCACCATTATTTCAGTTTGACTCTTTTGAAGCCTCTTTCCCCTTCTCATAATATCTGAGTTCCCACTTCCATTATCTTGTCTTGGTTTTCTAATCCTTATGCCTGTTATTTAATAGTAAAGGTGTAGGTACCCTGGCCGCGGGGAAATAGTCTCTGACCAGCTGTAACGACATTTCCCGCGGAACGTAGCCGCCGCACTATTCTGAGTAACAGAACCCAACTTTCCCGCGAAAAGTACACTTGCTGCGGGACCATCACACCTCCTTGAATTCGGAACAAGGTTCAGAGACTTCTAACAACTAACTTAAATAGCGGGATTATCGGGGATTCAGCGGCATGAAGGCTAGAATCAGAGGGCTGTTAGGATTATATCCTAACCAATCTAGGGAGAGATTTACGCAGGGGATCCTAATCTTATCTAGGCGCGCCAGGTTAGGGCTAAATATCCTCCTAACGGATCAGAAGCCTTAACTCCCGCCTAGAAGGGTTCCTCCCCGCCTATATAAACCATTCCCTTCCAAAGGGTCAAGGATCGATCATCATATTGTCATTCCCCCAGCACTCTCTCTCTCTCTTGTTCCAGATTGCCCTGGTTCTCACCCCTTTCGCCGGACTTTGACGATTTCACCGTTACTTAATACTCAGCATAATTCCTAGAAACTACCCCAACACCTCAAACATAACTCCGCTGGGGATCCGCATAATCCTTCCACCAATAACGTATCCAACCCTTAAAAGTAGTTTTTGAATGGGACGCCCCACGGTCAGCCTTGCGTTTCCCATTCTTATCGAAGTAGCTTTCCAAGTTGTTCTGGACAGAATGAGCAACTAGCAGAGCATCCATAATAGTTCTTTCTTCGGGAGTTCCCGTGAAAAGAATTATATTTTCCAACACCTCAAACATAACTCCGCTAGGGATCCGCATAATCCTTCCACCAATAACGCATCCAACCCTTAAAAGTAGTTTTTGAATGGGACGCCCCACGGTCAGCCTTGCGTTTCCCATTCTTATCAAAGTAGCTTTCCAAGTTGTTCTGGACAGAATGAGCAACTAGCAGAGCATCCATAATCGTTCTTTCTTCGGGAGTTTCCGTGGAAAGAATTATATTTTCTTCACCCCAAGTTGGCAAAGACATCAGCGCGGCAACGTCCTTGAGAGTGGGGGTGATCTCGCCATAAGAAGTCACGAAGGTATGAGAAAATGAGCTCCACCGCGACAAAAGAGTCTCCATAGCCAAAGTGTTGCGAGTAATATGTAAACTTGATGAACTCTGTATTGGTGACTAATTGATCTGCACCACACTTGAACTTCATCTTTGACACTTTACCCGCAGGAATCTCGTATGCCATTTCTACCCTCACACTCGAAGCCATGGACATCTTCGACGGGGAACGCTCGGACGTATCAGCCATCACAAAAGGGTCTCAGTATTCTGGAAGAGGAGAGATTCAAGATACGGATAAATAAAGGGTTGAAAAGAAGAAGTTTTGGAGCAAGAAGAAGAGCAATGTCGATATATATATATGCATATACGTACCTCTATACGATCTTCGTTACAACTCTTCGATAAACTAGGGTTTCACCTTCGCCAGAGGATAGGAGGATTCGAAAAAAAATTCGGAAGGATTCAAATGGTTTTCCCGAACCGCTATTTATATTTTTGCCTTGCTCGCCAATCAAAACAAGGTAATGATTGTGAAAATATGAAAAGACTCCGAGTGCGATTTTGTGACAGCGCATTTAAGGAAAACAGTTGGGAGCATTAATGACTCAAATATACACGAAATCGTGGAAATATTTTGATACGAATTCAAGGATCTGGATACAAAAGAAGATCTGTGCAGTTCTCCGCGACAATATTTCAAGAAGCATAATTGAAATCAGGCGCGATAACCTAAGGTTTCTCGTTTCAGAATCTTCAGCCATCAAAGGGATCTCATAAGCCCACGCGGCAAGATCCTCGGATGATGTTGCGGTAATACACAGATATGAAAGAACAAAACTGAACACCAATAGGTAAAAATACCCCTTTTTCATAGATCAGATTATGTACGTACATCACTTCATTTGTGATGCACGCACGGGGGGACATTTGTAGGTACCCTGGCTGCGGGAAAATGATCTCTGACCAACTGTAGCGGTATTTCCCGCGGAACGTAATCGCCACGCCATTCTGAGTAACAGAACCCAACTTTCCCGCGGAAAGTACACTTGCCGCGGGACCATCACACCTCCTTGAATTCGGAACAAGGTTCAAGGATCCTTGACCACTTATCTATGGGGATAAGAGGTGGCTTCCATTTGTTTCATTGTTTTTCTTCTGATCATGCTGCAAATCAAGATTGAAAGATCTTCTGGACTTTGCTTCTTGTTCTAATTTAGGTTGATGATCATCGTGCTCTGCTGCTTTGCTCCGAAGGCAGCTTGTTGACTTCTGAATCTGTTGATGCTTCTTGTCTTGGATGGCTTTTATCTCCATTATGGCAGATAATCTCCATCCTTCTACTGTTTTTATTTTATTTCCATTGTGCATGGTCACATTGCCTGGGACATGACCCTTGAAGGGTGTAAATGCTTGTTTTTGTCTTTATATATTTTCTCACTTACCCAAAAAATTTATGACCATATTTAGAAAGAAAATAGTTTCAAATTGTATTAGGTTATGCAGCAGGTGATGATAGTGCTGCTGCACTATGATGTTAATTAAATAATTAAATTCCTTGCCTCTATGAGCGCTGGAAGAGCTACTTTTACAAGCTATTTAACGAAAGCAGCACTAGTAACATACAGTTGGGGCAGCTTACCAC
>JAVXUM010000017.1:36143647-36154268 GCA_035590655.1 Pouteria glomerata | reverse complement strand
AATTTTATACTCATTACACAAAATCCGAGACATTAACTTTTTATTTTATACAACTCCAAACACACCCATTGTTTATTTTCCATTGGTGGATGATGTTAATGTCTCTAAGTATTTAGATTATTGTTTTGGTGTTAGGTTCATGGTTTTTCTCACATTAGGTTGTCAATAACTATACTGTTCCAATTCTCTTTGTAGGGAAAGAACTTTGTAGGGAAAGAGCTTTGCAGTGATTGAGTTGGAAATAACATTATCCCTTTTGTATATGCTTCAAGCACATCATCTTACCTACAAAACGTCAATTACCTCTTTCCAACTGGTTCAATATAATGTCACATGGTGTATTTGTATATATGCAACTATATACATTTGGTTATGTGTTTTTGTATGTTACATGCATGTGTTTTCTCGTGTAGCTTTTGATGTTAGATCTAGATCATGATCATTATTTTTTCTTAGCACTTTAATGTATAATTCCACAAGAGAGCTTGATATATATTCTTGATCTTGATGGTGTGGCATACCTTAGTTCTTAGAAGGGGATTTTACCCCTTGAAATATTTTTTTGTCTTTTGATCCAATAGTACATGTATTTTTAAAAAAATAAAATAAAATTGTTTAGGAATACCTTAGTGCTTTGAAGGGGATTTTACCCCTAGAAATATTTTTTTTCATCTTCTAATCCAATTGTACATGTATTTTTAAAAAATAAAGTAATATCGTTTATTTGAATGTGCTTGTGGCATGCAAATATATATATATATATATATTTTGTCTTTACCCTTGATACTCACTTGGAATTAAGTTGCACAGCAGCTTGATGCATAACTTGTAGCTCTTTGGTAATATTACAATTTAGATTTACATTTTATTAGACAGCCTTGACGACAAGGTAAAAAATAAAAATAAAAAATAAAGTGGCGTTCAACAGTGATTCTTTCTTTCGATTTATGTGTTTCCTTTGTAGATCAATTCTTCTCATTGTTGTGTAATGTCGCAAGCTGCTCACGACCATAATGTTTTCATTTTATAAATATCCTTTGGCTTTTCAGGTTTTGTTTAGAAGAACTAGTCCTTATGTCTGATGCTTCTTTGTTCTGGCAGACACAACCGAGTATGAAAATAGACTTGCTCTCGTCATCTAGTAATGGTAGACATCCGGCATCACTATTAGACAGGGCTCGTAAGCCTGATCTTTGTCACCAATTTGTGGCAATGCAAACCTTATCTGTTAGGTGCATCAGTACAGTGGATAATTCAAGCAATTCTACTGGACAAGATGCTTCTTCTTCTGTCTCTGGTGCTGCTTCCCGCATCAAATTTAAGAGGCTTGATAAAACAGCCAGGCATATAATGCAGGCATGCATCTTTTTGTTACTCTTACAGGAATTGGCAGAACACATAATCTGATCTTTATTAAGATTTTTCTGTGGATATTTACATTGCAGATTCTTGACAAGGAAGCTGTGGAGGAAGTGAAACAACAAAGAGAAATACCTGATATAAAGCCTGGTCATATCATCCAGCTCAAAGTGGTATGAAATATTTGTTGATGAGAATTTTGTTATTGTTGTGTCATCAGGTAGGAATTGCTGTAAGCAGCATCTACTGATTGACTCTGTTAAAATCCTTGGCATGAGCAGGAAGTGCCCGAAAATAAAAGGCGTGTTTCGATACTGAAAGGCATTGTCATAGCGAGGCGCAATGCTGGTTTAAATACTACATTTAGATTAAGGAGGCTTGTAGCAGGAGTTGGTGTTGAATCTCTGTTCCCACTGTAAGTGAACCGAAATACTTTTGGGATTACTTCAATTTATAATTGACTTCAATGACTTTGGGCTTCTGTTTGGTGAAAAGAAAATATTGAAATAGCAAATTCTTAATAAGTCATCATTAAAGTTCAAACACATGGGTGAAGCACATCTTTTGTATTTAAAAGATGAAGGTTGTGTTAAAAGTATGTTCAGAGCGTAGGCAAACATTTAACCTATCAAAAAACAAATAATGTTAAAGAGCATAATTGTTAAAGGAATGTTCAGTCTCTTAAAAAGTTGCAAGTTTATCAAAGCTTGAAGAAAGCACCGCGATCTATACACAGATCGGTTTGGTTTTAGGCCTGGAATGGAACCAAAACTCTCCTAGTCGATTCCAGAAAATTGGAACAAAAACTGAACCAATGCAGTTTGGGTTGGTTCTTGGGTTCCAATCCTTAATCAATTTCCCTGATTTGAAAACCATTCTTCCTGCTGAGATGATTTGGGAGGCAAATGTGTCAATTAAAACCCAAATATTTGCTTGGTTGGTGGCTCATCAGAAACTTAATACCTGTCATGCTTCAGAAAAAGAGACGTGAATTATGTCTCTCTCCAAACTGGTGTGTGATATGTAAGAACAGCGAGGAGTAGACTGCTTATTTCTTCACTATCCATCAACAACATACTTACGGAATAAGTTGTTTTCTGAGGCTGGAGAGGAATGGGTATGTCCCCAAAACTACGCCAATTTCTTCATTACTAGTTTTTGGGGTTTAGGCCGGGGAAAAGGAAAAAATTTTGGGTAGATGTGCAGTATTGGTTGTTATGTGGGTTATATGGAAGGAAATAAATAGTAGCATATTTGAAGATAAGGAAATGGGTAATTCAAGATTTGTGGGGTAAGTGCAAATTCTAGGTGTCTTTTTGGGCTTCTGTTTTTATCTTGAAAGGGATTCCAATTTTTTCAAATAAAATGTCTTCGCAGGTGGCTTGTTCTTAAAATTGCTAGTTTACGTGTTTTGTTTTGAGTTCTTCTCATGAGGCTATATCAGCCCCGTATGTTTGTGACTCTTTATTCTAATTAATGAAAATAAACTATTCACCTCCATTTTCCCGGATGAGAAAAGAACCATTCACCTCCATTTCCTTTTTCATCTCTCCCACAGAAGATAAATTAATTAACCTTTCTTACCCTCTCTTTCCTTCTCTCATTTACTTTATCCCTTTCGTTCCCCGGTTACTCTCCCAAACTCCCAAACAAAGGCTAAGTAGGATTAATTCATTTTGAATCAACTTGTGATTATTTTAAGCAAGGAAAATAGCTAAATCTGGATAAACTACTGTAGAGATGCCTACTGAAGTCATTTTCTTCGGTTGGTTGTATATTCTCTTTCATTGTTCTGTAAGGTTGCCCAAACCGGTACTCCAGATGAATCATATGTGTTCTATTTGTTTTAATATAAGTCTGACTTTGTGTTAGTCGCGATGTTACCCTTCCCCATCATCTGTTCTCCTTGGAAGTCACTCCACATATTTTGCTAAACGAGTGGGTGATAACAGGTACTCACCAAACATAAAGGAGATAAAGATACTGGACAAGAAGAAAGTAAGGAGGGCCAAGCTTTACTATCTCAGGGACAGAATGAATCCACTTAAGAAGTAATAACAACCCATGTAAGTAGTGGGAGACCAATAGTTGTGTTTGTCTGGTGGAGATGGCGGAGCTGGATTACATTACTGAGGGAACAACCATTTGCATGCTTGCTCTTGATCCATTCCTTTATTTCTTTCTTTTGTCTACTCAGGTTTGACGCATCAATCTTTTCTGAGTTGGTCTTATTGTCATGGCTAGGATTATTCCTCCGTACTGCTGTTAATTAATTTTCATGAAATGATATGAAAGTAGCTGTTCTTTAATCCAAACATCCTGTTGGAATTACTTTGAATAACCATCTTCTGGATTTTTTGGTCTATTTATTGTGCCAATGGCCGCCCCCAGTTGAGCTGACAAAGGCACAGAGAGAGAGAGAGAGAGAGAGAGAGGGCATGTGTATGGAATGCGTATGACTTGTTTTAGACAAGACAATTTTGAGTGTGGGTGTAGAACTAAAGTTTTTACATTTTGTGCTTTGTATCTGCTGACAATGAGGAGGTTGGTCTTAAAATTTGTGGTTTTGAGAGATTTTTTTTTTTTTTTTTTTAGGTCGTCGAGTTATTCAAGCTAAGATTGAACGTCAGTTTGGGCCCACACGAAAATTAAAAAAATATATGTATTTATATTTTAATCCTTTGTATAATATTTTATTAAAGTATTTATCTTAATACTAAATTACTTTTATAATTTTTATCTAAAAAATATAGTTTAAAAAATTTAAAAATAAATGAATCTACATGGAACGGATTTAGAATTAAAATCAGATTTAATTTTTTTTATTGGAACCCGATCTGGCATGACGAACAATATATTAATTTTTGGCTCGGCGGAGCCTGGTTATTGGCCACTCCGGGTGCCCCTTTTTAGATTAATTGGAATGAGAATATTAAATACAACATGATGTTATTTTTCAAACTATATAATGTAAAAATTATGTAATTATTTATTTATGTATAAACACTTATAGATAAAATTTTGAAAGTCAGCAATAACATGTTGGAACACCAATCACAACTCATAAGGTCCCAACTTTTACATTTTTTTTTTTTCGTATTTTTCTCTTAATTGTCAACCAACCAATGTAAACAAAAATTCCCAGTCCGATTCATAATATGGAAAAATATATTCTTTAATTTCCTTATAAAGTATTAGAAGGCTGCAAACTTTTATTTTATGATGTCAAAAAGACATGCGTTATTTGAAAATAGATTAGTAATTTTGTATCTCTCCTTTCACGAGTATTTATATTTGAAAATTTGGGGATTGAGATTTTATTTTATTTTTGTAAAATTCTATAATGAATTAATTGTTACAAAATTTATTACCGTAGAAGTTTTGAATTATCACAGAAAAGAAAGGGAAGGACAAGAGTATTAGGTTGACCTTAGTTGACAACAGATACGTCAATGCTACAATACGATAATTAAACCTACCTCTAAACTATAAATCGTAAATCATAATACTATGTTAAATCTACTGTTAAAGAGCAAATCTCAAAATCATTAAGTCACTGAACCCACATTCAAAGAGTAAATTTTGACCCCATAAACTACAATATTATATTGAACCCATCCCCAAAAAGTAAATCTCAAATTCGTAAATCATCATACGAGATTTACAGACGGACAAATATTGATCAAATATATATGAATGGCTCAAAAAAATTTTAATTGGAAAAAATATAAACAAAGTTTATATCAATAACCTAAAGGAGCAATTTAGAGTATGATTGGCAACACAATTTTCAGTAAAAAAATATTAATTTTTACTTTTTAGGTGTTTGGTGAAGCACCAAAAATTATTATTTTTTTGCTCTATTACAGTAATTTGTTCTACTCATAAATTACTCAAAGTTTTATCAAACAGAAGTTGCTAAAAATTATTAAAAATTTTACTAACATCTAAAAAATTATTAAAAATTACTAAAAATTTTATCAAACATCTAAAAATTGTAAAAAATTATAACTTATTTTATCAAATAAATTAAAAATTATAACTACTAAAATTTACTAAAAATTATATCTCTAAATGCCTCCTAAATGATTTCGAATATGAGATTTTGAAAATTTATACGTCAAGACCCTAGCTCTTGATGGGTTCTCCCAAACCCAACATTGGGTTAACAACTTTAAATATTTAATTCAAATATGATTTAAGGGTGTTTGGGTTCATTTAAAATTTTAAAAAATTTTGAAAATCTCTAAAATTTATTTTACTGTATGCATTACGAACTTATAATTTATCTCATTTTATCTCTCTTTTATCATATCAAACACCATGATATAACCACAAGCTCGAAATATTAACGTGTCACTTTATGACGGAGTTTCACAGAAATTTCACAATACCACCAGTCTGCGAAACAAAAATAGCCTATGCCTGTCATTTGTGTTGCCCGTGAGGCAAAAATGGATAGAACGCATATGCGGCCCTCTTTCGTCTTCCAGAGATAACAAAATCCCCCCCCCCCCCCTCTCTCTCTCTCTCTCTCTCTCTCTCTCTTTCTCGGTGGCAATCCAAATCAAACCCACCATGGCAATTTCAGCAGCAACAGCTTCGTCAAAGCTCATATACCCATATTCGTCATCCACCAACACTTCACTCTCCAATGTAACTCTCCGTACAAATCCCACTCAGCTAACACTTTCTCCTACCTTTTTCATTGCTAACCCTTCTACTATATTTTTCAGCCCCTCCTCCGCCGCCGCCGCCGCCGCCGCCACGACCACCAGGCACCGTCGCCCTCTTACTGTCCGGGCGGCAAGGGGCAAGTTCGAGCGGAAGAAGCCGCACGTCAACATCGGAACCATCGGCCACGTGGACCATGGCAAGACCACCCTCACCGCCGCCCTCACCATGGCCCTTGCCTCCATGGGCACCAGCGCCCCCAAGAAGTACGACGAAATCGACGCTGCCCCGGAGGAACGCGCTCGCGGTATCACCATCAATACCGCCACCGTGGAGTACGAGACCGAGAACCGCCACTACGCCCACGTGGACTGCCCCGGTCACGCAGACTACGTCAAGAACATGATTACCGGCGCCGCCCAGATGGACGGCGCCATCCTAGTCGTCTCCGGCGCCGATGGCCCCATGCCGCAGACCAAAGAACACATCCTCCTCGCCAAGCAGGTGGGTGTACCCAACATGGTCGTCTTCCTCAACAAACAAGACCAAGTCGACGACGAAGAATTGCTTCAACTGGTCGAATTGGAGGTTCGTGAGCTTCTCTCATCCTATGAATTCCCTGGTGATGATGTGCCGATTATCTCTGGTTCTGCACTTTTAGCCTTAGAAGCTTTAATGGGAAATCCAAACATTAAAAGGGGGGAAAACCAATGGGTTGATAAAATCTATGAGTTGATGGATGCTGTTGATGATTATATCCCAATTCCTCAAAGACAAACTGAACTTCCATTCCTTTTGGCTGTTGAAGATGTGTTTTCGATTACGGGTCGGGGGACTGTTGCCACGGGCCGGGTCGAGAGGGGTACGGTTAGGGTCGGAGAGACAGTTGATTTAGTGGGTCTAAAGGAGACCCGGAACACCACTGTGACTGGGGTTGAGATGTTTCAAAAAATTCTTGATGAAGCTATGGCTGGGGATAATGTGGGATTGTTATTGAGAGGTATGCAGAAGGCTGATATACAGAGGGGGATGGTGTTGGCAAAGCCTGGGACTATTACCCCCCACACAAAGTTCTTGGCAATTGTGTATGTGTTGAAGAAGGAAGAGGGTGGTAGGCATTCACCCTTTTTTGCAGGGTATAGGCCGCAATTCTACATGAGGACCACCGATGTGACTGGGAGGGTGTCCTCTATCATGAACGATAAGGATGAGGAGTCTAAGATGGTTATGCCTGGTGATCGTGTCAAGATGGTGGTTGAGCTTATAATGCCGGTGGCCTGCGAGCAGGGTATGAGATTTGCTATCAGAGAAGGAGGGAAAACTGTTGGAGCTGGTGTTATTCAGTCCATTATCGAGTGATAACTGAGTTAGGGGGGATTCTTATTTTGTTCACTTTTGCATGGTTTCAAAGTTTATATTTTAACTTTATGAAACTATTTTTGGTCTTTTGTGCTACATCCTGAAGGACCTGAACACCCAAATGTTATATATATGTTGCAGTTCTTTGGTTAATTGCGATGTTCTGGTGTCTTAGCGTAGTTGGACAATATTCTTGTGATGATTAAATAAGATTTGCTTTCTCTTTCTTTCTTTGAATTTTGTTGAGCTATGGATCACCAAGTCATCAAACTCCCCATTTTTATTTTTCTTGCTTGCTTAACGAGGTGGAAACACCTTGCAATTATGGCCATGTTAATTTTTCCACTTAGGCTAATTATTTTTTCTTTTAAGGTCCTCTTTTCTGAACTTGGTTGGGATAGAAATAGTGCTGGTACGTGAACTTCAGCTAAGTGATATTTTTCTGTCATTTGTTTAGTCATCCACATGAATTGGCTGGCGGCTATGATTTCATTTATGTCAAATGCTATTAGAGGATACAATTTCATATGCTTTTAATGAGTTCATTTGGTTTGGCTTCTATCTTATGTTGTTGAGTTGGTGTCTAAGGGAATTCGGAGCAAATATTCAATGCACCACACTTGCCCCCAGATTTTTGGATCCGTTAGAGGTTTTTACCATATTGTGTCATTGATAAAGTAAAAACTATAATCTGAATTGGAATGGAACACCAAACTATCATGATAATATACATACATATAAGACCTTTAGAGCAATTGTGCTAAGCGCGTAAGACTGTTGAATTCATAAAATTGCTTATTTTTATATATCTTTTAAAAATATTAAGGCTCATGATGATGTGTATTGTATAAATATAATGCTAAACTAATAATACTTGCATGTAGAAAATGTGTAATTCAGTGTCGTGTTGTCTGCTAAGTTTTTGCTGCAGGATTTTTTATTTTATGTTTTCCCAGAAATTTTTTTTTGCTACCGGATACAATAATCATAATTGTTCTTTACCGTTTGCTGATTAGTTTTTGCATGCTCTAGTGCCTCAACTGTCTTGCTCTTATGGCCAGATGCATGGTACGAGCCTTGTAAGTGAACTAGCACTTGCAGTTTAGCGTTTTCTTATTGTCATAAGGAAAAAGTCTCTCATCTTTGGATAGGTTGCACTATTTCGTTTTTGTTTCATCGTTTGTTACTGAATCATATTTGCGTTGTTGTCTTTCTTTGTCTTATCTTTACACTCCTCTCTAACATCACCTTGAACTCATTGTTGTAATAATAACCCCACCGTTTGTCACGAAACAGCTTGCTTGCTTTGATAGGGAAAGTGGACTTGCTGATTAGTAGAATTGACTAATCTCTGAAAACTAACGTTGGGTATCAAATATGAACATTGTTATGGAAGGACGCAGGCAGATTTTGGTCAGGTGCTGAGATATTCATCAAAATGAAAAATTTATCATTGATTTAATATGTTGTTGAGGAAAGCATTAAGCATACACCTAACTAAATAATTTATCAGGCTTCTTACTGCTAGAGTGTGATCTGCTCTATTTCGTTGTAGTGGGATTAGAAACAGTTTAAGACGGTTATATCACATATTTTTAGTTTCCACCCTTTGCTTGTCTGGCGATGAGGGTTCATTATAAACTTTAAGAGGCCTGGAACCGGACCTTAAAAGTGATGATGCTGGCACCTTTGAATTTGATTGGATAGTTCTTGCACTAAAGGGTTCTTGCACTAAAGTGTTTCCTTGTTAGTAGCACTTTCTGAAGTGGGTTTCCATTCTTTCTCCCTCTTAATCCTTCTTTGTAATTTGGTTTACCATGTGACCGGAAGTGCATTTTGCCTGAGCACTGTGAGACCAAGTACTCCGCTGGCTACTTTTGGTTTGACCATGGTAACTCCACACAAATTATTGAAATTAGTCAATCATTTTCTTAGCGCATAAAATAATTTTAACTAGTTTGATAAAATTTTCAAACTATTCGTACTTAAAACAACGTATTATTTGACTCAATTCGGTCTATTTGCGAATCTAGTGTTAATCATTTGAAATAATTTTTAACATTAAGGTGGCATTTGGTTTGTTTTGCTCTTTTTTATTTTTGTTTTCTATTTTGTACTTTAAAAATCTCAAAACAAGGAAACAAAAAACACTCTATTTTTCTTGTTTTGAGATTTTTTTTATTTTTAATTAAAAATGCTCAAAATGACTTTTTGCTATTTTTCATTTTATGTGTAAATTTATTTTTTATTTTCTAAAATAAATTTTAAAAATACAAATGATCAATATATTTTGAAATATTTTTCTTATTTTTAAAAACGTAAAGTAAAAAATAAATTCAAAAGAAAAAATAAAAAATAAAAATAAAAAAACAAACTAAATGGCGCCTAATAAACTAAATGGCGCCTAATATTCTTGTGTTTTAGGGATGACAAATGCTACTACCGTAAGCGGTTGTGATTGATTGTAGACGGCCTTTTAGGTGTAATAAAGATCCTCAACACCAAAGTTAAACTTTACCTCTACCAACCATAATTAAATGCTTAACTGCTTGCATGTAATATTGTGTGGAAAATGGAAATGCAAAGTTTAATTAGGGTCCACACTGAGTGTCGCTAGATCTTTGGCACTTTTTTGCAATTTTTAATATTTATTTATTAAAATAATTAAAAACTAAAAATAATAAAGAATTAATGTGCCAAACGTGGTACTGATGATGCAGATAGATGAGGGGATCATGAAGTTGAAATACAAATTTAGGAGTCAAATTTACATTTTCAACCCTTAAATTCTTACGAAAGTTCACACCGTGAAAAAATACCATGTATAGTAATTGGTTTCTTAATTTAGGATATAATTGTAAATTTTTATATATCCTAGAATTAAGAAAAGTAGGAAATTAATTAGGAAAATTCTTAATTTGTGGGGATTGGTATAGGCTGATTTTTTGTTTCCTATTTTGGCGCGAGTCATTTTCCTCCTCACTGCCTATTTAGGCTTGTAACCATTTATTTTGATTGAAACAGTATAGAAAATAATCACTCTGATTGTTCACATGGTATTAGGGCTTTAGGGCTTTAGGCTCAATTTTTTTTGCAAAATAAAAACAGAAAATTGTATTTACGTCATACTTTACAAACTTTTAAGGATATTGGTCATACTGAAAAAAAATTATTACTTTTAAGTCATAATTTTGTAAAATGTTTTGTATTTAGGTCACACTTTTGAGTG
>JAVXUM010000017.1:36123964-36137467 GCA_035590655.1 Pouteria glomerata | reverse complement strand
TTTACAAACAAGTTTTTTCACTATGACTTTAATCCTTATATTTTGATAAAATGTGACCGGCCTCCAATTCTCCCAAATAAAAAACTCTCTTTGCGTGTCTTTTATCACCATGTTTATTTTTATTTTTGGCCTTCATGGCCGTGACCTGCCTTCGTTACCCTCATCACCGGCCTTCAGAACATTTGTTTGGGCATTCATCCATATAATTTCTTAAGGCTTTGATAGCCTTTTTCTTCTTGTTGTCAAATTTTCATCATGTCTGAGATAATAATGGACAGTATGACTCAGTCCGAAAACGTGACTTCTAAGTGCTCAATGGGAGAATTCAGTAGCATAGAGATTGAGAAGTTGAGAAGATTATTGAGCACCCTAGAAAAACCAAAAGATACTTGTTCATTGGTGCACTCATGTGAGTTATTCATTTCTCATGGATTAAATGTCTCAGATGAAGCCTTTGTTAACTCCTGGATCATTGACTCAAGAAACACACATCACATGACCAATCTCTCACAAAATTTTAGCACCTATACTCCATGTCCTAACAGTAAGAAAATTGCAACTACAGAGGGCTCGCTTACCACAATAACCAGTTCCTTTATCCTTAAAAGTGTTCTCTGTGTTCCCAAATTGTTAACTAGTCCTATGTCCATAACTAAACTCACTCAAGATATGAATTGTAATGTTGTGTTTTATTCCACTTATTGTGTATTTCAGGACCAAGGTTCAGGGAAAATGATTGGATATGCTAAGAAGAGGGCTGGACTTTACTATCTTGAGACATCAAGTGAATTAGAAACTATCAAAAATAATGTACTTCTCTCATTTTTTTTCTAAAAATTCTTCTACCAACAAAACCAAAACTTGGCTTCAGCATCTTCGTTTAGGACATCCATCCTTTGGATGCTTAAAAATCATGTTTCTTTCTTTGTTTAAAGGATTGTCCACTGAAAATTTTCACTGTGATATTTGTGAACTTGCAAAGCACAAGTGTGTTTCTTTTCCCATTAATAGTAAACAAAGTTTTGCTCCTTTTTATTTGATCCATACAGATATTTGGGATCTCTTAACTATTTCTAACATTTCTGGTGCTAGGTGATTTGTCTTTTTTATTGATGATTGGACTAGAATTTTATGATTTTTCTTACTCAAGTCCAAATTTGATGTCAGTAGTGTTTTTTTTAATTTTCATCATATGATTCAAAATCAAGTTGGTGTCAAAATAAAGAGAGTTTGATTTGACAATACAAAAGATTATTTTAATTAGGTTTGAACTCTACATTTTGAGAAAGAGAGAATTATCTACGAGTAATCTTGTGTTAACACTCTATAACAAAATGGAGTGAGAAAGAAAAAATGGTTACTTCTAAATAAACTCATGCTTTCATGTTTCAGAAAAATGTACCTAAATTCTTTTGGGGGAAGTTGTATCAACTGTTACACACATCATAAATAGGTTGCCTTCTAGGGTCTTAGGATTTAAAACTCCTATTGGAAATGCTCTCCCAATCTTATCTTGATTTTCCACACATACAATGAATGAAAATATTTTAATTTTCATTGTTAGATGAATTTTCATAAATAAAAAAGAAAAATTAAAAATACAACTTCAACTTCGAAAATCATATTTCAACTTTAGAAACTCTTAATCCTAGAAAAGAGTGAAGCAGCAATAGAGTCATTCAATTTTATATATATTTTATATATAATGAGAACGTTTGGAGTAACAAAAGATTATAAAATCAGATAAAAGTTTTGAGTTCGTAACTTATACAGTGAGATAAAAATAAGTAGTTTTTAAATATTTAATATTTTTTAAAGATTTTAAACGTTTTAAAAACTTTAAACGGTTCTATCATATATATATATATATGTATGATGTGACTATTGATAATAGCATTGCGGGGGCAATGGTTCTCCCAGAGCACCAAACGTTCCTTGATTGCTGAGCTTACTTTTAGTTAATTGAAATGATTAATTAAACATAACAAAATTAATACACATGGATCATGGATGATCACATTCTTGAAGGCTAATTTACTACGGGATTAATTAAGCCCATATAGGGCTTTGTAGCAGGAATCTGTCCATGGATTACTAGCTAGGGACACCTAGCTATCTTCTCCTCCAGTCAACTTACGTTTTTCATGATTAAAGAAAAAGGAAAAGAAGAAAAAGGGGTTGTTAGGAACCTATTGCTAGGCAGTAGATTGCAACCCTTGTCAACAATTTGAGTCTTAATGTTGGGTGTAAAAGGCAATAATCGATGAAGATGTGTGAAGAGAGAGAAGTCAGCTTTTAACTATAATGGTGGCAAGCAAGTAGCCCACAAAAGGTGCCGTCGGACTATGAGTCAGATGCAACAACTGTTACTTGAAGTTAGAATGAAAATATCTTCAACAGCTAATTACTATTTACTAGCTAGAAAAAAAAATAATAACAATAATAATAATAATAATGAACATCAATGATTCCCTCATTCTCACTGTAAAAATGAAGAAACATTTCACCTTATAGACCGTTGCTAATTTGGATGAATTGATTTCATGCTGTACCTTGATCACTTGTAGGTATCAAACATAGGGTACGCATGACTACTAATATTGACCAAGTATGATAAGTCAATCCATCTTTTTTCTAAGATAATCCAAAATAAGAAGTAGAAGTACTCTTGCATTGCTAATGAAATGACAGTCTCAACAATATATACATATATATATATATGTAAAGGAATAGAGAAATGAACAGTGATGATAAGCCATCTTATGCACTGAACGGTAATCAGAAAGGGAACACTAGCTTTGAAGTGATTCTGGTGAGTTTTCTGAGAATCTGATCTTAAGAAGTGGCAGGAAAGCTATGCCATGCACTAAAGAAGCTAATAAATATGAATTTTAATTTGTTCTCATATAGAAAATATTCCGTTTCGATTCTTTTGGGATCTAGTGTGTGTATGTGCATATATATATATATATATGTGAGTTTAATCATGAAACTAAAATGAGTTACAGCAGTTGATGAGAAAATGTGTAAAGAACTAATTAAAAAAGTACTATTGATCTCTCATGCAACATTTCACCATGCCATGTAATTGGGAGCAACCTGTATATGTTAATATTACACAAGCACTTCACAAATTCGTACACACCTAGATGATACATCAACATTCACACTACCTTTCCTGTGTACTTTTTTATTTTATTTTATTTTGGGGGAGGGGGGTTGTTGGGGGATATATATATTACACAAAATGCTGAAGCTACTAGTACAAATCACAATCCTAAATTCTGAAAGATCAGATATCATCACAACACAATTGCAGTGTGATACACTTGTTACAAATTAAAAACCCCAAGTCATAAAATCGAAGTGCAAAAAGAAGAAAAGAAATATACTTATTTAAGTGATCGGACCAGGACTGCTTGATTCCCCTTTGCATGGAATGGAAGATCGTCTCCATATCTCATGATGCTTGACTTGGAGAAGAGGGATCTCCAAAGCCCTCAGTGGGGAGACTCCAAAGGCCACCCATCTCATTAAAATGTGAAAGAAAGAGTATCCTCGTGATCAACAGCTTAACTGTAGCTAAGTCAGGAGCGAGATTACTCATTGTGAGAGAGAAGTGAAGAAAATGAAGAATATACTAGTTAGTAAAACGATCTATAGCAAAGACGTTGAATCTTAGTGTGTGTATATATATAAATATATGAAAATATATGCAGGAAGAACTAAGGAGTTACAGACATATATGAACATATCTGATGTGTGTCTATATATATATAATATAGGAGAGGTTGGAGAGCTAGAGGTCCTGTGTCGACGGCAGTGAAGATGATCCTAATCTTACATAATATTCCCGCATGCACGTTTCTCTTTACTGCACACTACTGGCACTTTTCCACTAGGAAAATGAAAGGAGAAGAAAGAAACCGGGAGTGGAGGGTGGTCTTTGTTTGGGTGTCTTGATTTTTAAACATGGTGCCCGTAAAGCTGGGGCTTTCCTTTAAAGCGTACCCCATCCAAAAGGGTCTTTTATGTTTGATTTTTTTTTTTTTTTGAGTGGGTTCGTGTCAAATTTTGTTACATCCTTATTATTTAACTAGCAATATATATACCATTGCAATGCAAGGTCTGATCATCCTTTAATTTTTTAGCAAATTTAAAGGGTAAATTTTACCTAAATTTCGATAATTTTGATTTTGTGCACTTAATTTTCGTAAGTTTTAAAAGTAGATAGAGAGAATGCTTGGGTTTTGACTTTGTAGAACAACACCATCTTGTTAGATTTTCCTCAATAAGCAGCTAATAATCAAATTCACTATATAAAATGACTAAAATATTTTTTAGAAAAATCTAAATAAGTTGTGGTATATATAATAGATTATGTTTTCTTATATTCTTTTAATATATATTACAGTTAAGAAAAATAATTTAAATTTCGGGAAGGTTGTTATATAATTTAAAATTTTTTTACCCTAAAAATATGTATTTTTGGTGTTTTCTTGAACTGATTATAAAAAGTTTTTAATTCCAAAATTTTCTATTCTATGGTTCGGGCACACCTAAAACTTAAAAAAAAGGGGTAAACCTCGACTTAGAAAAACACCACTAATACATAATAAAAAAAAAAAAAAATAGATCAAAAAATTTATATACGATAGTCGGCTCAAAAAAAATACCACTAACACATTTATTTTTTGAGTTTAAAAAATTTTATACTATGGGCGAACTCCTTGAAATTTGAAGAATTTTTTCTAATTGTCATATATTAAAAGAATCATGTAAGTTCATTTAAAATTATAAAATAAAAGTAATTTGTTTGAATTTGTTTCAAATATTATATTGTCATTTCTTATAATTAACTTAGCTAAAAATTATTTATTAAGAAAAAATATGCGGAAAGGGACGTTAGTATACAAACCCAAACCACATGGAGTTATGGATTATATAAAGTTATGTTGTGGCAAATCTATATGCAATCTTAAGTTAAATATAAATCAAGAAAAAATTTGTAACTGATGAAAAGTTTCCTAATTAATAAAGAAATTCAATAGTTATAAAGTTTTCAAAATCTAAGAAGTCAAGTTTAAAGAATCAAGATAATTTGAAGAAAAAAAAAAATTTTGAATTTGATCTAAATCCTGCAAGTTGTCAAATTGAAGAAGAAATAGAATTCTAGTTTAAACAGGACACTGAATCAGCAAGCGGAGAAGTTTCAGAGAGTCTCGTAGGCAGGACACAGGGAGTGCGCGGATGCGCCGCTTTGGATATACACTTAAACGTAAATTTCAGTAAGGCTCGCAGGCAGTAGGATGGGAGCGTGATGGTTCGACCTCATAGCGCAGAGCAGGATGGGAGCGCGAGGGTTCGAATTGTGTATTTTTTTAACAAATTTGTTTCTTATTTTATCAAATTAGGATAACCTTTTGTAACTCTATATATATGTACCCAGCATTAATGAAAAATATACTTAGGAGGACATATTATAAAGTCTTGTGAGAGAGAAAATTTTTCCTTGCGAGCGTATAAGTTTTTCTCTTGTTTTTTTAATTTTTTGTTGAGTCTGTTCACTTTCTAAGGAGTTAGAAAGTTGATTTTCACGTGGTCTAGGTATATCGTGAATTCGAACAAGTGCTTGAAAGAAGTCGTGCAAGAAATCGTAGAGATTTTGAGTGGGTACTTGTAACCTAATTGTATAGTGGAAACTGTTTTGAGATTTTTTCCAGAATAGGGTTTTCCTTATTAATTCTTGATGCCTTCATACTTTATTTTTTATTATATGAATTGGTTGATTGATTTGGATGATTCGAATTATTTTCAGGTTAGTTTATGCTATTTATTAAAAGAAAAAAAAAATTATGCTATTTGTTAATGCGTGTGCAAATAAAACGGCAAACGATGTAATTTTTAATTTAAAAAGGCGTACCAATATTTAATTAAATATTTAATTAATTACCAAAAAGAGGCAAGAGTCCAAATCGAGTCCAAATCGAATGGTTTTTGGCCCAATTTGTTAGTTTCCGACAAGTCGCAGGCTGGCTCCATCGCACGGCCAGTTTGCTAGTCCCCACAATGGCGGACCACCGGATGCGCGTTGCATGAGCTGTACTGAAACAGTTCATTCGATGCATGGTGCTGACACGTGTTCCTTATAGCACGCGCCTTTTGTGTTTGTGATCACATGCGGGTGGTACCAGCAAACTTTTGGAGATTAGAGGACAACGTCGTCACTTGGCGTGGAAGACAATCCAGTGGGCACCGGGTTCCTTTACCTCTTTTTGTTTTTTTTTTTTAATTTACCTCAGTATCTGAGGGTGAGAATTAATTATTGATATGTCCTAAACTTCAAACAAAACTATCATCAAAATTCCCAGTTTACACTAGAACTCATTGAACTCAGGCTTAAAATGAGGTTTTAAGGACGTATAACATATTTGAGTTGAGAATGGGTCTATTATCCCCGATCTCTTAGGTTAGCAATTTTGTCAATCACAATTCAATACCTTAAATTAATGTATATAGCATTTAGTTTAAAAAACATCAATTATATTATGCTGAACCCAAGCCTATGATCTTAATCTCAATCACATTTTAAAATTTAAATTGGATCCATTTTTTTTTTTTAAATCTGAATCGGGGTTCAAAAATATTAGTCAAAACTTTACCAAACTATGAATTAAACAGGTCAAACCTGTCAAACTTTTAGGCCCATAATCAACTCTGCTTCGCGTGACCACGTTGTAGCATGTTTTATTGAAAAGACGGTATAAGGATATTAATATTTAAGTAATGTTAAACGAGAATTTTTTAAAAATATTTTTTAATTTTTTAAAAGAAAAAAATAACTAAGAATGTGTTTAGATGAAAGAAATATAAAATTTTAGATACATATTATTGTTTAAATTAATTAAAAAATTTAATAAAATAAATATATTTACTAATATATTAGTTTTTAAATTTAATTCTCTAAATTCTATGCCTTTTACTTTTTATTTTTTTTTTCACAATTTAAATAAGAGAATGTATTTTGAATTTTAATTTTTATTTCATTAATAATTTTTTAATCCGAATACAACCTTAAAAAAGAAAGTGATGCTAAACAAATGCATTAACCTTGATGAATTTTTATCAAATATTGACTTTTAATACGCCAAAAGAAAGGAAGAGACATAATAGTCTCTTTCATCGCTGGCTACAAAAGTGGGAGGGATCTTGGATTAATTAAAGTCTAAAAATTGGTATTTCAATTTCCATCACTAGTTAACAAGAACGGCTAGCTAAGTGGAGAAGGGTTCTCCTTTGGCCCACCTTGCAATAATCCCATTTTTTAAATTTATATTTTCAAAGTATGTGTTGTTGGTGAGGTTCATTTGAACCATGTTTAGTTGGTTGAGTTAGTTTTAACTGATATTAAGTTAGATTTTACTCATGGTTGAGCATATAGTTTAGCACTTAAAAATTTTTTGAGTTTGGAGTTTTCATCTAAACAGTGTTGCCATCAGGACGGTCCATTGTTTGAATTGAGGGTTCAAACAATCCTACGTCTAAGTCAATGTTTGTGCTCGATTTTTTCCTTTTTTCCCAACTTTCCATCACCTCACCTATCTCCCTCACTAGCCTATCTATCCATATTTTCTTCCCTAGTTACCCTTTGTCCCTCAAACACATCTTCCTCTCCTATTTATCTATCTATATATCCACTGATAGAACTAAAATTTTTTTTTTTTAAGTGTTGTGTAAAATTTTTTCTAGTATTCTAAATAAAATTTTTCCTAAATATTAAACTTTTCTTAAGTGTACGTATACAGATAAAATGATAAATAATAAAATACTACAAAAAAAATACAATAATAGTCAAAATTATATATGTCCATATCAAATATTTTTTACACAAAACAATAATGGTTAACTGACAAAGTAAAGTTTCATTCAGTCTATAGAAAGAATAAACTTAAAAATAAATATAATATAATATTTAATGTTAGAATATTCCTCAAATATTTTTATACATATCCTACATTAGATATTCTAAATTAACTCTAATCTTATCACTTTTAAGTTTCTTATTCACCCTATAAATATAAGACTTCAATCTATAATATTGATTCATCAATATTAATTCATAATTATTTTCTCTTTCTTTTATTTTAATATGGTATCAGAGCGCTGGTGATCCTTCCCTAATAGCTGCTACTGTTGCCGTACCATTCCCAATTTTCAGGCCGATTTCATCAACCATTACCAGTTCATGTGCCGATTTCATCAACCATTCTTAGTTTTTTGGATTTCGTGCCAACATCAGTTCATTAGATATGTTTTTGCAGCATACTATTAGACTCCTCTCGTCGTGTCAAGTAAAACCATTCAAAGTTTGCTCCGTAATTATCCTTCACAAGCCCTCACACGCGACCTAAAGTCTGCTGTCTCAGATCTACACATAGCCTTAGGTTTCCCGCGTTGAAACGTGCCCCAGTAGTATTCTCCAATAGCGGCTCCTCTTTGGCTCCGCATTTCTAGGGTCGGCTTCGTGTGCGACTCGCCCTAGCTGCTTTCCAGACTGTAACTCTGTGTGGTTTTAGAGCGGTTTGGACCAATGCCGATTCAACTCGGCCCCATCAAACCGCTCTAAGATCAATTTTTTTGCTTCTTAAGGCCTGTTCAACGATTTTTGGTCCCATATCTGACTAGTTCGATATATTTCTTGGGATTTTCTATCGTTCTGTCAGATTCTGCCTCCATTATACACTATTTACTTGATTCTCATCTATGGAGTGTCCTAATGTTGCCCAGCCTATTATTACTATTCTCTCCAGCCTTAATTATCTATTTTTGGCTCATGTTATGTTCAGTTTCTTAAAAGGTAGCAAGCTTTGGCATTATATCACTGGTGACGTCCAACTTCCAACCAAGAGTAAAGATGAATCTAATGAGAGTTTTGTGGAGTATCCTGACGAATAGGATAACAAGAATCATCAAATGGTTTCGTAACATCTCTATTCCTTTTATTGGGTCTCAATTCCATTATTTCAAGATTGCCAAAAAGGTCTGAGATTTTCTTTATCCCGTTATACTGTTAATGATCGTGCTCATCAATTCCAGACCTTATCTTAGCTTCATCGTCTTCGTCAAGAATTTGGTTAGACCATACATAGCTTTCTAGCACAAATGCAAGGTTATTGAGATTAACTATCTACCTCTAAACCTAACTAGATGAATTCTGTTGATGCCAAGAAATTTGCTCTTTATCATGACAATCAAAAACTCATTATTTTTCTCATAGCATTGAATGATACATTTAAGCTGATTCATATAAATTTCATACAAATTTTATTAAAATAGTTTAATAAAATATATTTTATATAAATTTCTTGACAAAAATTTCATTGCACCAAATGAATTTTTGGGGGTAGAATTGGATACTATAGGCCAAGGAAATGTAAATTCCTTGCAGAAGGATATTAATTATTTGGGTTTTTAGCGAGAAAAATAAAACTTTCTCGCTTATGCTCTCGAATGTGGGTGTCATAGGTGAACGTATAAATTTCTCACAAAATAGTTTAAATGGTTTGGGCTTTTAGTGAGAAAAAGGAAATTTCCTAACTTATACTCTTAAAAAGTTAAGAATTATTAGTGAGTAAGCAAATATTTTCTTTCTTATACCCCACCATTAGCAAGAAAAACAAAATTTTCTCATTTATAGTAAAAAATTACTTGAATATAAGTGAGAAAATAGGTATTTCTTTACTTATATCACATTATTAGTGAAGAAAAATTAAATTTCCTCATTTATAGGCAAAAAGGTTTTTTGACTATTAGCAACAAAACAGATATTTTCTTACATATACCTCATTATTAGTGAGAAAAATAAATTTCTTCACATATAGTATTTTGCCTATATTGCACTACTAGTGAAAAAACTAAATTTTCTCGCCAATAACCAAAAAGTTACGTGACTATTGGCGAGAAAACAGATATTTCCTTGCCTAACCCTAATATATATATTAGCGAGGAAGCTAAATTTCCTCGTTTATAGCCAACAAAGTTGCTTGACTATTAGTGAGAAAATGGATATTTTCTTATCTATATCCCACTATTAGCAATGAAACTAAATATCTTCGCCTATAGCCAATAAAGTTGCTTAACTATTAGTGAGGAAATGAATATTTTTCTACCTAAACCCCACTATTAGGGAAGAAATCAAATTTTCTAGCCTATGTTATTTCCTAAATCTCTCACCCGCGCATCATTTTGTTTTGGTGCCACATTTTTTGACCATAGAAACTAAGAAATCTGAAAATCCTCACAAAATACAATTATTAGTGAGGAAAGTTTTCCTTGTAAAAACTTTTCAAACTATTTACAAAGAAATATTTTATTTCTCACCTAAAACCTACTATAAGTGAAGAAATTAAGTTTCTCACAAAAATTTTCCTTATTTATACTCTATTTTTTTACAATGTCTCTTGATCTTCCCGCTCTATTTATCGGTCCTGCATGTTCTGACATTGCCTCTCTACCATCTAAGCTTTTTGACATCCCTGACACTGAACTTCCATCACTTTACCACTCTAATCGGGTAAAAAAACTTCCATCTCACCTTCATGATTTTCATTGTTTTTCTACTACTCTCTCTTGGCATAAGCCTCGTTTCTTCGAGAGGCTAATTCTAACCCCACTTTAGCAGCAAACAATGTTTGAGGAATTATAGGCTCTTAAGAAAGCCCACACCAGGGATCTAGTTAATCTACCCTCTGGTGAAGTTGCTATTGGCTGTAAATAGGTCTACAAGATCAAAACCTGCTCTTATGGGTCTATTGAACGTTACACAGCTCGTCTGAGGGCCAAAGGCTATACTTAGGTATATGACATTGACTATGAAAAAGCCTTTACCCATGTTGCATGTCTCACTTCTATTTGCAGTCTACTTGCTATTGCCGCCTGTCGTTAGTGGCCTTATCTCAAATAGATGTTAAGAATACATTTTTCAATGACTCCTTGGCTGAAGAAGTTTACGTGCAACCTCCTTCTGGTTCCTCATATCCTCCGCATTAGGTTTGCAAGCTCCATCGTGCTTTCTACAGTCTTAAGCAAACACCTTGGGCTTAGTTTGCCAAATTCAGTACTACTATCGGTGATTTTAGGTTCTTTTCTAATCTTTCTGATTCCACAATCTTTATACTCAGTACTGCTCTTCTACAGTTATATGTGGATGATATGATCATCACTGGTGATGATCACAAAGGCATTTCTGAACTTAAGTCTCTGCTTAACTCTCGCTTTGAAATAAAAGACTTGGGTCTTCTCAGTTACTTTCTTGGTCTTGAGATCACTATTGATGCTTTCGACTACTTTCTCTCACAAGCTAAGTATGCATTTAATCTTCTTTCCCTAACTGCACTCACTAATAGCATGATTGCACTAACCCTACTTGAATCGACTAATATCTCACAGCTCTTGATGATTTTCCTCTTTCTGATGCTATTCTTTACTGTCAGCTGGTTAGGAGTCTCGTTTATCTCACTATCGCCCAGCTTGATATTACACATATGGTTTACATCGTCAGGCAGTTCATGTCAGCTCCTCGCTCAGTTTATTATGCTGCAATCCTCCATATTCTACATCATGTTAAGGGCATTCTGTTCTACTAGCTCCATTATTCTTCTTAGTCATCTTTTACTCTTCGGGCCTACACTGATGCCGCGTGAGCTAGTAATCCTATTGGTCGACGCTCCACTACTGGGTATTACTTCTTCTTTGGTGAATCCCACATTTCCTAGCAAAGCAAAAAATAAACCGTTATTGCTCGCTCTAGTACTGAAGCAAAATACCGTGCCTTTACTGACACCACCCATAAACTACTTTAGCTTCACTGATTACTTTCTAACATAGGTATGCCTCATTTTGATGCCACTATTATCTACTGTGGCAATCGCAGTGTCATTCAAATTGCTCACAATGATATTTTCCACGATCACACCAAATACGTTGAGATCGATTCTCATTTTATGTGCCAATAAGTGGTCTAGGGTACTGTCCAACTTATCCATGTAAACTCCGCTGCTCAGACTACTGATTTCCTTACTAAAGCTCTTCATACTGAATAATTTAATGAATTCGTTTTCAAACTCAAGTTAGTCTTCTTGTACACATTGAGTTTGCAAAAGGTGTTGGAACATTCTTGGAATATTTTTGTACATATCCTAAATTAGATATCTTAAATTAGCTCTAATTCTATTAGGTTTAGATTTCTTATTCACATAGACATAAGGTTTTGATGCACAGTATTGAATCATCAATATTAATACATTATTATTCTCTCCTTCCTTTATTCTAACATTTAAAAAAGTCAATCTTTAGAAAATAGCTCCAAAAAATTTATAAATCTAAAATAAAATAAAATGGTCATGATGGAAAACATAAAAATGCAGAGAGATCAAAAGTACTGAAAAAAATAAATAAATATGTAAATACCACGAATAAATAAAAGAAACAAAAACTTACAACTTACCAAACCCTAAAACGGGAAGCTGAGATTAAGATTGAGACTTACCAGATAATGATGAGGAGAATTGAGACGAACAATGAGATGGAGACGAAGGAAGAGTAACTAGCTGAGAAGTCACAAAAGCAAGGGTATGTGAAGCCTGTATTTTTTTATAAGATGGGTTAACAAAATTGGTCGAGTCAAATCTAATTTTGAGATAGGTCAGGTTAGTTTTTTTTGGAATTTTAAGTGTAGCGGTCGCCACTCTTCGACTGAGTATAGCTTCGTCACTGTATATGTGTGTGTCTGTGTCAAAAAGGGGTCTAGAACTTTCTCAGCTTAGAGATATACCAGAGAAAATAGTGATTTGAGAATTTGAGGGAGAGTTTGAGAGAGATGTGAGTGTGTGCGTATGTGTGTTGCTTGAAAGTGCTACTCAGTGGTGGTGGTGTCTAATTGAGATTGTTGTTGCTACTTCCATTTGTTATTTTCATTTCTTTCAACTGATTTCCTTCATCTTGAGACAGGGATTTAGTTTTAGGTTTAATTTTTTTATTTATGTTCAAATTTATCTTAACGTTAGCTCAAGTAAGTCGTTAACTCGAGCTCGCTAGCGGCTTGCTCAAGCTATTCACGAGCTAAATTTGAGTATAGCATTCATTTGATGAGCCAAACTCAAGCTATTCAGTTATTTGTTCAAGCTAAACTTAAATAAAATAAAACTCAACTTGACTTTCGGCCACACAACTTAAGTACTTATGAAAAAGGTAAATAAATAAATAATACTATAATTTTTAAAGTGAATGCATTTGATATTTGTTTATAAAAAATAATAGTAAATAATCCAAAATCTTGATTGAATAGACAATAATTTTAAATGAATAATAAATTTAGAACAAGACCATTGCAAGTAATGACAACTATTTTATTATAATTTTTATACAACTTGAATTATTAATGATAAATATTTTAAATAACTATTTTTATCTTTTATGTCATGTTCACTATTATTTGAATTTTTA
>JAVXUM010000017.1:35979356-35997470 GCA_035590655.1 Pouteria glomerata | reverse complement strand
TAACATACCAAATGATTTGTTGACTATTTTACCTTTCTGGCCCGATTGAATGCGGTAAAATGTTTAGGGGATGATTTATGAAGGGTGTATAAAATTATAAGGGGTATTATTTATAAAGGGTGGGCCCACATTGATATGATGCTTATGAAGGGTGGATAAAAAAATAGTTGGTTTGGATGGAGTATTAAGAATAGGTAATAAATAGTATTTGATTTGGATGATTTTTTAAAAATTGTGTATAAGGATAAATGTACGATGTAAAAAATTATTAAATGACTTTTTTATCCTTGTGCCATCCCAAACAGACCAATTTCATCATTGGTAAATGAGGTAAAATAGACCAATTTCATAATTGGTAAGGTATATTATTTTTAAAACCTCAAACCCTCTCCAAAAATAATACGCTTTCTTCTGTAAAAATTTTCTTTGGACAAAAAATTTTGAAAAAAACTTTTTACTTCTAAATCATGTAAAAAACATCACTTCAAAAAATAATATAAGAGATAACTTTTATCTCTTTCCTTTTGTCTCATCTAGTCCGGGCCTTAATGAGAAGAGGCATTGCTGTCCTAATGGCCCATTTTGTGCAGTGAGAGGGATAAAATGGTTATTTTACATCAACAGTCAAAATTAATTGATCTTTTTTTTTTTTTGGTTAAATTATTATTGTGCCTTAAATCAAAAACTGTCTTTATCATGTGTTTGGAACCAAGATTTATGGAATACCAAAAAAAAAAAAAAAAAAAATTAAAGAAAAATGTAAAAAAGTAAAATAAAGAATATCGTACAATAGTTTTTTTTTTTTTGGTAATTGTGTATCATAGTTCATCAATATTGATTTTTTTTTCTTTTCTGACAAATTTTAGGAAATAATAGAAGAATATGTTCCATTAATTTATTGGAATTTTAATATTCTGATCATAAACAAATTATAACTTCTTATTTTACTATGAAAAATATATATAATTAAATTATTACAAAAATGTAACTCACAAGACACATGATTACTGGTAATATTTTTTAATTTTCATATTTTAAAACATAATATACTCCTTTTTGTAAAGAAAATTTCATGAGCGAAGGATAAAGATTTTGAAAAGATTTATTCAATTTGGATTTCGAGGTGTAAAGGAATATTAGCCGTGTTTGGTTGGTAAAAGTATGGTAAAAAAAATATAATAAAAATATAAAAATTTAGTATAAAAGTGATATATAATAAATTTTAATTGAAAAAAATATAAAAATTAATAAATTTTAGTTAATTTACCAAACACCGTTATAAGTTTTGTCATGTTGAGTCTGCGGGTGATATATTAGGCGCTGTTTGATTAATAAAAATTTAGCAAAAAAATTATAGTTAAAGTATAAAAATTTGATATAAAAGTGGTATGTAATAAAATTTAATAAAAAAATAAAAAATTAGTAAAAATTATTAAATTTTGATTGACCCAAACACCCCCTTAAATTGTTTATTGGAATTTTGAAAATGCTCTCTACCTTCTCTTTGCCGCTCGTCTACCCTTTCTGAAACACTCCTCTTCTCTTGAAGCTCTTGTCGATTTAGGGTTTGTTAACGGAAGTTGTGTATGAGCTGACTGATTAGGTGGAGAGACTTTCGAATCGTAACTTATTTTTTCTTTTTGTAGTACGCTGGTGGTGATTGACGGGTTACGATTGATGCCGTTGATGGGCGTGTGGAGCCAATCTGAGATTTCGGTGTTCCTGCGGTGGGGGTGCTCGTTGGAGGAGGAGCTGATTTGTTAACTGTGTGGTTGAGATGGCGACAATTAGATTCGCCAGTGAAGAGTGGAGGTTAACGCCAGCAGCATGTCAAAGATGGCGACAATGGTTACCTCGCCCAATTCAACATCAGGTAAATGCTATCTCATGCAATTAATCCCAATTTAAGAAGCCTAATTTGGTGCTTTAGGTTGTTTTTGGAGTTTAGGGTTCTGTGTATGTTGAATTTCTGTTACGCGATGAACCCACCATCCATCTCTGAATAGTTCTTTCATTTCTGCAAGTCAATGATGGCTACAACAGCAATAGTTGCATCGCTGTTTAGGATTGGGGTTATACTCTTCGTAGAATCATCACTCACCTCGCACGTCCTAGGTAAACACTCTCATCCTACTTATCTCAAATTAAGTGGAACTTTCAATTGGATTTTGTTCTTTAGGGTTCTCTAGGAATGTTTTGGATTATTTGATGTGCTGATTTTGCTTGTTTGATGTGGTCTAATTTTTTTAATTTTTGCTTATGCCAGGGGCTTGATCATGGATTTTACTTGAGGCTGTTTTGCTGCCCGGTTTTATGTTCTCTGGATTGATAGGTCGTCATCTTTAAATGAAGTTTAAATTCCAGGTCCATATTGAATGTTGTTTGTGGCATAAAATTTTAAAATTCAATTGACATGCAGTACTTTGTTTAATTCTAGTTAATTGCAGCTGCCTTTTGCATTATTAATTTCATCTAATTATATGCACAGTTACAAATACTTTTCAGTATTCTTTTTGTTATTCTGGTGTTCTTGTTTTATTTTTCGTTTTCCCCAATGTCTTATATCAATTGTTCAGTGTGTTCTGCATGATTTCATGGTTCTTATAATCATAATTCATTGTTAAGTTTTTTTTTCCTTCCTTGGACCTATTTTTCAATTTATTTGGTTCCAAGAATTCACCACAATTTCCATGCTTGGGATTCATCAAAAAAGAATTTCATCCTCAAAATTTACCTCAACTTACTAAATCAAAATTAACTTCTAATTCACCCACTCTTAGATTATAGTTGGTCCCCCCAATCCACCACTCCAAAATTTTTAGAAAACCTTTATTTCATTCTACGTTCTCACCTTACCATCCTTCTCAAAACATGTTTTATTACACTTTAGATATTATACAAATTAAACACTAAAAGTATAATTCACTATCTTAAATTTCTCAAATGCTCAACCAACTTCCGCTACGCACTCTTATTCTTAATATTCATGGTGTTTACTAATATGATCACCAAAAATCACTTACATCTCTTGAACTCATGTCTATACACACTTAATGCTTAAAGTTTAAGATTCTTGAAAATTTAACTACCAAAAGTATATTTCCGACATAACTCATACTCCGTAAATGCATTATACAATTTTGTATACATTTTGTTAGAGCTAATAGCATATACCTGAACCAAAATCTTATACATTTATAGAACCCAATTTTTTTCAGATTAACAAGCATAGGTATACTTCTAAAATTATAAACTAAACTGACTACCAAACTTATCACATTTATCTCCCACGATTCTTTTGTTAATAAGGATCCATCAAATGTATATATATTTATATTTGAGCTGCAATTATCTTTGTACTCCCAATATTTGTTTCCATTCATAAATATGCTAAAAATTAAATGTCGTAACTCCTTATTCTTATGATCTAAAATCTGTAACATATACCAATATAAAAAATCAAACTTTTATGGTCAAAGAAACTCTCCTAAATTCAAATAGACAAGAAACAACTCTATTAGAAATACACTATTGTTTTTTTTTTTCTTTTTTTTTTTTATAATTCTAAAAATCTCAAAATTGAAGTTGAATAAGTTGACCTAAAATTACTAAAAATTCAATACATTATTTCATTTATGCCTGTCATCTCAACTTTTGCAATCTCTGCAAAATTAAATAACCTTCTAATGTGGGATAAGAAGTTGAATGTAAAGAAAAGAAAGATTAGACAAAGAAATAGAAAAATTAAGCCAGAGAAAGAAACAGCAAGAGAAAAGAACTCAAGCAAGCGCAACCATTCAATAATGTTCAATATTCAAGTCCGTAAACCCTAATAATCTCAAGCCTTTAAACATGCTAATAAATCCCTAAAATAACTAAAGATAAAATGAAATGAAAGATTACAATCTTAGAAATTCTACTAAAAATAAACTACCTAAAATAATAAAATTAAAGGAAATAAATCTCTAAAATCTAATTAAAAATAAATCCTAAAATAAAATTTTTCCTAAAATAAAATCTTAATAAAAGTAAAATAATATTTGAATTTGCATCATTCTCCACTGCATAGAAAAAGTCAACTTCATCGAGTGGAAAAAGGTTGCGCACTCCTTCAATCGCTAGGCAATGAGAATACCGAATGTTCAAGTTGATTCACTTGCACATTTGAAAGTATCTTGGATACAAAGTCAGGAGGTGGGTGCCGGTTCAGTGGGATGTCGGCAATGAACTATTGTCTAGGGTTTTCGTTGATGGCTGAAAGTAGTGATTAAGATTTTTTTAAATCACTAGAAATTTGCTCTGATACCAAATTTGATGTAGGGTAGGAAGCTGAAAGTAATTAAAAGAAAGATTAAGCAAGAGAAAGACAAGAATTAAGCCATAGAGAGGCCGTAGGAGAGGAGAACTTAGGTAAATACAGCCATTCAATAATATTTAATAGTTAAGCCTGTAAATCCTAATAATCGCAAGCCTTTAAATAGGCTAATAAATTTTAAAATAGTTGAAGATAAAATAAAATCAAATATTACAATCTTAGAAATCCTACTATAAAATTAAAAGAAATAAGTCTCTAAAATCCTATTCAAAATAAATCCTAAAATAAAATCTTTCTTAGAATAAAATCTTAATAAAAATAAGATAATCTTTGGATTTGACTACGATCCGAGCAAGATGATGATGGTTGAAGGTGGTGGAATTGTCTCGTTGCTGAAACTGTTGACAGAAGAGATCGGATGCTCAAATTGCGGCTGCCACTGCACTCCTTAACCTGGGAAATGATTAGTAGGGAGTCATCATGACTCCTTTAATGTGTGTTTCCTTCAAGCATGTATGATGATGCTATTTAAATCCAGGCATCGAAATTCCAATCTGTCAGTAACTGTAAGCCCATAGCGACATACATGAAGTTATAAAAGCATAGAAAATTTATGCACACCCCTCAAAAGCAATTTTCCACAAATTTACAAAAATAAAATAAAATTACCATTAACCATATATATTCATAGTCCTGAGCTCGGCTCAAAATATTTGAAAAAATATATATTTTTATAGCTTTTATGCATTTCATATTATTTTTTTTTAAATAGATTTTTTTAAAAGTGTTGTCTAATACTAAATTACTTCTATTTAGTTTTAAATTATTTTTAATTAAAAAATATAATTTATTTTTTAAACAAATGAATTTACATGAGTAGGGTTGAAAATTAATGGGTGTTTGGTTTACCCAAAAGATAAAAAAAAAAAAAAAACTTTTATCAATCTCTTTTCAACTTTCTCCAATGAAATTTTGTCTTGCATTACTCTTATACTAACTTTTTTATCTATCTATTTGTCTATACTATTATAGGACAAACACTATGGTTCGGTGAAGGATTTTTGTTTTTTTTTTTTTTTATGAATCATTTTTTTGGTGAAGCCCTTTTTTTTTTTCCTCTAATACCCTTTAACTTCCGGGAACTAACTATACTTGAATGGCATTAAAAAGTAATCTTTTCATAACTACTACATAATTACGTAATTTTACCTATTTATATTTTTATCTACCTTAAATGCCCTTTAACTGCCTACTAATTTGTAACTTTTTTTATTTTCTTTTAAAACTCCTTAATTGTGTATTATTTACTTAAATAATCTTAATTACTTATTATTTACTATTTGAGACACTTTTGTTATGTTTTTATAATTTTATTGATTATTTAGATAAAAAAATATTCACACGCATTGCTTGTGCACTAACATCTGGTTTTTTTGATAAACCAAACCCCCCTAAATCTAGACTAAAGGGGCAAAACAAACGAAACACCCCATAGGAATTTGCTCTGATAACAAATTTGATGTGGGGCTAGTAGTTGAAGGCATTGAAAAGAAAGATTAAGCAAGAGAAAGGGAAGAATTAAGCTAGAGAAAGAAGCAACAAGTAAGGAAGTAATAAGAGAAGAGAACTCAAGCAAATGCAACCATTTAATAATATTCAATATTCAAGTTTGTAAACCTTAATAATCTCAAGCCTTTAAATAGGCTAATAAATCCTTCAAATAGCTAAAGATAAAAGAAAATCAAAGATTACAATATTAGAAATCCTATTAAAAATAAACTACCTAAAATAAAAAAAAAATTAAAGGACATAAATCTCTAAAATCTAATTCAAAATCAATCCTAAAATAAAATCTCCCCTAAAATAAAATCCTAATAAAAATAAAATAATCTTTGATTTGTATCATTTTCCACCGGTTAAAAAAAGTCGACATCGTCAAGTTGAAAAAGTTTGCACACTCTCAATCATCAAGCTACGAGCAAAGCAAATGTTCAAGTTGATTCACATGCACATTTGAAAGTATCTTGGACTCAAAGTCGCAAGGTTGGACCGTCGATGATGAATTGTTGAGTGTTTTCATTGGGGGGTGAAAGTTTTTTTTTTTATTATTAAGAATTTGCTCTGATACCTAATTTGATGCGGGACAAGAAGTTGAAGGCAATGAGAAGAAAGATTAAGGGGTGTTTGGTACACTGAAAAATACCAAAAATTGCAAAAAGTTATTAATTTCTTTTAATCAAATTTTGTCACATATCAATTTTTCATCACCTTTTTATACTTTTTTGTCATCCAAAATAGGAATTAAGTTAGAGAAAGAAGCACCAACGAAGAAGTTGCAAGAAAATAGAGCACAGGCAAATGCAGTGATTTAATAATATTCAATATTCAAGTCTGTAAACTCTAATTATCTCGAGCCTTTAAATAGATAATAAATCCTTCAAATAGCTGAAGATGAAACAAAATCAAAGATTATAATCTCAAAAATCCTACTAAAAATAAACTACCTAAAATAATAAAATTAAACGAAATAAATCTCTAAAACCTATTCAAAATAAATACTAAAATAAAATCTTAATAAAAATAAAATTATTTTTGAATTTGCTTAATTTCCACTGTATAGAAAAACTTGACTCTGTCAAGTCAAAAAAGCTTGGGCACTTCTTCAATCGTTAGGCCACGAGTGGATTGAATATTCAAGTTCTCAGAGCTCATGCTCAATTTAATTCACATGCATATTTGAAAGTATCTTGGACTCAAAGTCACAAGGTGGGTGCTGGTTTGGGGGGCCGTTGGCAATGAATTCTTGTCGAGGGTTTTGTCGACGATTGAAAACAGTGATCAAAATTTTTTTATGACCATGAATTTGCTCAAATTCTAAATTTGATGTAGGAGAAGAAGTTGAAAGTGAAGAAAAGAATGATTAAGCAAGAGAAAGAGAAGAATTAAGTCAAAGAAAGTAGAAGCAAACGAAGAAGAAACAAGAGGAGAAGAGAACTCACACAAACACAACCATGTTCAAGTGGTTCTTAGAGCTCATGTTTAAGTTGATTCACTTGCACATTTGAAAGTATCTTAGACTCAAAGTTGCGAGGTGGGTGCTGGTTCAGTGGGCTATTGACGATGAACTGTTGTTGAGGGTTTTCGTGGATGATTGGAAATAGTGATCAAGATTTTTTTTATCACTAAGAATTTGCTCTGATACTAAATTTGATGTTGAACAAAAAGTTCAAAGTAAAGAAAGAAAAATTAAGCAAGAGAAAGAGAAGAGTTAAGTTAGAGAAAGACAAAGCAAGCAAAGAAGAAGTAAGAGGAGAACTTAGGCAAACACAACCATTTAATAATATTCAATATTCAAGTCTGTAAGTGTTATTAATCTCAAACCTTTAAATCGGCTAATAAATCCCTAAAATAGATGAATATAAAATAAAATCAAAGATTACAATTTCCAAAATCCTATTAAAAATAAACTACCTAAATCAATAAAATTAAAAAAAATAAATCTCTAAAATTCTATTGAAAAACAATCTTAAAAATTTTTTCCCTAAAATAAAATCTATATAACAATTTTACTCATCTGATTTGACATTTGTATATGTGTCAACTGCTTATAGTTCCGGGTGGGACCTTCTACCAGTTCCGGTCCGTGACTGTAGGCACGGGTGATTACTAGTCTTAGTAAAAATAAAATAACCTTTGGATTTGCATCTCCTTCAAACTCTAAATTATGCTAATAAATTCTCAAGAACTATACAAGACTTTACTATACCACCAAGAACAATAATTTTAAAGATCATTATATATCAAATACCCAAAATTTATAGTTTACAAGAATCCACTAAAATTTCACCAATTAATAAAATCCGATTACCAAAATTTTAATACCATTAAGTTGTCTTTCAAGCTTTGTTATAGAACATCTTACACTTGAGAATAATGAAACACACAATATCTAGCATGTAATTACTCCTGGTCATTAAGAACCAATTTCTGATAAACATTGAACATACAAAATACAAAACTCTCCAAAGTTCATTATATGAATAATTTACCTATTTCAAATGTGATTCCCTATGAAATTTATATTATCAAACACCAAATTAAAATAACTTTTCTCCACATGATCAGAATCTATATATTAAAATAAGAGGGAAAAAAAAAACATAATCATAATTATCTATAAACCTATCTCACACATAATCATAATTATCTACAAACTTATCTCACATTTTTATTTGTACACACTGGGACCTGACTTTTGCTAATGAAAATTAAATTTATAGCATATTATTAATCTAATGCTCTGATATCACTTTTGTCATATCTCAAAATTAAGGATGAGACTGGCTGTGAACCCTTGTGCCTCTGCCCATGGCACACGCAAGCCTCATGAAAATCTGGCAGTAGAATCGACATTATTTTAATCTAAAAGCTTGAGATTAAAAAACGATCAGCATTTTTGACTCGTAATTTGAATCATTAGATACTAAAATTAATGTTGCTTAACTTACAATTTTGCATAATTTGTTGACTCTTATTCCTTGGCAACCAAGTTGGAAGTTGTTAATTTTATAGTTAGATTTTCTCTTGTTCGATGAGTTGGATTTTATCGTCTCCCCCCCCCCCCCCCGGGGGGTTTTTTTTTTGCTTTTGTCTTTTTGTACTTTTTCTTTATTGTCTCTCATTTTCTATTGCGATTCAGTATTTTTCATTGTTGAAGCTTGTGATTCATAGATCTTTTATTCTGACTTTTTTCAATTGGATAGCTTAACTCTTTGTTTTTCCTATGTTAAATATTTTATTTCTTAGATATTTATATGTTTTTCACTTTATCTACCTACCAGGAAATTCAAAAGTGGAATCTAACATCTACAAATCTTTGTCTCATAGTGACGCTTAAGATACTAAAATGAATGCTCTCTCATAGTGATGCTTGAGATCCTAAAATGAATGCTCTTGAACGCTAATTAAATTTGCATAATATGTTCACTCAGATTGCTTTGCAACCAAAAGGGAGTTGTTGGTTTTATAGTTATATTTTATATTATTCTATTAAGTTTAATTTTGCCATCTTTTTTGATTTCGTCGTTTTGTACTTTTCCTCAATTTTTTCTTTGACTTGTTGTTGGGATTCAAAACTTTTGAACATTGAATTGCAAGATTCGCATTTCTTTTTCCCTCAAAGTTATTCGTCTATTGCTACTTATTTTTTTCCCATCTAGTTATAAGAAAAACTCGATTAATTAATTGTTTTTAATTTTCCATTACTACATATTATTTCTATGATATCTGTTTATTTTTCGCACTTCTTTCGTTGCATAGAACTTCTCGAGGTGGAATTGACAACTTTGAATGTCAAAGCTTGGGATTCAAAAACAATGAGTATCTCTATCGCAGTGATTCATGTGATATTGGAATGCAAGCCACTAAACACTATAAAAATTTGCACAATTTGTTCATTCATATTCCTTTACAACCTAGATGGAAGTAGTTAACTTTTTTGTTAGATTTTTTCTTGTTCTAACGAGTTCATTATTGCCTTGTTTTTCTTTACTTTCGATTTTGTTTGTTTGTATTTTATTCTCTATTTGTTTTTTAATTTATCTTGAGATTAAGAGGATTTGAAGCTCGACGAATTAAGATTCTTAGTTCTTTTATTTTCAAGTAAGTGTTTCAATTGCTTTATAAAAAAAGTTTAATTCTTTGATTTTCAGACGCTAAATATTTTATTTCGTTGATATTTATCTATTTGCACTTTCTCTAGTTGTTAAGAAAATCTAGGGTGAAATCGACAACATTTGAATCTCAAAATTTAGGATTAAAAAATGATGAGTATCTCTACCTTGTAGTGTGACTTGAGATATTAAAATGAATTTTGCTAAATATTATACAGATTTGCGTAATTTGATCCTCTGTATTCTTTTGCTACTAAGATGGAAGTTGTTAATTTTACAGTTAGATTTTCTCTAGTTCAACTTGCATTTTGTGTTCTTTGATATTGCTTTGTTTTCTCGATTTGGCTATTTTGTATTTTTTTTTTCTCTATTTATACTTTAATTTCTATTGAAAATTAGATCTTTTGAATGTTGACGCTCAAGATTTGAAATTTTTTACCCACCGCTGGGTAGTTTAGTGGAATGGGAATCAAGCTCGAGGCTTGAGTGATATACCCAGGTCACGAGTTCGATTCGCCTCCTAGACGCTCGGGTTTCTAGTGGGGGCCGCTGGTGGTGGGGTTCTGGCGCTTAAACTTTCCCGGGGTTTACTTAGTGCACACCCGAAGGGTAGTGGCTGCGGGTTTCTCGTTACCAAAAAAAAAAAAAAAAATTTGAAATTCTTTTGTTATCAAATTTTGCGTTGATTGCTTCATAAATTTTTCAATTGGTTCATTGAAAAAGGCTCGTTTTTTATTTCTCCTATTCTAAGTATTTTTTTCTTTCATAGTTATTTGATTTTCACTTTCTCTAGTTGCCAAGAAAATCTTGGTGGAATCAACAACTTTTAAATCTTAAAGCGTGGAATTCAAAGAAATGGTGTGAATCTTGAGATACTAAAATGAATGCTTATAAACATTGTATAAATTTGTGCAATTTGTTCTTTAAGATTCCTTCTCAACCATGCTGGAAGTTGTTAATTTTATAGTTAGACTTTCTCTTGTTCTACTTAGTTGAATTTTCCTTGTTATTCAATTTTGCACTTTTTTATTTTTTTCTTTGATGCTTTTGTGATGCAGAACTTCGAACTGTCGACGCTTGATATTCGCAGTTCTTTTTTTGTTTCCTTAGATTTTGTTTGTCTCTTGCTTAACTTTTTTTTCTAGTTGGCGTATAAAGAAAACTCAATTCTTTGATTTTTCCTATGCGGAATATCTTATTTCTTTGATACTTGTCTAGTTTCACCTTCTCATGCTAATAATAAAATTCGGGGGTGGTATCGACAACCTTTGAATATCAAAAGTTGGGATTAAAAAATGATATGTATCTCCATTTGATAGGTGACTCTTGAGATGGAAAAATGAATGATGCTGAACATTGTACAAATTTGCATAATTTGCTTAATCAAATTCCTTTGCAACTTAAGATGGATGTTAATTTTATTGTTCAATTTTATTATTGTGTTTGCTCTCTCGGATTTTTTTGCAACTTAAGATGGATGTTATTTTTCTATAGTTAGATTTTCACTTGTTATAAACTGTTGAGTTTTTGCCTTGTTTTCCCTTTGTTTTTCGATTCTGTCATTTTGTAATTCTTTGATTTTCTCTTGGTATTCAGAAATTTGGAATTGGAATGCAGGACACTTGTTGTTTTATTCTTAGATTTTTTTCTCTTTTGCTTCATAATTTTTTTTTCTTAATTGGTTTTGTTAAACAGCTATTTTTTTATTTTAATTGGTAAAAATTTGCATTTTGTTGACATTTATCAGTTTTTTTTACTTTCTCCCATTGTAAAGAAAATTTGGGGTTGAATTGACTTCTTTTGAATCTCTCGTGATTCAAAAATGACGAGTGTTTCTATCTCATATTGACTCTTATGATTATAAAAGGAATGTTCAGGAACCACGTAGAACAAGTGAATCCCCTTAGGTAAGACGTGGGGCATAGGTTCTGGAATCACGCATAAGATTTTATGTAAGGATGGGTTTGAGCAGACGTTATTGGGTAGTTGAGTCGGTGTCCAGTTTGTGGATCTTTTATTTGGCGAAGGGCTCGACTGAGGCCCAATCTAGTGTAAAGTTCCTAACCTGGGCTTTAATAAATAGTAGCCCAAACTCGCCCCATCAATTGCAAATTGGGCCTACCGAAGTCTCTGATGACCTTTCTGAGGGTCCAAGATGCATTGTGCCAAGCCGTACTCTCAGTCAAAGGTTTGTTGGACCAAATGGCTTATCTAATGTTAGCTTACGTAAATTGTTATAACGCGGGTATTTAATTGATTTTTCAATCATTTTAATTTTGGCGTCATTTAATATTATTTCAACATAAAGGTTAAACAATTCATTTTGCATGGTTGCCATACGTAAAATTTTTCTTAAGTCAGGGGCTGCGTTTGCACGCCTGTCTAGACAACGGCCGTTTGGACCGATGTCCCAATAACAGTGCATTTTAGGTTGTCTTGACACATTTCAATCAACTGGGTTTAGATATAAATATTTATGATCTTATGCATGGGTATGCATGGGTGGAGGCTCCACCGGCCCATCTGCATGATCAGTTAACTTGAGAGCCTTTCAGGTGTAAACCTTGTTGGCCACTTCATATTCGGTATGCATATATATATCTCATGCATGTGTGAATTGGGGGAGGGTGAGTTGTTGTGTCTGAGCAGAGAGATGGGGAGCGAAGTCTATTTTTAGAGAGTTTTGAGAGCTGGAGTTGGGAGATTGAGAGGAAGAACAAGAGGGTGTTGTGTGTTGCAAGGAAATAAAGAAGAAAGAAGACAAAGAAAAGAAAAAAAGTGGAAGAGGAGAAAGAGAGAGAGAGGAAGTTGTTCATTTCTTGTTGGAATATAGTTAGGGAATTCCTACTAAACAACTTCAATTAAGTTGTTTTAATAGATTGTGTTCGTTATAAGTTGGTTGCATGTGTTAAACCTTTAAATTTAGATCATGCATGGTGATGATTTCTTGAATTGCATTAAATCGTGATTTTGAAGTTCTTAAACAATAAGATTTGGAATTAGGATGAATTGGCAATTGGAAAACAGAGCAAGAACTGAATGACCAGCAAGTGCAAAGCCCGAAATTACAGGTGTCTATTTTGTTGATTTATTACTGTAAATAAAGCATGTTAACGTCAGCTGGAGCCTAACTTCAACCCAGACATTGGGATATTGCATCTGTGTTCTGAACATGATCATTACTGTGATTTTCCCACATTGATAGATGAAGACTGATTGGGAGGATTGTACCTCCTGCAACCAAAGTCTCAGCGCACGACACTTCCCATCGCATGTTTGTCAATTGTTTTCTAGTTTAGAAGTCATGATTTGGTAGCATCTGAACTGATGGTTTGCATATTGACGCCCAAAGGAGACAAGTCATTGTGCTAGAATTTTTATACCACATTTACATATGTTAAAAGTCCAGGGGCGGACGTGGGAGGGCCGCGCGTAAAGATATTTTACTCAGGTTTTTAATTTCAAGCCCGCCCATTTAAATCTATTTATTTTTAAAATATTTTTTAAATTGTATTTTCAAATAAAAATAATTTTAAAAGCTGTAAGAGCAAATATTTTTATAAGAAAACATAGATACAATATTATATGAAGCAAAAAAATATTAAATAATACATTTTTTTAATTTAATTTGGGCCGTTGAAGGGCTTTCTTCCAAAATCTGAAGCTTCGCTCTTTTAATTGAATGGGTTTAAAATTTTTTCAAAGCATGAAAAAGGGGGGAAAAAAAAAATAGAGCGGGTCGGGCTTAGTATTTTGGATGGTCGGGTCTATATTCACCCCAGTTAGTTCTATGCTTAGTATTTATGGCAATTTGGTTTCCAAAAGATATCCTTTGTAGTATTTGTATTAGAATTACAATTGAGTTTTCTTATTTATTGGTTTCTCAGTTGAAATTTAAAGTAAAAAATGATAAAAAAAAATCAAAATATCTGCTTAAATCATCTGTACCACCTCTCCACTCCAGCGATCTTTGTCTCAGGATCAATCACCTCTTCGGATACGTGGAAGTTCGCAGCCGCTACCCCACTGGGGTGCGCACAGGGCGAAGCACGTCTCAGGTCTCTAGCCGGTAAAGAGACTTGAAGGATCAACCACCTCTTGCTTAAGGAGAAGAGTGCTCCTGTAAAATATGTCTCAGTAATAATTGCCTTTTGCGGGAGAAGGAACGCTTCCATGGTTGACGCAGATTTTAGATTTTTCTATTCTGGTCGGCCATCAATCCTATTTTGTTTTGGACAAAGTTTTGTCATAATATTCTTTCTGTTGTCGTTTTTTTAAAAGAAAACTGAAAATATGTTTCAGAATGTAATTTTGTATGCATTAATTATTTTTTATTTTAATAAAATATTTAATTTTATTAATTTTTTAAAAGTTGATTGAATTTAATAGAATATATTTCGTATCAATTTAATTGATTAATTAATTATTAATTAAATTAAATTTTAATTATATTATTTATTAAAAATCATTTAATAAAATATATTTCATATTAAATTAGTTATTAACTAAATTTAATTGATTTAAGTAATTTAATTATGTTATTTATTAAAAATAGTTTAATAAATATATGTCATATTAAATTAATTAAATAAATGAATTTATTATTATTAAAAAGAATTAGCAAAAATATATTGTATATGTTAGTAATTGATATTGTTTAGAGCGTGTACGGTTAACACGGAAGTGATTTTATGATTTTTTCGTAATATTATTTTGTCTTGTACTCAAATTTGTGCGATTTATTATTTTACCGCATTCACTTTTGTTCTTCTGATTGATTGCGAGATTTGTGAATCCTCTCTGTAGAATTTTCAATTTTCAATATTTTTCAAGTATAGTGGCTGTAGAAGTGCTCCTCTCTCTCTCTCTCTCTCTCTCTCTCTCTCTATATATATATATATAAATATGAATGTATTCGAGTGGAATTTGGATTTACTCTCTATACAAGTTGATAACCTGAGTGCAGAGGTTGCAGTATATCATGATTAACAGCTTAAAAATGAGGCAATGGAGATCACTGCTGCAAAATTACATGCTGAGTCTGAATACAGATTGGGACATTAATTTGGAGAGGCTGGCCAATAAACTGCAACCCCGTTAAATTTGAACTAAATTGTTGCGAGTTGGCGATAAGAATGGTGGCCATTCTGTTCATTGATAGTTCTGTTAAATTGTTCCTGCTGAAGCTTCTCGTAACCGTGCATAGAATTTCACCGTTTAACTGTTAAATGATAAATGACATGGCCCTAACCCCGAGGATTAGGTCAACTGATTGGGCATTGAAGGTTTATTAATTTGAGTCGTCATTGAAGGTTTATCTATTTATTAATTTGAAAATCTTAGAAATAAGTTGAAGTGTGTAAAAAAAAGTACTCAAAAAAAAAAAAAAAGTGGGGTTATTTGTTTTATTTCATTAGTTTATGTTATTCTACAATAATTTTAATAGAAAAGAGTAATATGAAGTGAAAGAAATTAGTAAAAAAAGAATGCATTTATTATTTTTAAAAAAAATAAAATAAAAAAAATTATGTTGTTTCATTAATCTATTTGTTGAGTCAATGGCCTTGAAGTTGAATTTTTAAAGCATTTCCTTTTTCAAAGTTCTAAAATAAAAAATGAGCTTAAATACGCTACCCATGCTTAAGTTAACTAGCAATTTATCTCCTTGAATGGAGCAAGTTCACAAAATGCCACGAATTACCAGTCAGAAAGGGCATTTAAAATACAAATAACTCTGCTGCATATGTTTTACCATAAACCATCCAATGATCTGAGTTTAAAACTAGAATTGCCCGACCATTAGCTGTTTTCGGGAAGAGAGAGAGAGAGAGAGAGAGAGAATACGTAGGTAGGATATTTCATGGTCATTTCCAAGGGGTCTCATTGTACTTGGGTTGGGGTTAAACACCGTTCCACTCTATGCTCATGCAAGGCCGTAAGCATAGGATTAACCTTCAGCCATGTTGCTAGTAGGAAGACTCGAATTTAAGCATTGAGCAAGAAAATCCCGAGTACTTATCCATTCAATTAATCAAATGGGAGATTATATAAATACATGTGTGTATTCCTAATTTTTGGCCGCCGCTTTGTGATTTTAAGTCTTCATTTGGTTGGATTTAATTCTTCGGACTTCATTACATATATCCACTAAGGTGGGGTATAGTTTTCCGTGAAAAATGAGATGGTATAGCTTCTATTCTCAAATTTATTTCTTACTAAAATTTAAATAATTAAAATTATCTCATATCAAGTCATATTTCTCATCTTATTTTATATCTTACTACCAAGCACAAATAAATAAAAATAAATAAATAAATAAAAAATTACTATCATTATTATCTCATAATATTATTTCTCTATTGTTATTTTATACCTATAATGAAATGTATTTTTAGTAGTTTGGTCATTAATGCATTTCATTTAAACATGAAGGATCTTATTATTTAAAATTTTTAAAACATGGTTTCGATCCTATTACTTGTGGCCTTGGGGATCAAAGTAATGATTAATCGGGGACAATCAAGGTATTCTTTATTTCATAGTCAGAAAGTCACGTTTCACATTCGCTCGTGGATAAACCAGCTTACTTAACAATGTTCCAACCACAAACTAGGCGAGCCAAGGGGTACCCTTCCAGGCTTATATTACCTGGATTCCCAATTCACTACAGAGCACATTTAGAAAGAATTTAAGGTTGCGGAAGAGAGCCGGTTCAGTGCATTCGGAAGGTTTGAGCCCGCAAGTCCTTGCAATCAGAATAATTTTGGACAGCCAATACTGGGTATGACTTGAAGTACAACAAGAGACCATATCCACGTGCATAGCAGTCTTTACCTTGACCACACAACTCATTATTAACAACTGGCTGTATATCTTAAGCTCTGTTACGTACGTACAATCATGGCCACGTTGGTGTTTTTATCCGGTCGGGTCCATTAAAATGAATGACCCAAATTACAGAGTCATTGTTGTATATATTTAACTTTTCTGATCACGTACATATATTGCTTGCATTTCCACCAATCAACCTGTTTCATTTTTGGTCCCCACGTTGTTGCACTTCGTGATGGGCAAAACAAATTACGTGAGGTCAATTCATAGTAATTTCAAAAATTACGCTTACATTTTATTATTGTTTTCGTTGTTCTTCACTTACAAATTGTACTCTTTTTTCATTATGTTTTTGTTATTTGTCTTCCATTAAGTGACAGATTTAAAATTTGAGATTCGCTAATATTGAACAAAGAGTTTAAAGACATAATAGATTGGGTTACAAAAATTTAGTCTGAACAAGAAATTTAAAGGTAGAATGTGTTGAGTTATAAAAATTTAGGATGGGTTAAATTTAAAAAAACAAAAAATTGAATTAAAAGAAAAAAATTAGGACTAGACTAGTCCAGGCAACCCTAGGATTGATTTTGCTCATCTAAAAATTATAATCTTACTCCGCTGATTACAAATTTTGGGTTTGCCATAGCATAAGCATGGGTCCTCTTTTCATAAGCAAGCATGCACTCAGCAATTTAAGGACTCATATGTATCTAGGGCCTCTTAGCTGTTTGTTCTAATTTTCAGTCATTTTAGGGCAACTACCATGTACCATCTACCTATATATTGAAGTAGGTCCTTAAATCAATGCAAGTGGATGATGATGACGAGGACGAGCTCCAGAGAAATGGTCCTGACCTCTCATTTATCAATATTGAGCATATGAGCTCATGTCTCTATTAAGAGCAAGCAATTAACATGCACTTGCATTGTAATCTTGTCAACTTTGTAGCTTGTCTTAATTTTCAGGCATTATATACATACATGGTAAACAATCGTTGCCCAGTCACCTTCATGATCAGAACCGAATTCCCACATGACAGAACTATCCTGCTGTTTATGTAAATCTTGCATTTAATGACATATATGTTAACTAATTAGATCTTAGGTTCGTAAGGGAAAGAGAGAATGAAAAAGTTGCTTGCTATCGTTTATTTTCTTACCTCCTTCTGTTTTTTCCTCTTGTTCTCTCTTCTCCGCAGATGATTTAGTATTATCCAAACACCTAAAAGTGGACAAATGGAAAATAAATGATTTGAGGGAGAGAGTATCCATGATCTCTTCTATCTCCCAATTTAG
>JAVXUM010000017.1:35944851-35970380 GCA_035590655.1 Pouteria glomerata | reverse complement strand
TATATGATTTCCACTCTTAAAATATGATAAAATTTAAAATGTCTAAATCTAAGGTAGATGGCCATAGGGTCAGCTAAAATAAGAAGTGAGAGGAAAGTTAAAAATATAAAAATAATCTCAATAATTCAACGAAAAAAGTAATTATTAATCATTAAATTTTAATTTGTGAGAGGGATATTTTTAAAAATTATCTTATTTTATTATATAAATACAATACACACGTACATGTACACACAAAGCGTGTAATATGTAGCTAGGTTATCGATCACTACGTACATAGAATGGTTGTTCATTTACGATTTTAGGGTTTTAGGATCGAAGTTTACAACAAGTTGGTAGGTAAGACACACATATAATCGGTGTATATATATACAGTGTCTGTGTAGTTAATTGTTTCGCTGTGATGTTTAAGAAAAACCGTATGGCACTTCAGTCTAGATCGATCATGGAGTTGTCACATTTATGCAACTACGCATGTATACTTAGCCGGGAGAGTTGTTGAATATTTTGATACATAATGAGAGGCATTTAAAGCATTTGATTAAGCAGTAACACCTAAACTCCTTCAGAAAGCAAAAGCTGGCACTTCCCAAATTAAGAGGGGGGTTGGTATTAATTGCTTTCTAGATATACGTACATAGGAAAGAAGGAGAATGCAAGTTTGAATTTGAAGAGAGAGAGAGAGAGAGATAGAGATAGAGAGAGAGAGAGAGAGGACTTTGAAGGGACATGAGGCATAATGTATGCATGTATGAGAGAGAGAGAGTCTCTGCATTATGGATTATTTTTCTACAGAGAAAAACCTCAATTGAAGTCTTGACACTATTAACATGCAATAAAATTGCAAAAAATCTTAGAGAGGTTCAAGAACTTGTCATTTCTTTTAACAAATTTGGATAATTTTCTATTCGAATTAAGCAACTAGTTTAAGCATTAATTCTATTTAGGGGGAGGAAATTTATTAAGAAAAGCCCTACAGCTCTATAATTCACATACTCTCCAATTGGATGATTTTTTATTTTTCTTTCTAGCTCTCTTTCTCATAAACCCATTTGGTGACAATTCGTGGGGAAGATTTTGACATGTTTGAGCAAAGATATGTCCAATGATGGTATTGCACCAACCAACATCATGCATTGATTCAACATCAATTTTAACTTACTTTCTTTTGACTTTGTGACTTCTCAACAATCAAATATAGTACTAAGTGAAATCAATTTCGTTAACTTCGACGTCAACAAAGTGTTTTCCTTCTTAACAAAGCTATGTCCAATGATGACGCCGAACAACATTTAATATAACCCACCAAAAGGCATTTAAATCCAATTGACTTTAATCAGATGAATTAGTAGTAACGAATTGTTTTAACCTTGCATTCTCTGGGGCACGCGTATCAAGCATGCCAAAATACGTGATTTTACTATTTTTTTTAATAAATAACCAAATAATACCTAGATTTAAGTATGTAAAATTTCTAAACTCCTAAAAATTTACATCTCGCATGTAGTTATGTTAATTATGTTGAATTAACTCTCATGTAGATTTTATATTCATATATATAACTAATTATAAAAATGTGAAAAATTTTAAATGCATTTTATTTATGATTTTTCACGTTCTAAATATTATATTATTTTATGTGAAATGGGTGAAACGTGAAAAATTAAAAATAAAGAAAAATTACCATTTTAAAAATATATATATAAATTATATTTTTTTTTACCATAGCACAATTATTTTTAAAAAATTATTATATATTCATGTCCCTTTTTGTATTTGTCTCCATGCTCAATAAATAATGCTAAGTAGCTAGCAACACATGTGTTTAAGCACCTTGTGATTGCTAAAGTTGCTGACAATTCCACAAGATACGTATAGGTAGCCAGCTATAGGACAAATGGACAACCACGAGTCGTGAAAATCAGAAGTCTCTCATTGATTTTCTTAATTTAGTGATGAGGATGTTTATAGGGAACAAAATTTCGCAGAGCTACTTAATAGATCGTATAACCTGCTATCTCTCTCTCTCTCTCTCTCTCTATATATATATATATATCACGTGTTAATTTCCTTCTTATTTTTCAAGCAATAGGGTGAGCATTGGTCTCAAATTTGGATGTCATAAATCAAACTTTGAAATATTTTGTCAATTAATGTAACATCGTTGGCACGTAAACTATGTAAAAGATTAGACCTTTTAATCAAGTAAATACGTAATATATATATATATATTATAATGTAACATAGTTAGGATTTTTCTATTCTTTACATATAATTAAATTATTACAGTACATAACAACACCAATTATCAAACTTAAAAAGAAAAAGGAATTCATCAAAAAGCAATGTCGGCATGTATTAGCACATCATTCATGTCTGAAGCTTTTCCCGAACAAAGTTTACCAAGATTGGCAAAATGAATCGGCCTGCCATCTTAGACTGGTACAAATCTTTTCTAAATCAGACATTAAAGTATTCACTATGTATATATACATAATGACATGAATGATCAAACTAAAGGATATTCATCCAAAAGCAATAATGTCGGCATGTATATAACATCATTCATGTCTAAAGCACTAATTTTTTTTTCTTTTTTTTTCCTTCTTTTTTCCCTTAGAAAGTTTACCAGAGTTGGCCAAAATGAATTGAGGCATGCCTAATGTTAGACCATAATAATCAAATTTGCTCTTTCTTTACTCTAATATATTTAAGGGGCACAATCATAGTAAATCGAAAGGTCGCAACAATCTGCAGGTCGAGTAGTGCATGTACATGTGGAGAAATTGGTTTAGCTAAATAATTAATAAATGATTATTAATTGTATTTAACTGGCTAGGGTTTTCATCAGCTAGCTAGAGTCAAATCATGGAATTTGAATCAATTTCGGGGGAGAAAGTTTAAATAGTGCTATCATGAACTATGCCTTTATGACAAGACATGGAAGGTTTTTCTTTCTCAAGACACTGTAATTGCAACTTTTGACTTGAAAGCTGGTGAATTGAGTGCATGGGTGAATTCATGGGGGCCATGGAATCTTAAAAACTTCAACTCCTTAATCAAAGGGTTGAAATTAACAAATTAATTAATTAACCCCTGATTGAAGTTAAAGTAATACAATTATGTATATGTGTGCGACATCTCCCCCTAAACCAACTTGTGAAAAGAGGGCTGAGTCATGAAATCAAAACCCATTGATTGTTTGAAGATCCAATTTTGTTGCAAAGCTTGCAATGAGAGATGTTTTTCTCTTTAATTTTAGCTCATGTCTTAATTTATTATGAATTAATCACACTTGGACACTAAGAAGAATAATACTATATAACTAAAATTATTATTCACAATTTCGTACCAAAATGATGTAACATGATTACAATTTATTATTTAAAAATAAACATCCGATCATAATAATAATTTCATCTTATTTCATTTTATCTTATTTTTTTAATAAAATATTAGGATAAAATAATTTTTCTTCAAAGTACTTATGTGTCATTTTTATTTTTTATGTGTTACTTCAAAATTAGAAAGTAGATATTATTAAACACCCTACCCTTTAATTCCAAATATTTTACTTAATGTTCTCATTTTGGTAAGGGAAGTTGTAGGGACATTTCTTTATGAAACATTTAGTTTTGTTCTGCTTAATTTATTTTTCTGTATGAGAAAATGATTGGATATCTTATTAGCTAATTTGAAGCTTATGGTACCGAAAGAATAAAAGCACAAGATCCATGAAAGATCGTGGAATTATTTGTGTGTACATATATATATATATATATGTCCATGGTCATAGAAGCATCTTCATGTTTACAAGCATAAGTAATATATTAACTACTTTTCAATGGAGATGGACATGACAAGTAATAATTTAAAGTTTTTTTTTTTTTTTTATTATGGTAAATTAAAGAGGGCAAAGGACCAAATCATTTTGGGGAAGGATGAAGGGAAAGGAAAAGGCTCCAAACCATTGCTTTCACCATCATTTTGTGATCATGATCATCACTTGAAAAAGAAGCTAGTACTGTTGCTCGATTGCGATTTGTCTGGAATTGGCAAATGCCTTTTCTTGGAAAATATATCAGTAATACGTACTTTCTAAACACTTTTGATTCACAGGGCGGACGCGGTAAAGTCCTCACATGAATTGTAGTTTGAGTGGTCTGCTTAAAAATTATTTTTATAGTGTAATTTTTTTTTAATTCAAACTAAATTTTTGTAACTTAATTTTGTGACCCTATCATCTATCAATTAACATGAATCTAAAATTTTATGTCCCCCTAAGTAAATTTAAAATCTCAAATTCGCCTCCTACTTTTGAATCATATTAAGTATCATATATAAAAATGAAGTATACTCATATATATATATATATATAGATATGCATACAATTTTTTTAAATACTTTAAGACAAAAATTAAGGATTTAAAACCTTAAATATATTAGATATTCAGAGTAAATTTAAGATATAATTTGACGCATTGAGTATCTTTGAAAAATTTTACAAATTTTTAAAAATTATTTACTTTTTATTTCACTAAATGAATTACAAATTTATAATTTATCTCATTTTTAATCATTCTAAACACCCTTCAAATTTTCGAATCAATACAGGAGTAGCAAAGAACTTGTCAAGTTGATTACTACCACCGTATCAGTGGCCACATAAGTTAAATGTAACTACGATATGCATATATCTAATTATATGTACAGTGCATGATCACGTGTGTGCAAAACATTTTTCATGCAATATTTTGTGCAGTGATGTACATATATGAAGTAATTGTATATATTTCGTTAATTTATAAGAACTGAAAATACTACTAGAACCATTTATTTTTCTAAATTTAACTTTTAATTTTTTAATATTCAAATCTTTTTTCTTAATTAGTTGAATCAATTATTTGTTGAGCTTATTTAATTACTTTTCGAGTATTCAAACTGAAAATTAGTAAGATTGCGGCAAATTCATTTATTAATTGATGATATCACAATTATTTCACATCAGAAAAAAAGTCAAGAAATGAGGTAATTTATAAAACATTTCTATCTCTTTTTAGTACGACGCATTTTAAATTCGTGAAGGAGATGCCTACAAACTAACAGAATCCAAAACGAACAATCTCTCTTAGGTAAACTTACCATGTGTGGATAAAAATGAATCATTAAAGTAATCTATTTTAACAGTCATGCAAACTACAAAATAGCAAACTGGATTTGTATTAGCATACTTATATTCACTATTTTTTGGGATATGTATTGAATTCTTCATTATATATATATAGATATCTGCATACATATAATACGTATCTGCATCTTCATTAATTCTTTTTTCACTATATTTTGGAATATATATTTAATTCTTCATTATATATATCTGACATATAATACATATCTGCATCTTCATTATTTTTGGGATGTATATATGCATACTTACATGTATATATCAGCATATGTATATTCAAAACAGTGCTCATTACCTAAATTGAAATAAAATAATTGTCCTAGAATCAGTACATGTAACATATGGGCCATATGGCCATTGTTCCAGGCCAATTAGCCACTAAGTGTTCTCTCTTATTTATCAATTTATTTATTATTTGTTTTTTTTTTTTTTTTTTTGAGGGGATGGGTGATTAGTAATTTTAAAGCCGTCAAAATTATTGTAACAACTTTGAGCTAATCTGGCATTTAGTTGAAAAAAAAGTACTAACACCTATTTCAACAGAGATTTAAAACTTGATAAATCAATGGTTCTGACACGTCTATGGGACGAAACTTATGTATGAGTTTTTCAAATATAACTTTGTTAATTTTGATAAAAATTTTATCATTAATTTAAATAGTTATTAATTTGAGTATTTTAACATAATGATTTTAAATTCATTTCATGGAGAATTTTAAAATTATTACAAAAAAGTAGTTATTGAAATTTTCTACAATAGAGACTCCACCATTTTATAAAATAATGGTACCACTACTTTGATAGTAATTATTAAAAAACGTTACATATATTATTATATAAATTAACTTTATAACTTATATTTTAATATAATTTAATTTAAAATTCATTAATTTAAAATTTTAGTTGTCTAAATGTGTTTGGTTTGCAAAAAAAAAAAAAAAAATCTAAAAATTTCTAAAATTACGAATTCATAATTTATCTCATTTTATTTCATTTTATCTCGCTTTTTATCACACCAAACACACTCTTAACTTTATAACCTTTGATTGTCAACTATTTTTGTTCGCTCGTCTTAGTTAATTAGAATTTTAAGTTTACTTTTGGTTTATTATTAATTTTGAATTTACTTAGTTTGAATTGGTTTAGTGGCGGTGGTTGAATTTTTAACCTCTTTGTGGGCTTCTGCCTATGGTTTGGCCCAACAAGTAACTGGCCCTCCATCTAAACGGCCTAGTTTATGTGGGCCTTGCCTTCTGCTTTTTTTTGTTTGGTAATCCATTAGGCCGTTTTCGTGTCACACTGTCATTGGGTGACAGAATTAGATCCAGGCCCACTTGTGGGAATCGGATCCATCTTCGCAAAATAAATAAGGTGAGAAAAATAGTAGATATGTTTAGAGTAATAAAAGTAAGATAAAGTAAGATAAATTATGAGTTCGTAATTTATGCAGTAAAATATAACATAAATAATTTTTTGGAGATTTTCAGATATTTACAGCAAATTAAACGGAATGTAGTACTGAAGAAATCTAGGGTTTCAAAAATTAGTTATTCAGAAAATGATAAAATTGTAAATTTATTAAGTTTCATTATGTTGGGCTTTGGAAGTTAATTAGAAAATGAAAAAACCCCGATTGAGAGTACGAGGCCAAAGTGGATTGAATACTTTTATCTTGTCTCGCATTTGAATGAAACTGTACCTTCTATAATCTAACTTATAATTTTAATTTTAAAATAAACTTGTATATTTTATTAATAAATAATTTTATAATACATTTAAAATAATTTTATTTATTTATATGCAGAATTATTTTATTTATTAAGTAATTAAATTTTAAAATCGTTTTACATATTTTACTAATAAATTTATTGCAATAATAAAAAAATATTTTATTAGTTTTATTTTAATATTATTAAATTTCTTTTTACATAGTTTTATAATAATTATATTAATTTTAATTTCATTTGTAGCTAATGTATGAATTATAACTTTTGATAATTTTATTTGCATATATTTTTATTTATTATTTAAAATAATTTATTAATTTTATTTGTATATACTTTGAAGATTATTAATTTTAATTTTACATAATTTTAAAATAATCAGATTAATCTTCATATATTTATCGCTACCATAAACACCCTCTCCCTCAAACCGTTAAAAAAAAATAGTAAATAGGTGGCTCATTGGATGAATTCAATTTGGATGAGCCACATATGCCTCTTCCATGCAAACATCGAACAAGTAATAAAAGTCTAGTTCGCCCTGTGCGCACCCCTGTAGGGTAGCGGCTGCGGACTTCCATGTACAAGAAGAAGTAATAAAAGTCTAGTAGAATCACCCTCCATGAATTTATCTTATTCTGTGCATGTCCCCCTAAAACTATAAACGGAATTTTTTTTTTTTTTTAAGTAAGTATAATTTAGATTAATCGAAAAATACTTACATCATCGTAGGGTATACTTCTATATACAAAATTAATTACAAAAAGAAATTTTTTATAAAACACATATACTGTTTAATGACAGAAATTTAAAAAATTTTTAGTCTAATCTCATGCTTGATATTGTTAATAACGCTGACAATAGAGTAAAAGAATTTTTTGAAAGTATGATAAAACACTCTTACTTTATATCACCAGTGAAAAAAAGTATTATGTATATATATATATATTTTAATATTTACATAGTACAATATATTTTAAAGTCATGCAAGTGTTAAATTTTATTGGAACTCTAAGTCAAAATTTGTTTTGATAGAATTAGTACAATTGATCCTTTTAAAAATTATCACATTGCATTTAATAAATTTAAATATTATACGTGAAAACAAGAGTCATTATAATAATTAGACGTGCCTTGTTACAATGAAGTTAAAAATCTACTATTTTAATAGCTAACCTATAACTCTATGGTTGTGTTTGTTACGAGGGATTGAATGATGGAGGATAAGTAATATCATGGAATAAGAAATAAGATTGGACATAATATTGAATTAGTTTTTTATGTAAGATTTTTTTTTTTTTTTTGTATTTGGTTGGTAAGATATATAATGGGATAAAAGATGTGATTTAATATGTGATGTGAAAGAAAATAATTTTAAATTTTTAGATCTTGACAGGAAATAAATTCGGAGGTGGAGGATTAATAAATCCACCACCACCTTGATATTATCAATTTGGTGTTTCACGGACATGCAAGCCAATCTCACGTCACTGTGCAATGAGTGAGAAAAGTCATTAAACACCACTTTGTTGTGGGCCCCACGAGTTTCATGTCTAATTCCGTGTTCTCCTCTATTAAACACGACTTATATTTCTTATTGTCTCATGGAATAACTTCTCAATGAATAAGCACATATTTTAACACGTCCCCAAACCTTGAATTAGTCATCTTCACGTTTACAGGCATGTGCCTTCATCCGAAAGATTACTTTATGGTATGTATCTCTCTCAAAATTTTCTCTTATCGTTATATGGGATTAGTTCAGTGAAACAGAATCGAGTTTGAATTTAAAAATACTCTTTAGGTCGCGAATTTAACGGGTGCTGAGTTATCAAAGTAATGTCGTAACGTTCGGAGTTTCGAACTTAGGACCTAAGATTTTAGGAGATTTCTTTCTTATAAAAAAAAAAAAAAAAAAAAATTCTCTTAGCTAAATTTGAAAAACAGCGCGTTAATCAAGTTTTTGTATGTCTACACCAAAAAATTTGATTTTTTTTTTTCAAAAACTATAACTTTTAAGCATTTCAATCATACTGGCAAAAAAAATTAAAAATTTATATCCATTTGAATTAAAGCTAAAAAAAAATTTAAACTTTTTTTGTTATTTTTTTGTTACTGATGTGGATGAAAAGTTTTTAATTTTTACTTTTTTATAAGTGTGTTTATCATGTCTAAAAGTTACATTTTAAAAAAAAAAAAAAAAAATTTGATGAAAAAAATATTTAACATAAAAAAAAAAAAAAAAAAAAAAGCTATTGGACAGTCTTCTGGAAACCAAACTAATACCTCTATTCACCTGCATTTCCTTTTATACGCATGCTTCTTCACTAACTAGTTTCGATTCTGCCTACCGCTACTCGATAGGCAAAAAGAAAATTCATATTCCACTTTCACATGTTAGACATGTAAATAATTGTTACCTTTTTTTTTTTTTTTAACTTCAAATAATTTAAATTAAATTATCACTTACTAAGTGCATCTCCAGTAATTTCTTTAAAATATATTGCTAAAAAATATAACTTCCTTATTTTACAATTTTCCTATTTAATTAAATTTTCAATAATTTTTTTAAATCATTTCCTATTACATTAAAGTATTCGATCTTAAATATTTTTTCTTATTTTCATTTTCAAAACGTTTCACTTCTAATGACTCTATTTAAATAACAAATATACAATATTAAAATAATAGTTTAGGAAAGGTAGAGCCATCCTCAAATGCAGGAATTCATTTTGGTTAATCACATTCCCCATCTTAGGCGCTCGAGCCAAATTATAATAAAAAAATGCAATAAACAAAAAAAAATTTAAGAGTTGTCTGACGCACTAAAAAAATAAAATTTTTAACAAATTTCATCTTAATACTGTCACGTGGCACTAATCCAGCTAATTTGTTTCCAAATTTTAGTAATTTTTTTCTTAAAACCTTGTTATGCCATGTTTTTTTTTTCTTTTTATTTAATCATATACCCGTTGTAGACACTATGTATGCATCCACCATCTAAGGCACTCGAGCAAATTACCAAAAATAGCAAGAAATAAAAAAGAACTTAGGGGCCTTTTCGAACATAAAAAATAAAATAAAATTTTTAGTGACTTTTGTGCCGATACTGTCATGTTGCACTAACCAAAAGTAATTTGTTTCATAATTTTATTAATTTTTTTTCTTAAATCTTCGTTTTCAATTGAAAGTTCATGCCGTGTCTTCTACTTTTTATTTTGGTACCATATAAAACGCTGGGAAATTTTAAAATTATTTATTATTTTTTACACATTTACATAATTTACAAATCTAAAAAAAATTGGCATAACTTGAGTTTAATTATTAATAGAATAGTTGTAATTTTTTTTTTTTTTTTTTAATGTGACAACCGTTATTCAAGTTACCAAATAAGACCCATTATCAATATTTTTTGAAGAGATTTCAAAACCGTTTTGACAGATTTCAAAAGTATTCTGACGGATTTTTCTACAAAAGGCAATATCTTTTACTATTTATCTATGAAAAACACGATTTGCCATCAAATACCTAAATATCACTCAAATCACGTTATTCATTATTTTTCGTTGCACCAAAGACCCCATTAATCATATATATCTGTCACTGTCACTATTTATGCTTAGAAAGTGTTTGGAGGACAAAATTTTTAGTAAATTTTGGTATTTTTTGTTAAAAATTATTAGTGATAATTTTTGGTATGTTTGATAAAAAATCATAATTTTTTGGCAACTTTGAGTAACTTTTCAGGTGTTTGGTAAAATTGTTACTGTAGCATAACAAAAAAGTGATAACTTTTGAGTGTTTGGTGAGATTTTTTATTGTAGCAGAGAAAAAAAGTATAAAAAAGTAAGGTCCGCTGTCATATCAAATTATTGTAATAGAGCAGGAAAGTGGTAAAAATTAGTAGTTTACCAAACATCAAATTACTGTAGTAGTGATAATTTTTGGTATTTTTTTGCTAAAACTTGACCCACCAAATGCAGAAAAGTAGTAAAAATTAATAGTTTATCAAATATCAAAACTTAGTAGTTTACTGTAGCAGATATAGGATTTGCTAAAAATTAGTATTTTTTGCTATAGCGGGTCTCACTTTTTTTCACTTTTCTATTCTGCTACAAAAAAAAATTTTACCAAACACTTAAAAATTGCTACATTTCTGTTCTGCTATAGTAATAATTTTACCAAATACCTAAAAGTTACAAAAAATTACTATCAAAAGTTACTTTTATTCACCAAACACAAAAAAATTATAACTCATAAAAAAAAATAAAAAATGTTAAAAATTATATTTTTTTCTATCTCCATACGGGCTCATAATTGTCACCGACACTATTTATGTTTCTTGCTACTCGTGCACTTTTAAAAGGTCATACCCTGACCTTAGGGGTCGAGTATCGTGGAAGAGGTAAATCGCAGGATATGCATCAGTGGCACAGTGTTAAGGGATTGTCTTTACCGATCGTGCAATGCGGGAGCAAGCCCGTGACAGGTCTCGAACCCGCGTTGGTTGACTGCCATCACAGCGCCTCCATCTTTTGCCGTCTGACCTTTGTCCCGGGGGCTACTTGTGCACTTCTAAATAGGTGTATTCTCCTTCTAAGCCACTCGACCCAATTTAACAAAATTATAAAAAAAGAAAATTAGGGGTTGTTTGTCGCACAAAAAAAATAAAATTTTTAGCTATTATTGTCTTGGTACTGTCACGTGATAATTTTGAAAAATTTTGCCTGTTTGATAAAAATTTATAAAAATTAAAAAAATTAGTTACAATTGAACTAAATTAGAAAAAGTAGATAAAGGTTAATAGTTAATAAAAATTAGGTTTGTCAAACGGTTTCTTAACTAAAAATCATTATTATTACTTCAAACTTCCCGGCTCCCGTTCCGCCAGTTAGTGCCTTTTTTTTTTTAACTCCTTTCCATAGGTAGCCGTTGCTACTTTTTTTTTTTTCCAGTTAGCAGTTACTATCTTTTCTTTTTGTCCTTTCTTCCTGAGGTAGTCATTTGCAACGATTATCAATTTTTTATTATGTAATTATTTATTTCTAATAAAATTTATTTTCCATTAATAAATGTTTCAATGTATTTTTTAAATTTTATTTATATTTATTTTATAAAAAATTAAAAAATATTAAAAAATCACCTGCTACTTTTTCTTTCCTTTCCGAGGTAGCGGTTGCTGCCTTTTCTTTTTCTTTTTTTTTTTTTTTTTGGTTCTCGAGGTAGCTGTTCCCCACGATTACTAATTTTTTTAATTATGTAACTGTTTATTTTTTAATAAAATTTATTTTTATCAATAAATATTTTAATATGTTTTTATGAATTTTATTCGTATTTATTTATAAAAAATTAAAAAATAAAATGTATTTTAAAAAAACTAAAAAATTAAACTGGGGTAACTGTTAGTGTAATATTTTTTGATAGCAAAAAGGTTGGAAACACAAACTTTTTTAAGAATTTTTTTTTTTTTTTTTTTTGATGACTCGTGGTTTCAAATCATTTTATGAATATCTTGATTAATCTATGAGGTCTTGAAATTAAGGGAATCTCTAATAGTCTTAAAAATACTCAAATTAATAATCAATAGAGAGCAAATCAAGGTCTTAAGGTTTTATCAATTGCGGCAACCTTGTATACATCTTAACTAATCTTTGAGAGTTCTGAAATTAACGACGAGTAACATGACTAGGTAAATTTTTTGTAGTCTTGAAAATATTTGAACCAATGACTACTGAATAACAAGCCTAATTTATTATGAGTTAGTCTACTCTTTAGAACTTATTATTAAAAATGCCCAAAAGATTGACACACACAGTGAATAATGGTCATTTAGAGTAGAATTTATTTTTGGTCTCAAACAGTGCCAAAATTTGTTGAAACATCTGGTGTGTTATAGCGGATTTTGACATAATTTTTAAAAAAGTTGTACTGACATTTGTATTAAAAAATTTTATAAAACTTAAAAATTTTTAAAATTCTCCACTAATATTTTGCCACGTGTTATATTATATAATTTTTAATAACTTTATATTAAATTAACTACAATCATTCAATTATTATTTTAAAATAATTTTTTACATTTTAAATTTAAAAAATTTTTACTTTTGATTTCTTTTAATTTTTTTTTTTAAATTTGTTGGGCCTCCAATCGGGGCCTTATTATTGGTATGAGGTTTGCTTTGGGCTAAGAGGAAGGACCGATCTTTTGTGAGAATGATGAAAATGATTACAACTTTAAAACACGACCTCTCAACTGAAGTTAGAAGATCTATTACGTGGATTGAGTTGAGAATTCTTAGTTTCAGTCCTTCTTTGTTTTTACTTGTTTTAGTCTTGTGTGACCTTTTTTTCTTTTTGTACTAAAATTTGATTTATTTTTTATTTTGTAACTTTTTTAAGTGTGTTATTTATATTCATCAACAACAATCACATGCCAAAAAATATATATATATAATAAAAAATAAAAATATTATGTACGGATATAAAAAGTTTGGCCGTGTAAATTTTTTGAAATTTTTTAATTGTAAGTTTTTTATGAATATGAATAACATATTTAAAAATATCAAATAAAAAAAATTAAATTTTGATAAAAAATCTTATAACACGAAAAAAAGTTAGAAATAAAAATATCGACCCTAGTGGTTGTCAAATCACCCTTTATAATAATTTAAAAAATAATAGAGTGAAATTATAAAAATATGTACATATCTGTTTGCTTACACGCGCGCACACACACAAAGCGAGATATTAGAATCTCATGGAGATGATTGAATTTAATAGAATACCTTCGAGTGTGTTTAGAGTAATAAAAATTAATAAAATTTGATAAAAGTTATAATTTTAAAATATGTGTAATAAAATAAAAAGTAAATTTTTTTTAAATTTTTAATATTTTTTAATAAAATTCAGATCTTCAAACAAAGTTTAAGTTATGAAAAATTAACAACTTGTGATATTCTAATACAATAAAACTAAACACAATATTTGACTAGTTACAAAAATAAATAAATAAATAAAATAAAAATATTTTAACATATAATGCCTTCTTTCCATAAATATATAAATATATGACTGTAATAAAATAAGTGTGTATATAAAAAACTCTACCTCCTAATGATATCTATAACCAATAAACACTAATGACTAAAATTATAAATATTTTGTAAGTATATTTTACATTAAATTAAATTTTACAGATATATTTGAAATTTAAACAAGCAACAAATTAAGCATTGCATCTATAAGTGAAATAACAAACATGCTGAGCACGTGCCAATATAAAATTTGGAGTAATAAAAAAATATAAAATTTCACAAACTTTTGTAAATATAAATTACGAGGTTATAAAATTTAAATTTTTACTTATTATATAAAATATGAGATACTAATTTTTATAATTTTATATAATTTTAAACACACTCCCACCTACTCTTTTAGAAAACTTAAGAGATGTTTGGTATGATAAAAAGTGAGATAAAATGAAATAATTTGTAAGTTCGTAATTCATGCAGTGAAATAAAAAATAATAACTTTTAAAGAATTTCAAAATTTTTCGGCGAAACAAACATTCCTAATAAAAAATTAGTTAAAAAGTCATAAGCCATTTGAAGAACCTTGTCCATTCCAAACACACCCCACAATCACCAGTGTAAAAGACGGCCTGACCCCGTTTACGCAGTTTTAATTTGTGAAGTCTTTCCCTCTCCGCATCTCTCTAGTCCGGTCCAGAGACAGAGAGAGAGAGAGAGAGAGGGAGAGAGAGTGAGAGTTACAGATTCTTTTAGTGATGGATGATTGTTCTTTTGGCGGCTCATCGCTCCCTTCGGGGCCAGACGCGAAGAAGCGGAGGGTGACGTACTTCTACGAGCCGGCAATCGGAGAATACTACTATCGGCAGGGACATCCGATGAAGCCCCACCGAATCAGGATGGCCCACAACCTCGTCGTACACTACTCCCTCCACCACCGCATGGAGATCAACCGCCCCTTCCCCGCTCGCCCAGACGACATTCGCCGCTTCCACTCCGACGACTACGTCGACTTCCTCTCCTCCGTCTCCCCGGGGACCCTCCACGATCACACCCACGCGCGCAATCTCAAGCGCTTCAATGTCGGCGAAGACTGCCCCGTCTTTGACGGTCTCTTCCCCTTCTGCCAGGCTTCCGCCGGCGGATCTATCGGCGCCGCCGTCAAGCTCAACCGGCAGGACGCGGACATCGCCATTAACTGGGCTGGTGGACTGCATCATGCCAAAAAGTCAGAGGCGTCTGGGTTTTGCTACGTCAACGACATCGTTTTGGGCATTCTTGAGCTCCTCAAGGTTCACAGGGTAATTATTCTCTCTCCCTGGATTATCCAATTATTGCATATTTAGCTTCTGCATTTTGCGGAAATGTGATGTGTATGCTTTGGGACATAGTGTTGTATGGCTTTCCATTACCCATGAAATACGTTCTGGTTTTGTCGCTCTTTGCCCACATGATTTTAGGCTTTTGAGTTTAGATTGACGAGGGCTTGATTTTTAATGTATGATGTGAATATAGTTTTTGTGTTATGTTTTTTTAGTACGCCTTACCAAGGCCGTATCAAACTATTTGAGGGCCTAAGAGGGGAAAAAATTGTAGACCTATAAAATTTTTATACATTTTTGAAAGTTTTCATATATTAATATTTTTGACCTAAGAAGTTCTTAAAAATTTTGGAGCCATATCAAACTATTTGAGGGCCTACAGTCGGAAAAAAATTTTGCCCCTATAAAATTTTCATATATTTTTAAAAGTTTTCATATACTAATATTTTTGACCTAAAAAGTTTTTAAAAATTTTGGAGCTAAAAAATTTCTTATAAATGTTAATGTGATTAAAAGTTAAGAAAAAGTAGAAATAAAATAAAAATTTGATGAAAAAAATCATATAAAGCAAACAAGAAGAGAAGTCAAAATAAAAGTAGTCGATCTGTTTGTTACTAAACTAAACCTAATCAATTTAGTTAAGAAAAAACATTCAGACAATTTTTTAGGCAGAGTTATTCGTCCAAGAGATGTATAAAATGTTTAGTATAATATAAATTTTAAAATTTTTATTTAAGGATTATTCTTTTAGCCAGACGTAGAATTATTTATTAAATTTTATTATAGCTCGTTAAACAATAATTTGAGACAACTTTTATATAATTAATTTGAAACTAATAATCATTAAATATATTTTCTAATTGTATAAGTCACTTTTAGAATTAAAGATGAGAGAATATCTTATTACTGGTGAAAATAAAAGGAAATAGAGTCCAATTAAATTTTTTTTTATAAATATATTATATATACTCTTACAAGGTATTATTTCTATAAATTAATGTAAGTTCTAAAACTATTTAAGATTAAGATAAGCATTGAATTAAAGAGAGGATAAATTTAAAATAACCAAATATATATATATTTCTTTCTTTTTAAAAAAATAAAATAAAATTTAAGGCCTCCTTATTGGACGAGTGTCTTAGGCAATCGCCTAAGTTGCCGAGTGCTTGAAACAATCTTGATTTTATGTTTGTCATATGATGTGATTTTAATACAATCTAATGCCAAAAATGTTTTATATTTCACATATTGGAAATAATGATTGTTAAATATGGCTTTCATGCCTAAAGATTTTCTGGTTTCCCTTTCTTATGTGTGCAAGAATAGCGGGGGGTGCAGGAAATACATGAGAGACCCAAATTTTGGTTATATTTGGAGTGCGTTTCGATTTCGAGTCGAAAATTGGCAAATTGATTATTTCAGTTGCGTTCTTGGGTTGGCATATTTTTTGGGCCCAAACCTACTGAACAATTCATGGTGTTTTTTAACTTATTGTTACTTTAGATGGTGTTTTATAGTTTTGCTAGTAATTCTGTTGCATTCTTATAATGGGCTACTTAAAAATATTGATAATTTGTAGATTTGACAAATTATTGTATGCATGTTCAATTTGTTTTAATGATTATACTTCAATATGTGTGGATATTTTTTTCTTGTTACAAAAAGGAAAAATAAATAAAGAATGAAACGTTATTAATATCCATAAATTCCAAATTAAGGGTATGTTTGGAGTGATAAAAAATGAGATAAAATTAGATAAAGTGAGAAAAATTGTGGGTTCGTAATTCCTGTAGTGAGATAAAAAGTAAATAACTTTTAGAGATTTTCAAAATTTTTTTGTAATTTCGAGCACACCAAACGGAGCCTAAATTGCACATGTGAGTGTCAGATTATGTTTTACAAGATACGAGGAGATTATAACACGTGAAAATTTTGATAACCAAAAGAAAATTGTATTACATAATGCTCTAATCTACCAAAAAAAAGAAAAATATTAAAAAACCTCATCTAGACTTCTTTTTGTAAACTCTATTCAATAGAAAGAAAGAAAGGTGAAAAAATTGTTTGAAAGCCTTAAAATGAATAATCACTCAATAGTAACCGTCACGACCATAAGGGGGGGGGGGCGTGTGTAATAGCTTGTTACAAGTGTTGTGCTTCTATTATGGCCTTTGCGATGAGCGTAATGGTGCACTCTGCTAAATCAGTTCATAACAATATTGGAGGGTGTTGAAAACGATGATGGATGATTTTTTAACTTTTTTTTTTGGGGTAATAATGCCATTTGATGTTATGGAGGAAAATCACTTTAGATTGGCAGAATGAGAAGTAGTACAATTTGCTTAATTCAGATGGAATTTAATCAAGGTCCGAGGATGAAGGGAATGCCTAAAGATCACTGGGGAGGTATATATTTATAGGGAGGCAAGCTACGTAGGGTAGCTTAGATGCACCATGGACCTGTAGTTTTCATTACGGTTGGTTTGTTATTTATAAACCTTATAATGGTCCAATGTTTAAAATAACGGTAGTGTCAATGTAACGATAGTACAGATACAATTTCAAGGTGTGAAGGATGTATGCAATGGTAATGACAACTAGAATTGTGATTTTTTTCTTTGCCCAAAGCCTATAAATCCCATTGATATACTAGGTTTTTTAATCTATAAAAATATATTTTGTAGGCTTTGTTTGATTTATAAACATGATTAACATGTTGTACTGCTAATTTGGCTACTGTTTTAAATTAATTTTACATATTTTTCACCATAATTAATGATGTCATTTTGGCACATGACAATTACTTGTTGAAAGCTCAAAAGCTAATTTATGGAAAGAGAACAAATGAAAAGGCTACAAAATTTTCATATTTCACATAATGATGAGAAGTTCATCTTCAATCTTTATTATGTAATTTGCCCAAAAGAAGCAAATGAAAAGATAGCAAATCTTTCTCATTGGATGGGATGGGATGCGATTGGTGTAATCTCCCCAAACCACCCCCCCCCCCAAAAAAAAAAGAAAAAAAACTAAAAGAAAAATGTTTAAAGAAGTTTCATTTGGATTTTCTCTTTGCAAAATATGTCGAAAAAAATGTAGGAAAAAATTGATTGAAGGGCTTGACTTTAATGTATAAATATTAACATCTGATGCATATAGAATATATAAATGATTTTATAATTAATATTTCCTATCTTGATTTTAGGTACCTGTCAATGAATATTATTTGACAAATATTTTCATTTATTTAGGATTAATTTTAGAATATTTATTTTCCTTATTTTATTGTCTTTTGAGAATATTTCTTGTCCAAATTTGCCCTTATGTTAAATTTGCTATTTTGGTAGTTTTTTATGTTTCTGTTAATTTCTTAGTTATTTCTGCCTTTATTAGGATTTTAGCATTCAAGGTTTTTTTATATAAACTTACGTTAGCCTACGGGCTAATCAGTTGAGCTGATTATTAAATATCAATTATTTATTAGAGAGAGTATCTGTAAGAGAATTTATGTATTCTTTCTAGGTATTCATAGACTAAACAGAAGATTTACCGTCTATCTGCTCTACACACGTTAGCTTCCCTTGCATTAACGTCCAAAGCTGCTTGCCATAATAACTATAATAGCCATTATGGTTAGGAATGTGAAAAGTTCCCATCCCCGATTGGTACCCATGTACTTGCCTTGCTTAAAGCGGGCATGGAGATGTTTGGAGATGGAGATTTATATAATTTCTGAACGGGAATAGGGATGATGGTCCTCACCCTGACCTTTACCTGTTTATATATCTAACTCTATGTTAATTATATTTATATAATAATTTATGTCAATATAAAATATTATTTAATGTAAAATATACTTAATCTTTATTTTTAATAATATTATATAAAATATTAGATTTAAATATACATAAATTTTATTTTTAATAAATATTTTATAATATTATTTTGATTTAATAAATAATTGTTATTTTCAAACAGGGAGTGGGGATGGGGACAAGCATCTCGCGGATAAGTAGGAATGGGGAGGGGGAAATTTTTTTTAATCTCTAACGAAGATGGGGAAAACATATCCGCTCCATTGACATTCCTAATAATGGCTGTGATTTTCTATCTCACTAGTAAATTGCCCATGATGGTAAAAAGATGTTGAAACCATTGCATTATGATAACAACTAACTTTTAAATGCTGAAACCATTACATTATTATAACAACTAACTTTAAACCCAGCCAATATGTAACTTTTAGACCATTACATTGCTAAATTGTGATTTTGTGGACAAAGTGATGTTTTCTTCTTTTAAAAATGAAGGATAATGTTAAAGAAAATTTAAGTTTTTATATTTTTAGTAGCTATATTTATTTATATTTTTTAATTTAAATTATGATGTCGTGGTTTTGGTAGACGAGATGGTTAAATCACCAACCATTTAACGGGTCATATTTCTGGTTTCAAAATGTTGTATTGGACTATGTTGTAGAAACAACTTGTGTTGGGTGTCTGCAAATATATTTTACAAACATAAACTAGATATAGTGGAAAGTGAAACATGTGGAATCTTCCAATCAGATTGGAAGCACGAATTTGATTAAGTTGGAATTCTACTGAACATAACATTAGCTTACTTGTTCATTTACCTAGCATTCTGCTAAGAAATTTTTTTGGGCACGATATGAGTTTCATGTGTTGTCTGGAATTGCTTGTGTTTGGCCTTATGAGTACACTACGATTTATATGTTATTAGAGAAAACAATAAAAATTGCTTTTACAGATATTAAGCTTGTTTTGTGTTGTTTTACTTGAACTATTTTATATCTCTCTTAAACACATTCTTTACCCATTCTTTCCATTACTGGGCAGCGTGTACTGTATGTAGATATTGATGTTCACCATGGTGATGGTGTTGAGGAAGCATTTTACACCACTGATAGAGTGATGACTGTGTCTTTCCATAAATATGGAGACTTCTTTCCTGGAACTGGTCATATTAAGGACATTGGGGCAGGGCAGGGCAAGTACTATGCCCTAAATGTCCCCTTAAATGATGGAATTGACGACAACAGTTTCCGTGGTCTATTTCGGCCCATCATCCAAAAAGTTATGGAGGTTTACCTGCCAGATGCAGTTGTTCTCCAATGTGGAGCAGATTCATTGACTGGTGACAGATTGGGGTGTTTCAACTTGTCTGTGAAGGGCCATGCTGATTGCCTTCGTTTTCTTAGATCTTTCAATGTTCCTCTGATGGTATTGGGTGGGGGAGGCTATACAATTCGGAATGTTGCTCGCTGCTGGTGCTATGAGGTCTCTCTCTCTGCCTTTGCTTCTCATATTTTCACATCAAAACTTTTATTACTGCTGGAATGTCATTGACTAAGGTTCAGTTTGCTACATTGTTGTAGACAGCAGTTGCCGTTGGGGTGGAACCTGATAATAAATTGCCTTATAATGAATATTATGAATACTTTGGCCCGGAGTACACTCTTCATGTTCAACCCTACCCCATGAAAAACCTGAACTCAACCAAAGATTTGGAAAAAATAAGGTAATCTTAGGTACTACATTTCTTATGGACTTTTGTAGCATCAATTAATTCTAGTATTTATTTTTAATTTATATAATTTTATATAATTTAATGAAATTAATAACTTAATTGTAAATTAAATTCATTTAAATTTCTATCTATATAATATTTATATTTATTTCTATTTATCATTTATGTGCTTTGAAAATCAAAAAACTTGTTATGAGACTATAAGTTGGCGATATCATACTAAATGAGATATTACATTTATTATCATCGTACTTATTCTTAAATTATTAATGTGATTTCAGTGAAACAATGAAATATCCTATGATGATGAGTGCAATGTTGCATGTTGCATCACGTTCAACTCGATTTAATATGGGTCAATGATCATGAACCGGGTAGACTTCTCGACCAGAAATAAAGGGGAAAGATATAATTCTTGGTGGATTCTCCTTTTTCCACTTGCAGGATGAATCATTTAGTGGATAGATAATGTGCATTATATCAGTAGATCATTGCCTTCTTGCATTATCAGGGTTGACTGTTTTGCTGAGATGACCTGAAACTCTGTTGCTGATTATATTGTTATGTTATTTGAAAACTGCTCATGTTTGTTATATTTTACACTGTATCCTTATGTGAGATTGTTTAGTTTGGCAAGAGTTAGGGGTTGCGGAGCCTATTTGAGTAAAGCACATAAGATATGGTTTATCTTTTGTTGTGTTGGGGGGGGGGCCTTGACATATAACTCAGATATGGTTTGTATTGATTAAAAATTAGTGACAACTGACTCCTTAATGATGAGCTTTATTTGATATAATGGTAAGAGAGGCAGAATTTATCTGTCTGGAGGTATCAACAGAATAAAGCTTGTTGTGCTCACAAGCATGCATTTGTATGCATATATGCCAGTAGGGAATATTGAAATTTTCATTCAGGAGGAGGCTACCATGAAATTGGCCTTCTTTTTGTGATGACGGCTGTGCATGTAAGATATTGGCAACAATCATTTGATAGTAGGATGGTGCTTGATGTGTTTTGTGTGTGAAAAAGATAAATGTGAGCTAGTTCTCACATTCTAGTATTTGACAATGTGGATTTCCTATTTATCCTTTTGCACGAAATGGTTTATTGCCTCACACTTGGGGACGTCTATTGAACACCAGCCTTTAGATGGTGGATGTGGTTGTAAATTATAGGTGTGGATGGAAGCACCTCTTTGCAAAATGGGGAGGATTTTATTAGATTAGAGCGGGTTAGCCTTTTGAAGGCGTTGTATTCATATGGATGTCAAGGTTGAGCTCCTCTTGTTGGATCTTGGATTCCTATGCTATTATGTTTGTCTTTCATGAATGATTTGCCACAATGAACTTAATCTTACATTTTACAGTGTGGCTATTTGAATCCTATTGAAACCCTAATTCCAGTAAAATAATGTTTGGCAACATTATACTGGGAAAAAAACTACGAACATAACCCTGCTTGCTGTCTTCCAGAATTGATAAGGGACAAGTGTATAAAGTTACTTTAATCAGCATTTTTGTGAAGACCTCAAACTTATCTTCTCTTATCTTGTCTTTTTATTTTGTTTTACTTTTTTAAATCTTCAAAAGGGGGAGGGGGTTCTTTTTTCCTTTGTTTGAGAGTTAATGATCCACATAAAGATGATCGGTGTGCCCTTTTCTTTAAGCAAACCATTTATGAGAAAGAAAAGCACGGATCCAGCATCAACTGTACTGTTTGCTAGTTGGACTCATGAGGGACACCAATGTGCAGCCGACTCGCCTTGAAAATGTATTCAACTTTTGTTGAGTCAGATTTCTTTTTATTTTTGGACATGCCTTGGACACATCTTGGACTTGTTTTGGACATGTTATAGACTCATTTTGGACTTTATTTTTTTCGTGAATTTTATATTTGGATGATTTGATAGAATGCAACAACATTTTAGTTTATGGACTTATAGAACAATAATTTGTTAAAATGATGTGTTATTTATCATTTTAGGGGAAAATGTAATCACTCTGTTTACTTTTAAGTCATGAAATACATGATTGTTAATTTTATTTGGTGTTATATTATATTATTTCTATTGTATTTGAACAGGTATTAATATTGAAGGCATATAAATATAGATATTTTGGCGAAGTCTTTGCCATGCCGTGTCCTTTTGAGTTGGTGCATTCATATTGTTGTGTTGGTGTTTGTGCCTCTTAGTTTTACGAGTTTCTTGTACTTCTTGATGACATACAATTTTCATCTTGACCACTTTTATTCCTGGTTTTTGTCATTGTTGGTAATAAATAACCTTAAGATGCACTTGGAGCTTTGGCAAGGTAACGTGCTGTTGTGCCGTTGTGGAGGCAGGCCTCTTATCTGTTTCTGGGTTTTGATATTTATTTTTTGAGTCCAGCATTGCAACTGGTTGCTGAACACGAATCTTTTCTTTGTTGCTTAATTTTGGATAGTATTGTATGATTTGTGTCCGACATGAGCATTGAATTTGTATAATAATTGCAGAAACTTGCTACTTGAGCAACTTTCGAAATTGCCACATGCACCCAGCATACCATTTCAGACAACACCTCCCACAATAAAAGTTCCAGAAGAGGTTGGTAACTGATGGCCAACTCCTCTTGATTTTTCTCCTGAATATGTGATAATTTTTCCTTCCTATTAATCTCATTGAAATTGTTATGTAGGCAGAGGAAGACACAAATCAAAGACCAAAACCACGTATCTGGAATGGTGACGATTATGAATCTGATTCTGATAAAGACTTCAAAGATGGTCACCCTACTGCAAATGCTGAAATGAGGTAACTAGGCTTTCAATGGTGGTCCCCCTACTGCAAATGCTGAAATGAGGTAAGCAGGCTTTAATGTTTCATGTGCTAAATAATGCTTCAAGGAAGTTTCGTTCTGTTTGCACGACCATCCTCAAAGTTGTATTCAATGGATGGGTGTTGAGATATTAGTTATATATATAAGAGAAAATGAATGTCCTCAAAAGAGACTTGTTGGTGGAAGCATATGAAAGATACAAGTTGGTTAAAAAAGAAGCTAAAATATCTACCAGTGCGTTAGAATAAAAGAAACGAAAAGTAAGGACTTACATCAGATTAAGTGTTTAAAAAATTAGAACCAAATTGATTGCAAGAGGTCCATAATATCTTAACAAGAGGCAGAGAAATTATTTTGATAAACTCAAAACCAACATATTTCCCTCTCGACTGGTAGAGAGATAAAAAGTAGGAATTTACATCAAGTTGAGTGTATAATAAATGAGAACCGAAGTGTTTTGGTAAAAGAAGAGGTTCAGAAGATATTAAGATGTAGATAAATTATTTTGATTAGATCAAAGCCAATTAAATATTTCCCTCCCTATTGTCATGTATGTACCAAGCAATCAAAATAGTTGTCATGAGAAGAATTCAAGAGACCTTGCCCGTCGAGGATAAAAGTGTAAGTTTTATGCGTGGGATTAGGTTTGTAGAAGTAAAGGAAGCTATAAAAATGGTTAAGAAAAATTGTTGGTTTAGATGGAATTCTGATAAGAAGCTTGGAAGAGCCTAGGGGATGATGTGAGAACTTGATTGATAAAATTATTTAATAGGATCTTGTCTACAAATAAGATGCCTAGCAAATAGAGGAAAACTACCTAAATTCCTATTTATAAGGATAAAGGGAAGTGGAAGATCGTAACAACTATCAAGTTATTAATTTTAAAAGTCAAACCATGAAATTTTAGGAGAGAGTGACTGAGGTTAGGTTAAGATGCGTAACAAAAATATAAGAGAACCAATTTGGAAGCTATTTTCCTAATAAGAATATTTATAGAAAAATATAGAGAAAAGAATAAAGATTTTCTTATGATTTTTATCAATTTAGATGAAGCACACGACAAGCATTCCACTATTTACTTGTATGCAGAGGGAAGATGCTTACATCCAATTTAGATGCTCTCTCTCTCTCTCTCTCACACACACACACACACACACGCACACACATTTGAGTATAAGTTTTATTTTGTTAATCAGGGATATTGCAGCTGGGATCAAAGAAGACAATGGGACAAGTTGCATCCACCATCTTGATACAGAAAACTCCAGTCCTTACCATTCTAGCCCATTGGATTTGTTATCTTCTTCTTCTTCTCTCTTTTTTTTTTTTTTTTTTTTTTTTTTCATAGTTAAAAATCTTACATAGTACATTAGATAAGGCATTGGAGCCGGAGTTTACGTGTTGTAATGTGACTGATGTACCGTTTTGGTTTCCTAAGATTTCTGACACATTATACGCAAAAAGGATATTAATACTCACAATTACAGCAAAGTTGAGCTTGATTTTTTTTTTTTGAAAACAACAAAGTTAAGATTGAGATTCTACAGTATATTGTTATGTTCCTCGAAGAAGATCGAACTCTCATGGGCTGTGAGCAACCGTGTGACAAGGAAGATGGCCATAGTCTCTCTGTTAAAATGGTAAATTCAAAGAAAATATTTTAGCAATTTTTCTCTCTGATGTTTGAATAGACACAACCATGCTCGGTTCAAAGTCCATACCAGATGACCACAAAGAATATTCAAGTTTCATAGACATTTTCTTTTTACTATTATGCAATTTTGATGAGTAGTTTCTAATCACCAGTTTTTTAAAATAGCAATGTGTTTGTTTCTAGGGACAAGGAGAGAAATGGAAAAGGGAGAGTTGATGCATTTAACACTATTTGGTTTGGAAGGAAC
>JAVXUM010000017.1:35911830-35923447 GCA_035590655.1 Pouteria glomerata | reverse complement strand
AAACATTCTTATGCTTCCAGCCAAACCAAGCAAACTGCTTCTAGAATCTTAACCACTTACAATCTATTTACATCAAATAAAGAGAGAAAGGGAGAGAGACTTACAGTTAGAGACTCACAGAGAAATTGGGGCTCCGACGAAGCAAAACAGTAGAAGCAAAACAGCAGCAGCAAAACAGCAGATTGAGGAACAAAACCAAAAAATAATCCGAGGTTCGGCAGAAACACAACACGGCCGAAAAATACCAGAGTAGTGGAAGAAAAATAAACAAAAATAAGAACTCCAGTGCAGTAGTGGCGGCAGGGGCGGTTCCAGCAAAAGAAAAAGCTAAGCCGAGGCGGGAACTTGGCGCGGGAGAACTGAAAAAGCAGAACAGCGGACTAAGCGGAAAGAAAAGTGGAGAGAAGAGAAGTGGGTTTTTGGGGATTAGAAATAGTATTTGCGACTGCCATTGCGACCGCTTCAGGCGGTCGCTATTGCTCCCTACAGTGACGGCTCCTAGCGGTTGCCCGCCTGTTCTCACGCGAAAGATTCATTTTTCAGTAGTAATTTGTGGGTTCGTAATGTGTATAGTAAAATAAAAAATAAAAATTTTTAGAAAATTTTAGAATTTTTTAGAGTTTTTCACCGAGACAAACAACCCCTTTATATGTTTAAAATCTATTGATAAGGCAGCCCATAAAATAATTACTCATTAATAGGGGTTTTATGAAGGTGGTAAAATAAACAAAGTTATTCAAAAAAAAAAAAAAAGAACTACATGAATTATAATTTTAAACTAATTATATTATTAAATTCAAATAAATTTTAATTTAATAAATTAATATCAATAAGTATAATATAAAATATTAAACTATTTAATATCAATTAAATATTCGTTAGAGTTTAATTGAAAGTAAACGTTAAATTTAATGAGCTTAATTTTAATATATAAGTTTATAATGATTTCTTTTTAATTTTTTATAAATTGTACATTAAATTTTTTTTATGAATGCAAATAACACATTTAAAAAATACTTAATAAAAATTATATACAAAATGAAAAATTAATTGTTTTGGTTCCTAAACCTAGCCTTAATAAAGGGGGTGAGAAGAATACACGTTTTCAACACCTTCTTCTGGGCCAGACTCTTACAAATTTGTCCGACGGAAGCCCACCGACTCAGCCTCTCTAGAGCCCAAGTAATTCGATACACACCCGCTGTGCTTGCACGCGGGAAGCACGTGCACTACCACGGCTTTCCAGCTCGGTCTCAGCGCTTTCCAACGGAAAAACAAGATCATGGTAACAAACACAAACGCAAAGAAGCTTCAAATTCGCCACAGATTTGAAGTTTGAAACGGTCAAATGCAATTAAGATCTCGGATAAGTTGCTCTCACAGCTCTAAAATTTATTTTTGTTTCAATCCTCAAGCCTCCTCCTCTCCTCACACATTTACGTATATACATGCATATAGTTGATATATAAACAGATTATATACATCGTTCTTTGCAGCTATTCATCAATGGCGGGCGCCACCTCGGCGCTCTTCATTCTGGACATCAAGGGGCAGTGTTTGATCTGGCGTGATTACAGAGGTGATGTCTCCGCTGCTCAGGCTGAGCGATACTTCACAAAGCTTCTCGAGAAAGAGGTGACCGCTGAAACAGGCACATCTGTGCTCTGATTTTGTATTTTCATGATTTTTCTTTCGATTCTGTTGATTTTGATTTCTTTTGTCATTTGGAAACAAGCATTTGAATGGTTCTTTATTCTCTCGTGGGAGTTCCAGTGTAATCATTAGATCTTCCGTAGGGACAACATTGGAGAATGGAGAATTGAAAATGACAATGAGTAGAATTTATGAATTCCTTTTAGTTAATCCGTCGATTTGAAACGTTTTCTAACTTTGACTAATAGTCGGTTGCCTCATGTCATGCTTTATGGTAAGTGTGAGGCACCAGAGCAAAAGAGGATTCCATTGAGTATCGAGGAATCAAGGAATTTAGGGCAAAACACCAAATGAAAGTAGATCTTTTTTTTTTTTTTCATTTCCTGTTCTTTGTCTTCTGCCATATAGCCAAGGCTAAAGCCCCCGTGTCACCGTGCAAGGAGATCTGCTTTGAAATGTGTTAAATTGGTCAAATGCAGTACTGTAAATTATATTTATAGAATTGGAGGACTTCAATTAACAACCAAAACATCACCATTTCTGAACTTGTATATGCATACACACTTTGCATCCACCTCAGTTCTCAAAGAATTCTCACCAAAGTTTCTCTTGCTCCAACTCTTGCCACAAAAATTGTCTGCTTATGTTATCTCCAATCTCAATTAGCCTCTCTATCCCCACCTGCACTCCATTTGTTTTGTATTCCATTCCAATCAATGACTGGAGTAAAGTTGGCAATAGAGGGATTTGATAATGGCTTCATTATGGTGATGGGGTGAGATGATGAAGGTAATGAAAACAAAAAATGGAAAAGTGGATAAACAATATATTTGCATGGGGAAATATATATATATATATGTATTAATGTCATAGGTAGATATACCTGAATGAAGTCAACAATGTTTCTAAGCAAACTTGATAACCAGTTTCTGCAGAAAGGCTAGAGAAAGAGATGGTGGTGGAGTGGAAAAAGGTGAATGAGGCTAATATAAATATGGGTCCTACTAAGATAAAGAATAATTGTCAAATTCTAGGTAATATTTGTAGAGGGGGCAATTTTGCTTCAATTGTTTCTAATCAGGGAGGAATGGTTCTTCATTGATTGATATGTCTCAAGTAGAACTTAGGTTTCGCTTCCCAAAGTCAGTCTTCCCCCGGTGAAGATCTTTAAAGTCTAGATATCATTCCAGTAGAGTGGAGCTGGGAGGGTCAACTATTTATCTTCACACTTAGCCATGCCTATGTGTGAGGAAGTTTTAGGTAAGGATAGCCGAGAAAAGAATGCCGCATGAAATAGAAGGGTTGAAAATTTGACAAGGATGTATACTGCAAATATAGATTATCGAAGCTATTTTCACTGAACAATAGAAACATTTGATGAAGACTCAAAATTATGTGTATGGTTTTTTTAAGGCCTACAAGAAAATTATATTGCAACTAATGGAATACAGGCAAGTGAATTTTTTAGCGCAACTGCAATTAATGGAGGCTTGCCAGAGTTTCGTTGGAGCTCACTGGGGTCATCGGTGAGTTTGTCAGAGGGAGGTGGTGAGGGTTGCTGGAAATACACAAAGTATACTATAAAGCTTCTGAGAGTAGATCTCACTCTCTAAGCTATTGGTGGTGCGTGGGGCTACAAGAGGGGCTTTGTTTGGGTCCACAAGGCTTGCCAGAGTTGGGCAAGACCCGTGGTAGTGGTGGATGGGTAATGGGCAACGGTTGATGGCTCTAGATACTTCGTTGGTGATGTCTAGTAGTGAAGTCGAGCGATAGTTTTAGGTTATTGAGATTAGTTTTAAATTTTGATTAATTAGCTTTATCTTCGTTACCAAATTGATGTAGGACAAAAAAATTAAAAACAGAGAAAGAAAAAGAAAGAGAAGAAATTAAGGCAGGAGAAGAAGAGAAGCAAGCAAGAAGAAGTCAGAGAGGAAAGAAGAAAATAGGCAAACACACCATTATCATTATTCTTCAAAATCAAGTACCTCGACCTTCAATAATCACAAGCCTTTAAATAGACTAATAAATCCCTAAACTAGCTAAAAATAAAATAAAATCAACTATTACAATCTCAGAAATCTTACTCAAAATAAACATAACAAGAATAAAATAAAATCTAATAAAATCTCATTCAAAATAAATCCTAAAATAAAATTTTAATAAAATAAAGTGCGCATTTGGAGCTCTAAAATTTTCGAAATATCTCTACAAAACTTTGTCCACCTCGAATTATGTAAATCTCTACAAAATTTCTACAAATCTCTATAATATCTACTAATCCTTATAAATCTATACAAATCCTAACAAAATCTATCTAAATCTCTAAAAAGTTCTGCTCAAAATGCCAAAAAATCGCTGTCAGAATTCATTCGAACGAAAATTCATTACCAAACCAAATCAAGTCTTTTCCCACTAGGTGAGGTCGACTTTATAGATTTGACGACGTCAATCAAATCTATTAAGGGTCATATTCTCCGTTAAATCCATGTTGGTAAGATTATGTTTAATAGTTACTTTTCAACAATTCTTAGGTCTCCAAAACGAAAATTCGTTATTCATCTCGATATTTTTGTGGTTTGTTAGTTGCACTTCAAATGCCAAAAAGTAATCCAAACTACATTTTATCTCAATTTTTATAACTCCAAATGGCCTCAAAATAATATTTTTGGATTTGCATCAAGAAGTTTTTAGGACAACTGTGAGAGTGATCACTTTTTATTGAGTTGTTATGTTTCTATAAATTGAATGTGGCTGATATGAACTGTAATAAATCATTCACGAGAAGACAAAAGCAACACGGACTGCCAAGATCTGAGTGAAATTGGTCAAATATGGATGGCCACTAATTGCGTAGGTGAAAAGTAATGAGAGGATTCAGATTGAAATGCTAGAAAGAGAGGTATACAAGTAAATGTTTTAAAACACTGCTTGTTGATTTTACAAAAGGATGGCCCATGTTGGATTGAAATAATTAAACAAATAACAAGGATGAAGTGTTTCATATAGCTTTAGTTGTTTACAAACTTATGGGCGACCATAAATTTCACATTTGATGTGTCCCAGCTTAGTACGACAAGCTTTGACTTAATTTGTATTCTCTGATAGAAATCTTATGACTTCAAAGTATCAATCTTCAAACTAAATTGTGCTTACTTATCATGTTAATGATTTAGTTGATTGTTTTAGGGTGATATAGAATCTCAAGGTCCAGTGAGCTATGACAATGGTGTTGCCTACATGTTCATACAACACAACAATGTTTTCTTAATGACAGCATCAAGACAGAACTGTAATGCTGCTAGCCTACTTCTCTTTCTGCACCGTGTTGTTGATGTAAGCATTCTTGAAAGTGCTGGTCTTATATTTTGCTTCATGGTTGGAAAAATACAACTGAAGTACACTGGTGGTAATAGTAAAACGAATTTTTAATTTTATCTTCATGTCCAGGTCTTTAAGCATTATTTTGAAGAGCTGGAGGAGGAATCCTTAAGAGATAATTTTGTGACAGTGGTAAGCACGGTTCAAAATTTCATTTCAGTATGTTATTTCAGTTTGTATAGAAAGGGAAATTTTTTGGAAACATTTCAAGATTCACAGTATATAATATATATATATGAAAAAATATAAAAAGTTTTAAAAAGCATAATTTGAAATTTATGGGTTATTTCAGTTAGTATAGAAACATAAATATTTTGGAAACATTTTGAAATTTTTAGGGAAACTTTTCAAGAATCACACACACAAGAAAAAAAAATATAAATATAAATATAAAATATAAAAATATTTTAAAATGCATAAATTGAAATTTATCTTAATGTATGAAAACCCTGAAGGTAAATCAACTAAACAATTTATTATTTTGGTATATTATGTTGTATTTTGACGTGATGTTTAGCATTTCAACAAAAACATTTGATGTGCCAATGGTGTTTCAATCTGGTCTCTTAGGAAATGGAAATGTTTTGATCGTTCCAATGGAAAATAAACATTGTCTTGATCATTGGTGGTAAAAAAGATGGCTATCTTGTGAATGTAGTTCAAACACTTTTTGACATCTCTGAACTGATGGCTTCATGCATTTGACAGTACGAGCTACTTGATGAGATGATGGACTATGGTTACCCTCAATATACGGAAGCCATGATTCTTGGCGAGTTTATCAAGACTGATGCTTACAGGTTGGAAGTCACACAGCGGCCTCCAATGGCTGTAACAAATGCAGTGTCTTGGCGCAGTGAAGGGATATTTTACAGTAAAAATGAAGTATGTCCATCTACTTTGGCTGTTTTTATTACCAAATTTTACCACTTGTTTAAATATTAAGGTTTCCTGTTTTATGTTTAATTAGGTGTATTTGGATGTGGTGGAAAGCGTGAATATGCTAGTCAATAGCAACGGACAAATACTACGTTCAGATGTTGTTGGAGCATTGAAAATGAGAACATATTTGAGGTGTTTGGCTTATCATTTTGTAATCCAAACTTGTATGGTTCCTTGGGACAAGTGTTCTATTTCCAGTTGGATTAGAATCTGTCTTTATGGTCGTTTCCTACCATGACATGGATTAATGAACTAGAAATGCAAAAAATGATGTTAATATACAAATAGTGTGGTCATCGGTACTCTCAAGTGGGGCTTTGGCTTTTGATTTAGTTTGAACCCCAAGATGGAACATATCCATTAAAAATACTGAATGCATGTATGTTTCTGTCACACATCTATATAATTGTGTTTGCAACCTTGTTCCAGTACCAACTTCGACTAAATGGACTTGAATTATCTAAAACATGCATCATAACTGTCTTCATGGTATTATTATGTTTATTGATAGTATGAAGAGATAGGTGGTAGGCTGTAATTGTACTTGATTCTTAGCATCATTTTGATGCTAAATTAATATTACTTATTTATCTTTTCAAAAAAAACTTCCCAACAAGCTAATGGGCCTGAAATCCTGTAACTTCTCCGCACCCAATTTGATAATCTGATTGATTACATGGATGAGCTTGCATGGGGTTGGTTGTGCTTTTAGGTGCTTGCAGCTTTTGACTGAAGTTTCTAAATGATATGATAATGTTCAACATGTCATTGTTTCTTAAGAAAGCAATAAAACGACTCCGCTGAGCAAAATCTTATTTAGCCTGATTAGTGCATGTAATTATGTTTTCAATGCCAAGATTGTGTAAAATAATTGTATGTGATGTATCTGCACTCTATATTGTCATGGGTTTTCTTTTATTGTATTAATTCAGCTAAATGGAAGGCCATTTTGTTGGTTTGGCTAAAGCTGTTGTTAACAGTGCACCAAAAGTGTGGAGGTTAGTGTCAGGTTTTGAACATTTCTTGGAGATGGTGTTGAATTTCAATTTTTTATCTTATTCAGAATTTTGCGGGTCTTGCCAGTTGCTTGGTGGTGTCTTATTAGGATTTGTTACAATAGGTGGTTTTTGAGGTTTAAGTTCCTTTATTATTATTTATTAATATTTTCTTTTCAGGGTATTATGTTTTACGTCTTCTGTTTCCATCTTGATAACTGGATTTATTTTTGTTATCATTATTATTATACCTTTTTTAAGGGTTGGGGAGAATGCTGAATGGAATTGCTGTCAGTAGAGTGTAAACTGACTTCAAAAGTACACACTATAAAACAAACTCTTTAAATCGTAATACACTACAAAATAAACTCTTTGAATTATAATCTGCTTGACCTCTCACTTGTATTGAGTTCCTCTTTTATATTTTTTCTATTGTCATTTTTCTGTTGCTCACTGAATTTAGTGAAACACAGACTAGTCTTTTGGCTGTATTTTGTCTACAGTTACAATAGTAATCCTGTCAACAAGTTTGACTTGTTTGTTTGACAATGATTTCTATCTTGAAATTATGTCCTTCAAAATGCAGCTTATTGTTATAAGGTTTGTGTCCCACATTTGTAGCTATTGAAGAAGATCTCTGCTCACCAAAGTCCAAAAAATGCATCCCCTGTAGAACACTTTCGGCAGGCCTTGCAACAGGTCAGTTATTATTTTACATTGTAAAATTCTGATGGTAGTTGCAATTTTGCATTTATTCAATCATATATGTAAACTCTCTCATAATATATATCCATGAAGACATGGTTAAACGTAGCAGAAGTTATGCAATCAAGGTCCAAGTTATTTGTCCACTCCTGATGAATTGTTTCTAGTTAAGGCTTGGCTCTTTTCTAACTACAAGATAGATTATCAAAAATAGTTACATTATTGTGCAAGCGGTGAACCGGAGGACCTTGTTTATTGGGCAAGTGATAAATTTATAGATATAAACAATGGGTTCATATGAACGGGACATAACCCTGATATATACAAGAATAGCTGAAATAGGTAAACCAGCACCAAGGATGCTACTCATCTCAGGAGACCTATTAACTAAAATGAGTCTTAATTCTTAAGTTCAGTAGTGTGAAATCTTAATCCTTAAGCAGTGTCAAATGGAATTTCTTGGCTGTGTATATCATTCTTTTGGGAATGAAGTTGTATTCTTCCAATTTAATAATGAATGGATTCACTTAAAAGTATACATATAAGATAATATTTTTTAAACTAAACAAGTATAAAATGTGACTCTTGTGAACAGGGTTGTGAAGTTTCAGTTAAGGAACTGGACACCCTGTTGACACTGCTTGCAGAGAAAAAGAGAAGGTTGGAGCAAGAAGAAGCTGAGAGAAATATGCAAATCCTACTGGACTTCTTGCACTGCCTAAGGAAGCAGAAGGTTGATGAGCTAAATCAGGTTCGTAAGTTAAAGTTAGACACATGCAGTGATGGCTTGTCATCTTTATTTATTTGTGCGGTAATCTTTATATTTGCAAATACTGTCTTTCAGTGAGGCAATTAATTGGTGATAGATTACTGTTACTCTGTCACTTGTTTAGATACAAGCTGATCTCCAATTTATAAAAGAGGACATAAATACGGTGGAGAGACATAGAGTAGAGTTATATCGGGCAAGGGACCGATATTCAGTGAAGCTCCGGATGCTTGCTGATGATCCTACAGCTACAAAACCTTGGCCTTCATCAATTGATAAGAAAAATAGCGGCCTTATCTCCAGTTCTCGTAGTACTCAAGGAGGAATGGGTATGGGAAATTTTCAGTACAAGAAAGTGGATGGGAAGGCTCAAGTAAGTACTTATGCTCTCCAGAGAAAGGATAATTTGAGTGGACCAGGTTTAGAACATTTGAGTCAATCGGGACTTGCAAGGAAAAAGCGTATACATGCACAGGTTAGTGATCTTTTCAAGGCTTCATCTCTGGAAAACTTGATCAGTTATTGGTTTCGATGGTTTTTCATATGGCATATGCATTATTAGTTGATATAGAAGCATGTTGATTTTACTTAGTGTTATCAGGAGCTGTTGGAGCGTGTTGATTTTACTTCAGTGGACCATGAAATTGATCAGTCAACACACAGTCTAATGACACCTTTCATTTATTAATCTTTATATTAGTTTGAATAATATGATCTTAAAAACTTTTTTATATTATGCTACGCCTCTGGCTTTTTGGTAAAAGAGCACAAATGGAATATTTGCCTGCCTCCTATTGTTGTACAATGGTGAGTGCGTAATTTTGACAACTTACAAAATACATCCAACTTCCATCTCAACAAAGCCTTAACCCTGCTATTTTTGTAATGTAGCCAAGGAAGATAAATACAACAACTAACAGAAAAACAGTGGAGAGAAAATAATATGATTGCAATAGGAACTCAGCCTAGGGCTCAGAACACAAACTCAGCTTTTTTTCCGTTTATGCAAAAAACCAATGAATAATCCCTGCTGCAGAATAAATGAGAGTATTGATAATAGTCTTAGTAACCCTAGAATCCTGACCCTTCATCTTAAAATAAAAGAACAAATCCTAACCATCCAAACTCATTAAAAGTCACATGCTAGTTACATGACGCTTTACTTATTTTTAGAAAGAACTCTATAAGCATAAATAAAAAAAACACTAATTAATTAAGTTATGCTCCTGCATCATTTTGTCTCACTGCATGAATTCCTCTTCACCATTTAAATTTTTTAAGCTTTCCTGTTTAGAGGTTTCACAGGAGGTTAAATGAAAAGCCACATTGTCCCGTTGGACAGCGCTGACACATGCATGGCTTAAATTTTGTTGCTTTCAAACTAAATTCCCCATATTGTTGTAATTTATTTATTTTTATGGATTCATATTGTTGTAGTTAACTACTTAAGTCTTCACATGTATGGATTTATCCTTGTGTCTTTTTGTGCTGCAGTTCAATGACCTGCAAGAGTGTTACTTACAAAAGCGTTGGCAGTTTGCAAACCACCCACATAAGCAGGAAGAAAGAGATACCAATTTCATACAAAGAGAAGGTTATCCTGCAGGTCTTACTGAATTTCAGTCCGTGCTGAGTACAATCACACGATACAGGTATGATTGCCAATTTTTCATTCCTGGGACAGCTTTGTCATCCTTTTATTTCCTTCAACTTGTAGCTTATTTGCCGTGTTACATTCATCTGAAACAGTCGACTACGGGTCATTGCGGAACTTAGGCATGGCAATCTTTTTCATTTGGCCAACATTGTGTCAAGGTAAGCTAATTATTTTACACTTTTAAGGTTTTATCCAAGCTTTCAAAGACTAATGGTTTTTATTGTGATGATTTGCAGAACGAATACATAGCAATTGCATTTTAAGTTTGCATAGGGTAGTTTTATACTTGTCACATACAATGTTCTAAAGTGTTTGATTTTTACCTGGATTGCAATGGTTATTTTCTCATAGCTTATAAAAATTTAAAAAAGTTATCTTGGAACCTGCTATGGAATTGCTTATGAAAACATTGCAGAAGCCTAGTCCCTCAAAATGTTTGCAAGACATATAAAGTCAATATTGGGAACTTTGCTTTTGAGGTGGTGGTAGCTAGATATCATAGGGTTGCCTTTACACATCCATCGATTATGGCCAAGTTTCTTCAAAATTTAATGAGGTGATCATGACGTTGGAGAGCCATTTGATTAAATAAAGGAAAGGATTACAAAAATAAAGAGAACAATAAGTCCACAAGTAAAGGAGAAAAAAATAAGTCCACAAAGAAAAGGAGAAGATAAAAAAAGAAAAAAAAAATATTTGTAGGGATCCTAAATCTACATGCAATATTCTTCCCAATTGTGCTCGATAAGGAAGAGAGGAATTCCTTTGGAGTCCGAAGTGATTGAAGCCCACAGGGAGGTCAAAAGTTGGATTGTATGCGGCACATATTCAGAATCATTGTTAGAATCTTCAAATGTTCTGGAATTTATCTGAGTCCAAATAAGCTAAAGTAACCAAAACACTGCACAACCCTAAACAGTCGCGGCCTGCCCCGTTCTTAGGTTCACAAAATTTTATGATCAACATGTCAAAGCAAGTCTGGTGGCATACCAGTTTTCACCCCCTACGGAGAAGAGTTTGCCCCACAAAGTCGGGGCTAGAGGATAACTGAGGAATAGGTGGTCAACTACCTTAACGCTTCCTTATGTACATGGTGCACCAATTTGGTCATAGAAAAAATTGTAGGCATTCGTTTCTAAGCTTGTCATGGGTGTTAATTTTCTTGTGTGCCACAAGCCAAACAACTACTTTAATTTCGTGGGTACTTTTGCCATCCAAAATCACCCTAGGATGAGGAAAAGGGGGAGGATTTGGGCTATTAGTCGAGGCTTCAAAGGAGGAGTTACAAGTGTACATTCCATAATTTCCAAGTGTCCAAGAATTCCTCTTTGGAATAGACTTCCTAACAACACTTCCATCCAAAATAGACAATACAGGTCTGAGGTTTCTCATATAGGCTTCAAAAAAAATTAAAATTCCATGGGATTGACATGGATGATCACTTGCTTGATGAAGCTTCTTCTTCTTCTTCTTTTTTTTTTTGGGGGGGGGGGGTGTTGTGGGGGATTGAAGAAAATT
>JAVXUM010000017.1:35887971-35902528 GCA_035590655.1 Pouteria glomerata | reverse complement strand
ACTTTCGCCTTGTCAACCTCTATCCCACGATGTGACACTATATGCCCCAAAACTATCCCTTGTTGTACCATGAAATGGCACTTTTCCCCATTGAGCACTAAGTTGCTCTCCTCACACCGAATTAGAACATTCTCTAGGTTTCTCAAGCACTCATCAAAACTATCTCCATAGACGGAGAAGTCGTCCATAAACATCTCCAGGAATTCTTCTATCATATCACTGAATATGCTCACCACACACCTTTGAAAAGTCGCAGGTGCGTTACATAGCCCAAATGGCATGCGTTTATACGCAAAGGTACCAAAGGGGCATGTGAAGGTGGTTTTTTCTTGGTCCTCTAGTGCTATCTCAACCTGATTATAGCCTGAATACCCATCTAGAAAACAGTAGAAGGATTTCCCTGCTACTCTCTCAAGTAGTTGATCTAGGAAGGGAAGGGGAAAATGGTCCTTTCGAGTCACGGCATTCAACCTCCTATAGTCTATGCACATCCGCCACTCAGTCTGGGTGCGTTGTGGCACCAACTCTTCTTTATCATTTTCAGCCACAGTGACACCCGATTTCTTTGAAACCACTTGAGTGGGACTCACCCACTTAGAATTAGAAATGAGGTAAATGATACCCACATCAAGCAATTTCAATACCTCCCATTTCACAACTTCCTTCATATTGGGATTCAGTCTCCTTTGCATTTGTCTCACAGGTTTAGCATCATCTTCGAGGTAAATATGATGTGAACATACCAATAGGCTAATACCTCGAAGATCTGCCACAGTCCATCTTAAGGCTCTCCGGTGCACTCTCAACACCCCTAAAAGTCTATCCTCTTGTTCTCTCTCCAACCTAGATGACACTACTACCGGGAATGTTTCACCCTCTCCTAAGAATGCATACTTAAGCTCGCTCAGTAATGGTTTCCTAGGAGGGCAAGGAGGACACTCCAAGGATGGTATGGGTTTAATTAAAGAAGGTTCTAACTTCTCAAACACGGGCACCCAACCACCAATAGCCATAACTTGTTCTTTCGTACTCACAACTTCCTCTTCTCCTACAAAATTCTCTCCATCTAGAGCCTTACATCTCTCCCCTCTCACCAAAGCTCTTTCTATAGAATCCTCAATGCAAGTTCTCTCAAAGTATTCCTCACTTAATGTTTGGATCACGTCTACCTCCCTAATGTCTTCGCACTCCCCAATTTGCTTCCCTACCCGAAAAATGTTCATCTCCATGGTCATATTCCCAAAAGAAATTTTCATCACCCCATTCCTACAATTAATAACCGTATTAGAAGTAGATAGGAATGGTCCTCCTAAGATGACCGGAACAGATTGGGTAGGGTTAGAGATTGGTTGGGTATCTAAAACTATGAAGACCACAGGAAAGTAGAACTTGTCTACTTGAACTAACACATCCTCCACTATACCCCTAGGCATTTTGACCGAGCGATCAGCCAATTGCAATGTGACTCGAGTGGGTTTAAGCTCACCTAGGCCTAGTTGTTTATAAACAGTGTAAGGTAGTAGGTTGACACTAGCACCTAGGTCAAGAAGAGCTTTATCTATGCTGTGGTCCCCTATTACACAAGAGATGGTGGGACAACCAGGATCTTTATATTTGGGAGGGGTGTCTCTTTGGATAACGGCACTTACCTGTTCAGTCAAGAAAGCTTTTTCTTTGACATTAAGCATTCGTTTCACAGTGCACATATCCTTGAGGAATTTAGCATACGAGGGGTTTTGTTTGATTGCCCCAAGCAATGGGATGTTAATTCTTACTTACTTGAAAATCTCATAAATTTCATAATTTAACATATCATTCTTACCTTTGGCTAATCGTTGAGGGAATGGTGGCCTAGGTACGTACTCTACCGTTTGATCTACTTGCCTATCCAAAGGTCCCACTTTTGGTTCTTCCCCCTTCTCTTGCTCTTTTGCTTTCTCTACCTCTTTCTCTCTCATATCTTTTTCTCTCAATTCTTTCTCTCCCTCATTTTCTTTCTCTCCACCCCTATGTGACTCTAACTTATTTTCAGGTTCAATGGCTCTAGGATCCATAGGTTTTTGGATGATCTTACCATTTCTCAAGGTGGTGACTGCTTGAACTTGCTCATGTGGATTAGCACCCGAATAGGATGACTCAGTCACATGCACTTGCCCTTTTGGATTTGGAAAGGTTTGCGCAGGAAGTTTACCTTTTGGTGTAATAGTCATATCCTGGGTTAACCTAGTTATTTGCCCCATAATGTTAGCTGAAGCTCCAGTCACTTGATTGTTGATGTTCAATTGCTGTTGCATAAATTGGTTAAGAGTATCCTCAAGGGGTCTCTTTTGTGCAGGTTGGTATGCAACAGGGTTAGGTTGTTGATATGGAGGTGGTGGAGGGGGTTGAAATTAGTTATCATTTCTCCAAGAAAATCCGGGTGGATTTCTCTACCCTTGAGATTGAGTATTGAAGGATTGATTTCCCCCTTGATAAGGAACATTCCCTCCTTGTCCCCTATTTTGGTATGGACGGTTCTGGGTTTGAGGGTTGTTGACATATGCCTAGCCATAAGCTATCTCTCTAATCAAGGGCAATTTGGGACACGAATTAGCATCGTGTCCAGGTTGGTCACATGCTACACAAATCACATTTACCTCAACAGCCTTCCCCTTACTCTTAAATTCTAAAAACTCTAACTTGTGTTGCATTGCGGCTAACCTAGCCCGCAAATCGTCACTCTCATTTAAAGCTATTTGGCCTTTAGGAATGGGATGCCTATGTTCAGAAGAGGAAGATGGGCCAATTTCCCAATCATTTGAGTCCTCTACTACCATGTCAAAGAAGTCCATGGCATCTTCTGCAGTCTTATCAAATAGTGTGCCATTACACATGGTTGAGACAAGTTGTTTCAGGCTGGGAGTTAAAAACTCATGAAATATACTCATTAGTCTCCATGATTCAAAACCATGGTGAGGACAGGCCATTAACAAATCTTTGAATCTTTCCCATGCTCGACAAAAATTCTCATTGGGTTTGCATGAGAAAGTGGTGATTTGTCTCCTAAAATGCTGAGTCTTTTGAGTTGGGAAATATTTTTTCAAAAACTCAGTCTGCATTTTTTGCCAAGTCCCTATAGAACGAGATCAAAGGGAACTAAGCCAGAATTTGGCCTTGTTCTTTAGTGAGAAAGGGAAAAGTTGGAGTCTGACTACATCCAAGTTAGCATTTTGCTCTACACATGTATTGATCACCTTCTCAAATTCCCTCAAGTGAGTGTATGGGTTTTTGGACTCTATTCCATGAAAGGTAGGAAGAAGTTGGATGATCCCTGGCCTAAGTGTGAAATTCCCCCTGTTCAGTGGCAGAATTATACACGAAGGTGTGGTTTGTCAAACAGGGTTTAGGTGATCTTTAAGCCTCCTAAGAGCTGGGGGCCCATCATCCCCATGAACACTCTCATCATCAGCCATTGATTCAGATGAGTGTGAGGTAGTAAGTGAAACAGTAGAGTAGGTGTCTGAGGTGTCAGGAGTGTAAAGAGGATCTTCACGGTCTAAATCAGGAAGTAACACCCTACCCGACCTCAAGATCATGCAAAAGTTTTTTTTTTTTTATATCAATAGCGAAATTATAACTAACAAGCACGGTTCTTAATATTCTCTAGAATTTTTTTGTCACACTAACCGTTGTTCCCCGGCAACGGCGCCAAAAACTTAATTGACCCCAAAATGTGTTCAGGTTTTTACCTCCCAACTGCAAGAGGGTAGTCGCAGTTTTATTAGGTAAGTCCTAGGTCATAATCCACAGCGAACAAGGATGTAACATATAAACTAAAGAATCCAAGAATACATACTTGCACCAATAAAACAGAGCAGAAAATTAAAGAAGTTTTGAATAAAGTTCTTTTTGTTTGGTATGTTTGAATTTAGATGACAGTAGCGAATAAATAAAATTTTTTTAATTAATTTAAAATGCGAAGTATAAATATTAATTCTAAACGAATTTGGAAATCGTTAATAAACTTACTTTTAATTGAAAGAACTTGGTTTTACCCTATTCCCGTAGTGTACTCAAAGGTTTGGATTTGAATAATTAATTTTTATAACTCAATCTAACATCTACACCTGTAGTGTTAGATCGGAAGATGAAACTTTGAAAACCTTTTTTACGTAGACAGATCAGTAAAATCAGGGTTTTGAAAAGTTGTTCGATCTTACAGGGACATTGAACCAAACACTCGAAACCTAGAAGTACCACTTCGTGCTCGAGTTTTGATTATAACACAGTGATTCGATTTCTAATAATAATCTGAGATTAAAGACCGTTACGTTTCATACAAGAAAGATATTTCCATGAAAATATTATATTCAAATCCTTGACTTTGGTTACACTACGTTCCTAGGATAAAACCAAGTAATGATTCTAGCCTAGCATATCTCCGAAGTGCATTAAAAATCCAAGAATGAAGATTATGAATAAATTAACGGTTAACGAAGACAAACGAAAACTAATCAAAGAATAAACCCTAGATCCTAAAAGCATGAACAAAGTAAATCATTCAATGATGAACAGAACATAAATCAAACGATTCTATTTAATAAAATTGAACTACAAAAAAATAAACTTTTATTAATTTAACGCAGTAAAGTACCGTACTTCATAATGGCGAAAACCACGTGAAGAAAGATTGCGACAACCAAGTACTCAATCCACAAACAAGCAATCGTCCAGAACATAATTAAAAACGGAATTGAAAAGCGGAAAAGAAAACTAAAGTCTAACCCTAGAACAGCTCTCAAAATAACGTTCTCTGAAAAGTATTTTTAGTCTCCTCCAACACCCTATATTTATAAGCTTTTTTAAAAAAAACTCGGACGTGGTTCACAACCCTAGGGTCCGGACCCTGAGGATGGGTGTCCGGACCGTGGCTTCCTTTGTTCCATTTGGCTGAGTTCTTCTAGGGTCCGGACCGTGCGTATGGGCGTCCGGACCGTGGGTCCTCCTCTAAGGTCCGGACCCTGCGGATGGTCGTCCGGACTGTGCGTTCTTTTCCTAAATGTTGATTGCTTCTGTAGGGTCCGGACGCCGTCCGGACCGTAGGTGCTTTGATCACTTCGTTCTTCATTATCCAACTTCAGTCTTGAGTCAGCTCCACTACTCGATTCCGAGGTTCGTTCCAATGCTTCGTTTTCTGTGTCATCTCCTAGTGAATTGTCATCTTCTTCACTGCAATACAGAAAACAAAGAGATTTATTATAAAAAAATATAATCAAGCTTATAAATTATTAATTGAAAGTGATAAAATATGCTAAGCTATAGAGAAATAATTTCAAGTGTAATCAATATCCCGGATGGGATGAATAATGAGCCAAATAAGGCGTCACGGATGGGTATAAATAGTATGCTGGATAAAGATGTGGATATGACACTCCTGGTTATGGTACCATCGGCTAACCCTCGGTGGATGCTACCATACTTACTCCTGCTTTACCCTTGGCAAATTTTGTAGTTGGGACTCTACTAGACCCTCAGTTGCCACTTGAATAAAAATGTCATCGTCTGGCCACATAATCTTCTCCTCGACTGGCTGGGGTTTTGTGTTACTGCACTCTTCTTTTTCAAATCTCATCTAGAAGTTTAAACCAACATTTAAATATAAGGTTAGGTTTAATTTAACTACTTTGTGAACATGCAATGTGATATGCAAAACTCCCCATGTCCCTAGGTATTCTGACCTAGGCTCTAATACCAACATGTCATGCCTCGGATCTCGTGACCCGAGGGGTAAGTGATAATAACATACATAACATGAACTAACATAAGTAATTCCCTGGTCAGAGAATATCACAATGAATAGATAGTGAACCCAAGGCATAAACAAGTAAAATATATCAGACCTAGACCAATGCCGGGTCGTAATGCCCTACATAACAGTACTATAATACATTATATTGCCATATGGCCTTCACAATCCAAAATCCATTAACTCTCTCCCTCAACATTTTTATCATTACAATTTTCAAAAGAATACATATGCTCGAAGACTCATGCATATGTACTTCTATCTTTGCTCTCATGCCACCTAATTGTCTTGGTATTTCCTACAACAAAATTTGTAAGAACATGAGCACTGGTCCTCTTGTACCCACAAAACTTCATAATGGCATATACACGATGTAAAATAACATCTCTACGACATTAAGTTTCTCAAAATCAAGTTGTTTAAACCTAAAATCGCATATCTCATTACAATATGCATTTATCAATTCTTTACATGCCATTCACAATTTAACATAATCTCGAATATTATGATCTTTAATTATAAAATCAACAATCTTAATAAGCATTATTCAAGCACCATACTATTCATCACTAAATTCCCATAATTTAATCCAAGTACAACATATCATTCCATTATCATCATTTACATTTCAATCACATATTCATCAAACATCACATTGGGGTTAGGTACACAAACTATCGTCTTTTATAGGTCCAGACCTAATGGAAACAATAAACCGTACGTCATGTTATGGGCTACTAACCCACTAGCATGAACACCAAAACCCTACGCAGGTTCTGGGTCTTTCAACCCAAGGGTAAAACTTATGACCCTTCTTATTTTCGTACCCCACCACACCCCGGCACATTACATCATTCATTTTCTTTCAATTAATTTACACACATTTAGCATACTTTCCACAATGTACATCAATGTACCACTTTATAAATCAATTCAAGCTTTTCATCACAACATATATAACATAATAATATAAAACAATTAATGTCATTAACTAAACTCTTATTAATTATTCCAAGTATCATGTTCAAAGGCATTCTTTTAAGTAATTTAATAACATTACTACTTTATAAGCCTAGTGAATAATGAACGTCTAATAAAATTTAAGAGTTTGAATCATTTTTGGGGGGTCATGTGGGACCCGGGTGCCCCACTGTAACAACCGAGGCCACCCTTACCAACCCGGGTGCCCCACTGACTCACCCGAAGCAAACCAAGCCAACCCAGGTGCCCCACCCAAAGGCTCGGGTGCCCCACTGATTCCGAGTATAAGAACTTCTCATGTTTTGATCCAAAAGTGCAAGTTCTATAATTAGAACAACATTTCTAAATGTATTCTAGAATCAAAAATGTGTTGAAACCCAAATGAACATTAATTCTATCATCACATCCTATCCATGTTACCACTTAGGTTTCAAAATAATATCCCATTTACAAAACCATTTTTCCTCCTATAATACTACTTCTCATCCTATTATACTTCTAATCAATATTCACAAAATCATAACCTTTACATGCATGTATGTACTAAATGAAGTAAAAACTCCCTACCTCAAGTTTGAGCCAAGAAAAGCAAGAAGAAAATGAATCCTAGGCCTTTGATTTTCAATCTTTGGGTAGCTCCAACTCTCCTTTCTCTACTCTTTTCTCTTTGATCTAAGCCATTAATAAATCATCAAAATAAAATAGAACTATCCTTCAAAATCTAATATACTAACTTGGGAGATTCAAGATAACCAAGGTTGAAGAACTTACCACTATGAAACTCTTCTTCTAAACCTTTATATTTTTTTTTCTTCTTCTTCAAACCTTTCTTTCTTCCTTATTCTCCTTTTCTTCTTTCTCCAGCTTCCTTTTTTCTTAACCCTCAATTTCTTATTCTTTATTTTCTTTCCCACTCACATATGCATATATGAATAATACATAAAGTTTTCTGTAGATTGTAAGTCTTTCCTATACCCATAGCAAGTCCGAAAGGACGGATGGCCGATCCTTGCGATTCTTGCACTGTTTAAGCCATGCCATGTCAGATTAGTCATTTTCTATCACGGTGGGGCAGCCTGAGTGCCCCAGTTGGGACCCTCTATAAATACCAAGACTTATCATCTTCTGGACATAAGCTTGGGCACCCCACCCCTGCGCTCAGGCACCCCACTGAGTCCCTCATGTCCAAATTTGATTATTTCACTAATTAACCATCCCTTCTTCAACACCTTAGCTCTAATACATACTAAATGACCAATATAACTTAATTTACACTCAATCACATCCAAAACAAGTTCAATTCTTAATTTACACTCAATCACATCCAAAACAAGTTCAATAACATAAGTTTATATTTGTACTAATATCTGGGATATTACATATCTTTGCCAAAATGTCCACCTAATTTGTTACCATGAAGTTTTCTAATAACTTGTTCTAGCAAAGACCTTTTTGGAATGCATAATTGACATTCTTGTACAAATACTCATCTTGTAATTTATATGGCAACATATTATCCCCTCTTAGTTTTTTCAATCTGGCAATAATTTCACTAAAAATTGGGTCATTCTCATATTGGTTTATCAACTTTTCAAAGCTAGTAACTTAGGTTACCAACACAATTAATAATAAAGTTCTTCACTCAAGGCATCTGCAACTTTGTTGGACTCACCAATTTTATATCTAATTGAAAAGTTATATTCTTATGGTAAAGAACTCCACTTTACATGACAAGAATTCAGCTTCTTTTGGGAATTTAAATACGTTAATGCTTGATGATCAAAATAAACCACAAACTCTTGATATGCCAAGTAGCAACCAATGATGAATTGCTTTCACCAAAGCATAAAACACCATGTCATATGTTAAATAGCGTCACATAGCATCATTTGACTTTTCACTGAAGAACTCTACTAGTCTTCCATTTTGTCTAAGAACAGCTCATTTTCCCACATGTGAAGTATCACACTCTATGACAAATAACTTTTCAAAATCTAGTAATGCAAATATTGGAGCTTCTACCATCATTTTCTTAATTTGTTTAGAAGCATTTTGTGCTACATTAGACCACTCAAAATATGTTTTCCTTAAACATTCAGTAATAGGACTCATCTTAGAGCTAAAATTCTTGATAAATCTTCTATAAAATAATGCTAATCCATGGAAGCTATAAATAACACCAATCGACTGTGGCACAGGCCACTCTTCAGTGGCTCACACCATCTTAGGGTTAGGCTACAATCAATTTGTTGACACAACAAAACCAAGAAACACAACTTCATGGCACCAAAAAAAAAAAAAACACTTCTTCAAATTCACATAAACCTTATCATTGTAAAGGATTTCAAAAACTTCTTGCAAATGTCTCAAATGCTCTTCTCTAGTTTTGCTACATATCAATAATGTCATCAAAATATACAACTACAAATAAGTGAAGAAAAGGTTTGAACACCTCGGTCATAACCGTCATAAAAGTGCTTGGCACATTGGAAAGTCCAAATGGCATTACTAACCATTCATATAACGCATCTGGTGTCTTAGATGTTGTTTTCTATTCATCTCTACTTCCCATTCGAATCTGATTATAACCACTCCGTAAGTCTATCTTGGAAAACACTTTTAATCCACCTAGTTTGTCAAACATATCCTCTAATTGTAGAATTGGAAACTAGTACTTGATGGTTAACTTATTAATGGCTCTACTATCCACATATATCCTCCATGAACTATCTTCTTTAGATGTAAGACTGGAATAATACAAGAATTCTTGCTTTCACGCGCCAACCCTTTGGCAATCAACCCTTCAACTTGTTTTTATGCTTTAACTTGCTATTTTAGAGGTATTCTATAAGCTAGCAGATTTGGTAAAATTGTTCTTGGTATTAAATCAATAGCATGCTGAATGCTTCTCATTTGTGGCAATCTTTTAGACAATTCATCTCCAATTAGCTCTTTAAATTTCAATAATAACTACTATATTTCTAGAGGATAATTACCAAATTTAAAGGTTGAATCCTTATTTCCCATCATACAAACCAATGCATACGTAACTCTCATATCTAGGCTTTCTTTTTCAAATTTGGTAGCACTCAAAAAGCCACTAACCTTGCTCTGTGTAGGGGAACTATTTACTTCTTCTCTCAATGGATGCAAGATATAGTTTTTATTACCCTTTTGAAATGAATAAGTGTTAGCTTTAGTACAATGAATCATATCGTTGTCATATAACCAAGGTCTAGCCAATAAAATATGACAAACATCCATGGCATAACATTAGATAAAATTTCACTAGTAACATTGTCACTAAAAGAAAAATTGACTAGGCAATGAGATGTCACCAAAACTTCATTACCTCATCGAAACCAAACAATCTTGTAAGATTGAGGATGACATTCAATTAGTAACTTTAGCTTTTCAACCACTTCTTTGGATATAATATTCTTAATACTTCCCCCATCAAGAACAATGTTACACACCTTTCGACCACAAAGAACTCATATGCAGAAAATATTATGTCACCTCCAATCTTTTTCCTTAACTCTCGAGGTTGTTATAACTCTTCGTACCACCAGTGAGTCTCCTTACATTGGGTAAATATCAATATCTTCTTACTCATCATCATAGTCATCATAAATTGGCTTATCCAACGCATCTTCTTTATTTCAAGTTCTACCAAATTAATATGCTGGTTTGGACAAGTATAAGGCATATATCCCATCTCTCTATATTCATAACATTTTACATCTGGCCTAAAACCAGCATTAGAAGGGATTGTTGTAAAATTTTTTTGTGCTCCATATCTAATTGCACCTTTGTTTTTATTGAATCTATCAAAATTACTAGTGCCATGAGCTACTGTCTGATCTACTGTAATATTGTTCTCACTATTTTTCTGTGCAATTTGACCATGTTGAACTCGCTAAGCACTGGTTGAACCTATTTGCATTGTACCATCAAATCTGCTAGCCAAAGGCTTTACTACTCCATAACGCCAAACCAGTTTTTCTATCGTTAAGGCATATTGTCGAGCATCTTCAAGGCTAAACAAACAAACTATTCTTAATTCATCTCTAATTGATTGATTCAAGTCAATAAAATAATTGGATGTCATCTGCTCATTGCTCTCATTCAAATCAACTTCACTAGACAAATTGTTAAACTCTGATGTATACTCCTCTATAATATTACTCTTTGCTTCAATGAATAAAATTTTTCATACAATTTCATACCATATTCTACTAATAAGAATTGTGCTCCCATATGTTGATTTTTGGATTTTTTTATCGAGCACGTTGCTCTTCAACTCGCTTCTAGCATTGAAGTTTAGTACCCCTCAATTTTAGCTTTATAAACAACACTTCTCTGTCCTCTTTAGTGGTCTTCCACTTCAAATAAGTCTCTAAGTTGGCTTCCCAACCTAAATAGTCTGTGTGCATCCTCCCAAAGAAATTAGCAACTTCTATCTTGATTCCACCACCATTTAAGTCAAGTACATGGACCATACATTCTTCCAATAGACCTCCTAGTGCATTCTCCGCACGTCCAGTCTCATGGAAAGGGTTTTCTTCGTCAAGTCCAACAATATCATCCTTTAGACTACCTTTCAATATGTCTAAGGGTTCGTGGTCACCCTTTGGTATTTCCATACGAGCCTCCACTTGTTCCTGTCGCTGAATAGCTCGAACTATCTACGACAAATTTTCAATCATAAACCTTATCTCCACCATCTCTATCTGTTGTGCTTGGTTTCATTTATCCCTACAACCTCTACCACGACCAACCATGTTGTCTAATCGTATTTTTTGAGGCTCTAATATTACTTAATGTACCCAAGGATAAGTAAATAGCAAATATAGATAATATTAGAGAGAAAAAATAATAGGATTATATTAGGAACTCAACCTAGGGCTGAACAAAAACAAATGTAGCTTTGCCATTCTTTGAAAAAACACTAAAATATGAATATCTCTACTGTAGCATAAAAAAGACTATTTATAAATTAAAAAAAAAAAAAAAAAAATCTTAACCATCCAAACTCATTAAAAATCACATGCTAGTCACATAACTCAATTACTTATTTTTAAAAGAACTCATAATTATGAAAATAAATAGACTCTAGTTAATTAAGCTATGCTCCAACATCAACATAGAACCCCCTAAAGGAACATTACTGCCAGAAAAACATTTCACTACAATTGCATGCATGAACTACAATTGGCCTTATTCTCAATGAGATACGTAGGCAGCCCTGCAAGGCATAATCATCTCATATCTTCATGCATCATAAATTGACTATAATGACTATAATTAATTGAACATTATTTTGTGAGATTATGAATGTGAATAGTGAAAATAAACTCTTGATATCCCTAGGTACTAAGAGTAACAGTTTTTGTGTTCAATTGAACCCTTAAACTGACTATATATGTGTCTATCTCTGATTGCACAAATTAGTTAGAAATCACTAACAAGGGTCTTTTATCATACTTTCAAAATCAAAATATGTTAAACTGAATTCAAAACCTAAGTTTCATACTCATTTTAAAAAGGCGAGTGGTTACTCCAAGTCTCTGCACCATGGCCCTATTTCAAAATCAAAACTTGTTTTCCATAATTAATTGATCTCGAATGCACTACATCACAATTTGAGGCACATGGTCTATGTCTACCTAACACGCAGATCCAACCATGACAAAGTGTCTTGTGCACACCACTACCCCAACAACATCATTCATACAAAAACAGAAATGCCGTGCATACGAGACCCCTACCATGCATCTGTGTGCACGTGACCAATACTAACATGCGCATGACAAAGAAAAAGACCTAATACTAACCTTTTGACCTAGATATAATCAATTACAAAATGAATACTAAGCAACCGGGTCAACCTGTAATAACCCGGGACCACCACCGCCTGACGATATTGTCTGCTTTGGGGCCGCACCCCACACTGTTTTATTCTTGGCGAGGGCTACCCTAGTACCGCCCCAAAAGGCCTTGTCAGTGGGAAGGTTTCCACCCTCTACTTATTAGGTAGGCTTCGTTCCCCCTCCCAACCGATGTGGGATCTCACAATCCACCCCCTTGAAGATACAGCGTCCTCGCTGGCACACCGATCTGGCACCGGCTCTGATACCATTTGTAACAGCCCGGGACCACCACCACTAGCACGACATTGTAACGATCCCACATCGGTTGAAGAGGGGAATGAAGCATGCCTTATAAGGGTGTGGATACCTCTCCCTAGTGTGACGCGTTTTGGGGGCACTAGGGTAACCCTCGCCAAGAACAAAACCGTGACGGATCAGGTGGCTGCAGCGCCCGGGTGCTGTGTGCCATCCACGTGAGTGTGGATCCCGGAAGCGAATAATATCGTACTAGTGGTGGTGGTCCCAGGCTGCTACAGTGGTATCAGACCCGGTATCGAATCGCTATGCTAGCGAGGACGCTGGACCCTAAAGGGAGGTGGATTGTAACGATCCCACATCGGTTGGAGAGGGGAACAAAGCATGCCTTATAAGGGTACAAATACCTCTCCCTAGTGCAACGCGTTTTGGGGGGCACTGGGGTAGCCCTCGCCAAGAACAAAATTGTGACTGGTCGGGTGGCTACGGCACCCGGATGCTGTGTACCGTCCACGTGAGCGTAGATCCCGGAAGCAGATAATATCGTACTAGCGGTGGTGGTTCCAGGCTGCTACACAACCCACATGTCAATTAACCATAACTCATTAAAAAAAATATGCTTAAACTCAACATAAAGTGAACAAAATAATATTAAATAAAGTATAGGTCATCACATCTATAGTTATTTATACATGTGTCTATTTATGTATATTTGCTGAAAAATTCTTAATTTTTTAAGTTATCTATTAAATTATTGAAAGATAAACTTGTTTATGAGATTATTATGTGTTAATATGTGATTATATATTTAGTTTATGGCGTAGAATGTTGATTTAGGATATTCAGGTTCTGGTTTTTAGCAAGAACACAAACCTAGAATTTTTCTTTGATTTCTGGCATTGAATAAGAATCTAAACAAGCATTTGAATTAGCTCTATTTTTGTCATTTGAGTAGCAATAAGGGGTGCTGTGTGAATGGGCATCCAAATAGGACCGAGTAAAATCTCAAATTTTGCTTTAAAAGTTATCTAAATTCTTTTCTTTTAAGCCCTTACCTGTTGGCTATTGACTACAGTATGTTTTAACCTTAAATTATCACACTCTTATTAAATTATTAAAATTAATTTGGTTTATACTTCAAGTATGATGCCCTAAAATCCACAACTCGAGGATGCAGGAACTAAACCCACAATTACAAATCAAACCACATACAAAATAACTTAATCAAAGTGAAAGCTAAATAAATAATTCAATAACCAATATTCAAATATGAATATTCGAATATCTCAAAAAGTGCCCCAAAAGGGCTATAAAATCAATTGCCACAAAACAGGCTCAAAACCAAAATCAATTCATATTATGATTCCAAATATTTAAATGAAAATAAAATGAGTCAAAAACAGCCAATCTAACTCACGAGTCCATCACAAGCATCTACCCCTAGAAGATCAACTATAGAGGATGAACACTAAATTACGTGTGCTCAAATTATGCATATAAGACATTATTCTTTATGTCACGCCCCGAGCCCGGGGACCCGGGGACGTGAGTGATAAGCATACAATACATGATTCTAAAGTCCTCGTATCAGAGTAAACATAACGGTCACGAAATGGACCCACAAAAACTCCCCCTATTATACATGGCTCTAAGGGTTTCTAAC
>JAVXUM010000017.1:35870239-35887871 GCA_035590655.1 Pouteria glomerata | reverse complement strand
AAATAACATAATTTAATAAAAATTATTATTAAATTTAATAAAATTTATATTATTTAATAAAATATTTTAATAAAATAAACCTTGTTAACAATAATTATTATTTTAATAATAGTTTTAATTTTAACAAAATAAATATTTTAATATGTACTTATTATTAATTTTTATGTTTAAAAAATGAATATTTTAATATGTAATTATTATTAATTTTAATTTTTTAAATTAAATTATTTTAATAAAAAATTATTATTTTAACTTTAATAAAATAAGGATGCGTTTATAGTGACAAAATATGAGATAAAATAAAATAAATACAAGTTCGTAATTTATATAATAAAATAAAAAATGAATGATTTTTAAAATTTTTTAATATTTTTATTCTGCTTTAAAGTTTTTTTTGTTACCTCAAACGGAGCCTAAGTTAGTACAATTTTAATAAAATAAAAATGTGAGAAGAGGCGATTTTGGGATGTGCATTGAAAAGAAAAAAAAAAGAATGAATAAGTTGGAGGTATAATTATTTTTTCACTAAAATTTGAATAGAGTGGACAATAAAACTAACGGGTAGAATTGAGGTTAATAATATTTTAAAATAAGTAAATTTTAAATGTTAAGGGTTATAAGTATAATTATTTACATGTTATAGGGTATAATAAGAATTATAGAATTTTTCTGTCGTCTCTTATGTGTATGCAAATGCGATATCGGGAGGCCAGAGGGAGTGAAATGGCGGGAACACCCGAACCCGATTATGAAGAATCGCAGCGAAATGATTGTTCCTTCGAATGGGATGAGAAATCTCAGCTATTTTACCATGCCAGGTTAGTCTCGTTAATTCAAATTAAAAGTAATTTTGTTCTTCTATCGTTACAAACTAGGGTTTTGACAACCATGATTCACTGAGCCTAATCCAACCCTCATGCTTGTAGTTTTTTACAATTCCCAATTGTGCTGCGTTGATTCTCATTTTTGGGATAGCAAAAAGTTAGTCTTTTGAGGCTGGTAATTCTTGATATATGTATGCATTTGTTTGACCAATGCTTTGTGGAGTTTTCAAAAATGATAGAGGGGCAATACTTCAAACAAAAAAGTTACAGTCTTGGGGCTTCCCGGTCCATCAAAAGGACAATGAGAACCGACGAAAATTTCAGTCTTGTACTATTTGGTTTCCTATATGTGTTGCTATTTAATATTACTGAGTGTTGGTACCGAGGTTGCTAGGAGGGGTGACACTGGAGACAAACCTAACCTAGGCATAATTTGCACAAACTGGCTGCTCTTAGAAACAAACCTGTGTTCTTAAGCTTGGGATCAATCTTTTACCATTGAACCAAAGGTGTTACAGATGTGGATGACATATGATTCCATTGGGTTTAATGGCACTGGGCTATACAATAAGGGTATCCTCCTCCATTGCAGTGAGATGCATATGGAATTAAAGCCCAAGTCATTGTAACTATAATGATATTTCACCACCTAAGTTAGCTGGCAGCTTTAGATGGCTTACTTATTTGCCATAATTTTCTCATTAATAATTTTATGACATTGTTATCTCTGAAATTTCTGCAGTAGTGGATTTTATCATGATCCCAGTGTCGGTTGGTATTACAGTAGTACAGATGGTCTTTATTACAAATTTGAAAATGGGAATTATGTGCTTTTGGCGTCTGACCAGGTCGTTGGCCTTATTTTTACTTTTTACTGTATTTCAGATGGCTTGTTTATAGTTGATGCATTTATTGGAAATTGCTGAATTTTATTATTTTAGCTAATTGTTACAAGATATTTTGCTAAATCATTTCAGGTTGATCAATCTGAAATTTATCAGGGTGTGACTGATGTTTCTAGTGATTCCATTCAAGATTACCCTGGTAATAAGGATTCCAATCATGCAGATCACTTGTTTGAAGGAGGTGAATCCAAAGCGCACAAATTGGGAACTGTTGCTGATGTATCCTCAACAGGTGAGATGGTACACAATTTTTGCTAGAGCAATTATACTGGCTTTAATATCACCACATTGACGATTCCTTCAAACACCATCGGCTCCATCATTGACATTAGGCGACCAAACCCAGAGCCATTGTAGCCACCGAGGAACCCTCCAGGACCCATCAACATCATTGCCGACCTTAGGCGACTAGCCTTGAGCTCATCGCAAGTGTTGACGAACCCAAGTTAGCCAACAAACCCCATCAACACCATCACACAACATAAATGATCCTCCACCACCAGCAGTCAACACCACCAGAGCCCTCGCCTTATGCCGACGATCACCATCGACCCAACCCTAGCACCGGATGGCTTCCCACGTGCTACCGCTCGCCACCCGCTAGTTCTTGAGTTAGTTCTACTCACAATAGTTCCAAATCATGTGTGCAAGTGCATGGTTTCTTTTTCCGATTACCTCCAGCTACCACAACACTCGCCTCCGTTTGGCGAGTCTGTCAATCCCTTTTCTACTCTGGGTCTTTGGCAATACTCTGGTGCGTTTTTTAGGAAACAGTAGGACACTCCAATGCTGTTTTGTCATGTCCAGGACACTTTCAAATATGCAGATGAATCAACATATTTCCTTACTACTAGAGGTACAAAATTAACTAATGGCCATTCAAACTGAAATGATTTTTACACGAAAGGAATAACATAGCATAACTATTAGGTTGGATAAAATTGAAAAATCCCGACGTTCATTGGATAAGTCCCATAAGTGGAACTTCTGTGTTTGGAGGAATGATAGCGGAGATAACCACTATTCTGCAATCCACACTCCCTCCTTCAAGCCTAAATGGTTGTTAGATTATCCACATTCTAGATGGAAACTAGTGAATAAAAAAATCTAGGGGACCCATATGGAAGCATTGTAGTGTTTCAAGGCAAAATGATTTGATCATGTGTCAATCAATTATTCAACCAAAACTTCCGTTATTGAGGATGAAGCAACAAAGATTGATAACGATGGCCTGGAAGTGATCGTTTATGAACCTAACTTTGAGGACTTTGAAGATGAATTTGGTAATTTAATTGATGATGTGTCTTGTATCATTGCATCACCTACTAAGGCTATTAAGGTCAATGCAATGGTATGTGATGAGGGTCATCTTGAAAAGCAGACTTCTAAGACTATATCTGAAAAGCATTCTTCTTTGGATGATTTTGAGTTTGACATCACGATACCAACCAAGGATGCTATTAAAATTGTTGGGAGTGGGAGTGACTGTTAGATCATAATAGATATCGATAGTAGCATCGCTATAATTTCTGCTTGTTATGTGTCATCTCCTCAATTGAAAATTGTGTTTCATCTCTACAATGTCCTTTGGGATTTCATCCTCCCTGTTGAGGTGGCCCTTGAATAGTTTGATCTAGCTTTATTAGCTTTCTTTTGGACTCAACAAGATCTCTCACTAGGATCGAGTTTCCTCCACCCTGGGAGAGTTGGTGGGGACACCTAGTTCTTGCTGCCCCCTTATGCGAGTGCATGAGCTCTAGGAGAAGCTTGCATATCCACTCTGTTCGTGGCTTGGCGATTAAAGATAGAACTCATGGTTTCAACTCACCAGAGTGTCGGGGAGAATGATAAAAAAAGGAAACACAATATTAAAGAATTATTTTATATTATTAGGATTTTATTTTAAGAGATTTTATTTTAGGATTTATTTTGAATAGGATTTTATTAGAATTTTGATAGCATTTGATTGAGAAATGATTATCTTTAATTCAATTTTTTTAGGAATTTGATTTATCTTAGAATAATGATAGGATTTAGTTAGCCTATATAAAGGCTTTAATTGTATTGGATTAGTAGACTTTGAATTAAGAAAATATTGAATGTCATTGTTGCTAATGTTTTTTTCCTCTTTTCTAATCTTCTTTCTTCTTGTTCTACCTTCTGTCTTTCTCTTCTTCACTTAGCTTGATTTATTACTTTTCTTTGCTTTAATCTTGTTTGTATCACCATGCCTTGGGTCACACTTTGAAGCATTTGCTCGGTGGGTGGAACTCGGTGCGATGCTGCTTGGAGCATGAAATTTCTCAACTGGAACAGAAAATATTAACTGTCCATTTCATCTATAACTTTGAGATAAAGATTCTTTTAGACATTAACTTGTAGCTGATTTTAAATCCATTTTTGCTTCCTTTTTGGACAGCCATTAAACATGACTTTCTTATGTATTGTCTCTACAACACTGCATCATTGCCATTGCATTGCCCTCTAAGCTGCTGCCTGTCCCAACTCACAACCCACCACTAACAAGAAGTCTACCGCTACCACTACAGTCTGTGCGCATAATTGTATGTGCCATATCTAATACCTACATAATGTGGCAGGTCCATAACTATTGAAAAATTAATGTTATTTATGTGCTGTACATTTGTGTATATATACATATAAAAAGGCTGGTTGATGAATTGTTTTGAGGCCTTATGCAGTAAGTTGATAAGCTGAATTTTTTAATTAATCTATTTATTCCTCGTTATTAACAGTTGACGTAGAGTGCAACAGCAGTCAATTATCTGAATGTCCACCTCCACCTTCAGAATGGTATGCTTCTTTACCTGTTCTCTTTCTTCACTTGTGACCCTTGAGTTGCTTCAATAGCTCTAACAAATATTTATATATATAATGCCAGGTTAGAAGATACACTCATTGATCTTTATTTATCGGGTTATTCCAACCAAGCAACTGATGTTGTTCATGATGTGAGCACATCCATGGAAACAGATCACAGAGATAACTTTGGTCTGTCAGGTGATGGTTTGTCGAAATATTTCTTTATTATTTTGGAGAGATTGTTATGTTTGGAGACGGGCTTAAATAGGTCTGTTTTTATAAAGGTGCAGGAAATGATGATACTCATGAATTGGAAGAAGGTGAATGGATTCCCAATGAAGATCATAGAGTCAATGATTCAAGTGAAAAGATCTCAGATGAAGGTCTGCTTCTCTCGTGTTTTAATCCTGAATTTATTTGGGAGATTTTACAATTTTACTTTTCAAGCTTTCTATATGGGCACAGGGTCCAGCTGTCACGTGGTAGCCATATGACATACATGTCATCTCTTCTAGGCTCCTTGGTCCAACATGCCAACCATTTGAGATTAGTTGGACTGGTGGGATGACATGGCTTGTTCCTTCCTTCACATAAAAATGACGAGCTGCCAAGTTCTAATTTACGTAGTGCCTTCCTCAACTCGAGGCACATGCAGGCAATGTCTGTTGACAACCACATCTGGCCCTTCCTTGCCTGAGGCAGCAACCTCTTCACCCGAGCATGTCCTCCTTCGCTCCTGGTTTGCACTGTTGGCCTCTCCACAATGTACCAGAGTGATAATCCAATTGAGCATGCTCCTCCAAGTCTTTCACTTGGTTCTCCACCAACACCTTGTTTCTAGGCCAACCTAAGTCAAGAGTGGGGCCTAGAAATTTTCTCTGAGGTCGAGCTTCAACCATGAGGTCTTAAGCGACTCCATGATCCTTATATAAGAACATTGGGGTCTTGTGACTTGTTGGATAGAGTTGGGACTTAATCAAGAAACTTATCCCATCCTCCTCAGAAGGGACTTGCAGTGCACCTTAATCAGTGTTAGAGACTAGAGAGGGATATCTCCACAAGAAGACAGCTCAAGATCATAATAGGTGGCGTTTGGAGCTAAACAAAATAATACAAAATAATACAAAACTCTACAAATCTCTATAAACACGAGGCCCGAGGCTGTAAAATTTAAATTTTTTATTCACTGCACAAAGTCCAAGACTGTAAAATTTAAATTTTTTACTCATTATACAAAGCCCGAGACATTAACTTTTTATTTTATACAACTCCAAACAAACCCATAATCACATGTGGCGTGGTTTGTAGCTTGCCCTACCTCAGTAGCATGTTTTCAGGGGATATCAGTGTCACTGTCTCTTCTCTCCAGTAACAGGATGTTAGTCCCAACAGAGGCAGCCACTTGTTGCCTATATTCATTCAGGCTCATGCTGCCCCGTACATCTAGTGTGAATTGGCTTCCGTGGTCCTCTCCTCCTTGACCTAGTTCATTATCTCTGATCTCCACTAGTCTTCTCTGTCTCTCATCTTCTAAGACTGCCTTCATTCTTACCTGGTCCACCTTTGGTGACCTATTGCTGTCCTGGTGTTGGGCATATTTTCCTAAAGGGTAGGCTCCATGAATGGCCAACACACCTTCAGCTCCCTCTCCAAACCCTCCAACTATCCACTGCTCAATTCTGTTTCTAAAGAGACTTATTTGAGAACTGTATTTATAATGTGAAATTTGAGGAGAGAGGGTCCTATGCTTATTAAAATGTAGTAGTTTGCAATCTTTTTCTGTTTTGTTATTTTTTTCCTTTTTTTTTTCTTGATACCATCTTTTGTCTTTTGTCTTTCATTTATTCTTTCTTATCATTATCTTGAATGAGTACCCAACAAAATTAGGATCTTTTAAATGAAGTTACACCGAACTGGTGTCCCATCAATTATACCATGATTAGGTTGTTGTGTCTCAGCTTTTTGTTTCCCAACAACAGGTGCTTCTTGGGATGAAGAGAACTGGCGTTCTCAGTATGGCCAAGTCATTCGTACGGGTGAAGAGTCAGTTCCAGATTTCCAAGTAACAGATTTATGGGATTGGGCAGTAGTCACAGGAACTAGAAAGGATGGAAAAAGTCAAGTGGTCAGGCTGGTTGGGCGATTGGTGAAACAGTCTGCTAGACTTCATCCGTCAATGCCTTCACATGGTGGTGTACTTAAAACTGCTCCAATATGTGAAGTGCATCTTGATCTGGTACGAGTTACATCAGGTTTGCTGTTTGCTTCCGTTTCATTAACAACAAATATTATTGTTAAGCACTTACAGAGGCAAAAAGGAATTGAGCCATCATTTTGCTGACAAATTGTTTTTTAATTTTTTGGGGCCAAAGTTGGATGAAATAAATCATCCATGGAGAGAGGTGATATGAGTGCAATTGGACCTAGGTATAAACTTACTTTTCTACCCTCGATAGAGTTGTTAAGATCTCCCAAGTTCTACTAGGAACAATGGTTAAATAACTTGTCAAAATAACTTTTCACCTCTCTTTGATATACTCCTCTTACCAGAACTCTTTAATTATTATTTTTATCCACTTAACTTGATACAAATCTTTACTTTTCCGTTCTCTTATTTTAGTTAACTTGTAGATATCTTTATTCCCATCTTTTATTCCCAACTTCTTATATAGATCATCGAAGATCTTATATCTAGTGTTTCTAATTGCCCTTGTAACTTCTTTTTTAACCAATTTTTACCTTTTGAATGCTCCCTCGTCCCTACCTTTAGGCAAATTCTTGTAACTCTTCGCCTTTATCGTTACTTGTACCTCCTCGTTCCCCCAACAAGTCTACTTTGGGGATGGTCATTTTCTTTTAATTTCATACTATCTCTACAGCCACTTCTTTAATACATCTAACCATTTCATTCCACATCATATTTACATCATCATCTAAATTCCATTTTTCATAAGCATTTTATCATTAAAAGCCTTTTCTTCTCATCTAAATTTCATTTTTTGTTAGTTCTTAAAAGTATATTTCCTCTGTTTCTTCTCTTCCATTTCTTAGTATGCACATCTATCATTACTAATGTATATTTTGTATTTCCCTATTGGTCTCGTAGGATGCTTTGTACTGTTAAAGGATTGCACCAAAATCTTAGTTCCTAATGAGCTGGGGTTGCCTTCATGAATACTCTTACTCTCTTCATTTCTATCATGGGTTGCACCAAATGAAAATAAGTTGTGCTGTTTCACTTTTCTCTTTTAATTTTGTGTCGATGACTATGATGAGATGATACATGAATTAAATTTACTATTTTCAGGGCAGGTTTATAAGTTAAGGAGTCCCAGTGCAAGATATTTATCCTCATTGTCAACTTATGATTCCTCCAACCCAACTAAAGATTGGGGCTTCCCAGAATTGTCAATTGATCAACAAAACCAAGCCTTGAAAGGATCCAGTGGAAACTATGAACTGAAGATGATAACAGGAGTTCGTGTTCACGAGGATTTGCCTTTGTTGCCGGGTCAACTGTCTGCATCTAAAAATGTAAGTTCTGCTACATGGTTGCTTGTCTTGAAGTTGAAATTATACCTTCTTGCTGCGCATAGTTTCATACAGGTTTCCAAAGGTATAGGCCACAATAACATTAGAGAAAAATATGGGATATATAAGTTAATAAAGGAAGAGACACACAGAGAGAGAGAGAGAGAGAGAGAATTGGGTAAGTTGCTTTACATTATGGGTGATGGAGGAAACTGCATCAATTAGTCATTATATCTTTTCCAGTACAAAATAGCTGTGCCTTATAATACCGGTCCAACTGTGCTATGCTGTCTTCCAACAATGTGTTTCAGAAATTTGTTTTTATCATTAACAAAGGCATGCAAATTGATCATTGATGCTTATCAGTTTATAAATGATGATAATTATATGTGCTATTTTAATTCTCTCTCTGATCAGCTCTATCTCAAATCACCAGACTACTGGGTTAGTCTCACACATTTTAATTCCTGGAGAGAATGTTGAGTGGATGAACTGGATGATCTAGCAGTTTGACCTTCTAGAAGTTGTCAAAAATCATGAAATAATATTTTAGTATAAATGAGCTGTAGTTGATGTGGTCGGATAAAACTTTGTTTTTCCTTTTGATGGGGTCCCTTTTTCTTTGATTTCAACTTTATAGCCACACTAACAAGGATGTTGGCAGGTCTCGCCCAGCTGTTGATTCACATGTTCATAATACAAAATCCGAACCCAGTATTCAGAACATTTTTACGCTGGCAACATTGGAAAATAGAATCTTAAAATTTTTCAAGTCTAAGATTTTCTTTTATTTATTTTTTATTGCCCCTACTTTTTAAGGGACCTTAGCATTGAATCGGTTGGATTCTGGAGCAGAGCCAGAGCTTACATTAAGTGAAACAAGTTAATTTTTGCTGGTTTAGGTTAGACTGAAGTATTCATGCAGAATGGCATACGATTAACAAATTGCAATTAGTAGTATTTTGACTTACCTCAAAATGGTTACTATTTTGTTATAATTCTTGGAAGGCTTAGATCTTGGCTATCATTTGAATGAAATATATTTTATTCTATATTTCTTTGGTGTATAATGTATGTATACGCCGCAATATTGGGAGCCTAGGTTGACCTTTTTTATTTGCTTGGAGGACTATATGTTCAAAACATTTTTTGAATTTTTGTGTTCTATTGTCTTGTAATTGTTTCTTGTAGTATGGAGGTAGTGCATACAGGGATAGAGCTGCTGAGAGAAGAGCATTGCACGGTGGTTTTGGTGTGGGTCCAGGACAAAAGAAATCAGCATTTGGTGCTGATTGTGAACCATCGTCTTCTATTTCTACAGAGGAAGCTGCAGGCGAAGCCTTGAACATGTCATTTGGAGCTGGTGGTTATGCCAGAAGAATTTTAGAAGGCATGGGCTGGAAGGAGGTAAGAACTTTCAATTGTGAACGGTTTATAATGACTTTTAGATGCAACCAAAACCAGGATTTTTGTAGTCCCCAAAAAAAGTTTGATGTTGTAATGGCTCTGCATGTTGGCAGTCTCTGGCAAATCTTAATACTTGTCTGACTGTGGCAATTTGATGAGTTGATATTTAACCTTTCAAATCTCCTGAAAACTCATGAGCGTGAAGGTTATTAGGCCATAGCTTGTTTGCATCCACATTTTGTTACATGGTCTTCTGCTTTTGGAAGTTTAAAAACCAAACCGAAGAAACTGTCTGCAACATTAATCTTTGAAAGTTGTACTTTTAACAAAAGGTCAAGTAAGCCAAAAAATGACAAAAGAAATGAAGCTTCCAAACGCAAGACACTCGAACATGTAACAGCACCAGTGAAGCGAACTTAGGCAATATCAGTGTCGTGGCGGCTCCAAATCATCAACCATTGTAGGGTTTAGATGGATGAGATGGCCTTCGCATTCTTTGGGTGCTGCTACTCTTCTGATTTTTTTTTCCTCTCTATCTCTCTTCAATGCGTGTACAGGGGGAGGGGCTTGGCAGCAGTTCAAAGGGTTTGGTGGAACCATTGCAGGCGGTTGGAAACAAAGGAAATGCGGGTTTGGGATGGGATCAGAGCAGAAGAAAGCATGTCTGAACTTTTGTGGGTATCATTTTTCTCTGTGTATTTTGTCAGGTATACAAGGAAGAGTATATATCATTATCATCATCTAAGCGGCCTCCCCGGTAGAATCCTTTCCATTAGGCTTTCTGTTTCTTTTTTAGTTTCCACTGAAATTATATCAGTTTTCTTAGCTCCTCTTGACAAGCATGATGAGACTAATATAATCTCTTTGCATGGAAGTTTTTGGTGTGTTTGGTGAAGTAATAATTTTTAGCAAGTTTTTGTAATTTTTAGGTATTTGATAAAAATTTTGGTAGTTTTTAACAATTTTTAGTAATTTTTGGTAACTTTTAAGTTGAGAGGTTATATTAATTGAATAGAAAAATGAAAAAAATTGATGGTTTGTCAAACACTTTAGAAGCAAAAGTTAATATTTTTTTTTTTAATTAAAAGTTGTGCCTTCAAATGGTGTCAGTGTGTCGATAGCAAAATTGTAATTAGAATTGATTTTCATAGATTTATTACTTCCGAATAATAGGCTTTCTAGTCATTTGTTCTTGGTAGGCTTTTCGATTTATGTTGTATTACTGTAAAAAAAATAATAAATAATAATAATAATGACGATAATAATAACAATGGTAATAAATTAATAATAATAATAATAAAAGAATTGTATTAGCAAAGTGAATAATAGCATTTAGGCTTTTTTTTTTTTTTTTCCAAATATTATTATATATACCTCTCTGTGTTTCAAAAGTGCTTGTTCAGAAATAACTAACAGTGATAGAGTTTGGGTGATGAAATTTAAGCCACTGTTACTTAAAAGACTGAAGGGCGAAGGTCTTTCTGTGTGAGGTCATAGCAGCGAGTTTCGATAAAAGAAAATAAGTTTAAATGCTCGACGCAAAGGGTTTATTACATCAGCAAAAAACTCTTGACGAAACTTAATTTTTTACAAGTCGTTGATCTTAATCTGGACGGTTGACATTTGTTGTTATAGGGGGTAATGTGAAAGAGCGATATCAGCACTCTCCATTTACTCCAGCATCCAAATCAAAATTATAACCCTATCCAAAAATAATCCCCACTTCAGCCACTGCCAGCTTCATTCGCGCTCGGCCAATTTTTATTATTATTATTTTTCCTCCCCCCAAACACCCTGTATGATGCGCCCACCCACTAGGTTGGCAAACACAATACATAATGTCTTTGAATAGATTTTCTTCACCAAAAAAAAAAAAAAAAAATCATTTTTTAATCTGCCACGTGTTAACTTATAGTGCTTTCAAGAAAATATTAGCTAACGTTTGGTATATCTATTTTGAGTTTATTTTTTATTTTACGTTTTTTAAAAATTAAAAAAAAAAAACTCAAAATGTATTGAATTATTTATGTTTTAAAAATTTATTTTTAAAATAAAAAAAAATTTACACATAAAATACAAAATAGTAAAAAGTCATTTTACGTGTTTTGAGTTGAAAACACGAAAAATCTTAAATTAAAAAAAAAACAAAAAATATCAAACTAAATATATTTGTCTATTTTTTTTATTTTGAGATTTTTAAAATATAGAACACATAAAATAGAAAATAAAAATAAAAAATAGGTTTACATATGAAATGTAAAATGATTTTCAACTCAGAATATGAAAAATCTCAAATTAAAAAAAAAATAAAAAATATCAAACTAAATATATATTTTTATTTTTTATTTAAAAATTTTTAAAATATAAAACACATTAAAATAGAAAATAAAAAATAAAAATGGAAAACGATAAGTAGGAATGCAATACAATTGGTACCATAGGAGTCAAATCCTAATATTGGCTGAAAATGTGGGGCCACCGATCTCTTGCGATTGCCAGAAGCGTGCGCATTACTCCTGTGGTTGCATTTGTCAGTCCTATGATTGGTACACATAGCACGGGAGACGGAGAGGGAGAAGGAGAGTAGCAATAGCATCCATGGAAATGAATTACAAGTAACCATTCTCTTTGGTTTTCATGGATGGCAAAAGCTACCTAATTATTTATGGTTTGTCCCTGAATCTCACTTCAAACTTTGTTTAAGACATCAATTCAGGTAAATAAGATTCATCAATTGAGAGAGAGACAGAGAGACAAATGGCTGTATAATGTAAATGTCTGCTGTCTGTCTGGACAAGAATTTTATACTAAAGTAAAATCCTCTTAATTTGCTGACACTAGCGCTTTTGAGGAGGGTCTTTGACTACTTACTTAATTATCTTATTATAAGTTTCTACAGTTTATCATTAATTTTGTCGATAAATTACATACCTAACATTACTGCTTCTTAATATAATTTTCTGTCATGTACTCTTTAAGTCATTTCAATTATCATTGAATAAAAAATAAAAAGTAAAAATTGATGAAAAATGTTACATATGTATCTACTATGAATTAATAAATTTGAAGAAAAGAAACAAAATCAAGCGATTTTGAATACAGTAAAAATAAATTTGAGATTATATGTAAAGTATAAGAGCGCTAATTTTTAAATATTAGGTATGTTTGGAGTGATAAAAAGTAAAGATAGAATGAGATAAAATAATATAAGTTATGAGTTTGTAATTCGTATTCGTACAGTGAGATAAAAAGTAAATAACTTTTAGTATTTTTCATTATTTTTAAAAAAATTTTTTTTACTCCAAACGAAACTATTATAGGGTAAACTGAGATTATAGTAAAGTGCAAGAGTTCTAATAAATGTTAAGTAATTTACCCATTCTATTTTGTAATGTAGTTGATTTACTCATTCTATTTTGTTGGATATTATTAATTAAAAAAATTGGGTGCACAATCTTAATCAAGCTTTTGTTGTTCTCATGTAATTATATTCTTAACATCCGGCAGGTGGATTGTTTGCAAAGCAATCGATGATACAATTTAAAGTGTACTAATTGTCAAAAAGTGAGCAGAGTGAATGGGTTTCACTGGTTCTTTCTTCGTGTACAAAGTGATCTACTAATTCAACTATCCCTTCCTCGGCCTAAAAAAATAAATGAAAGAAAAAAAAGAGGTCAATAAATTGGAGAAACAAACTTTGGCAATACTCTAATTTTTTGTTCTTCCATTATATACATAAATATATTCAAATTGTAATTAATATACACCCGTAAAAATTAAAATATCTAGTTATCTCGTTAGTGAATTGATTCACGTTAGACTAAGATTGCGTTTGGTGGGTCAATTTTTAACAAATAAATATCAAAAGTTATCACTGTTACAGTAATTTAATGTTTGGTAAATTACTAATTTTTACCACTTTTCTGCTCCACTACAGTAATTTGATATGACAGCCAACCCCACTTTTTTATACTTTTTTACCTGTTACAGTAAAAAACTTTACCAAACACCTAAAAGTTATCACTTTTTTACTCTACTACAGTAATAATTTCACTAAACACCTAAAAAATTACTAAAATTTGTCAAAAATTATAATTTTTTTTACAAAACATATCAAAAATTATCACTAACAATTTTTAACAAAAAATTATCAAAACTTACTAAAAATTTTATCCTCCAAACCGTCTCTAATCCATTTACAAGTTACAACCACCTGTAAATTACAAATAGATAAACTAAAGCCTATTGCACAACACGTAGGTGATGCCAAATGGTCAATTAGTGACATTAATTCTCATAGTATTGCCAGTAAGTTTCTTATCCTATTTTTTATTCTTCAATATAAAAATTATCAATAAAAAATACCTCATAGAAATGTCTCTATCCTTATACTCTTTCCATATTTTATTCTGAATATCCAGAAATTGAAAAACGTAATATCTCTATATATTCTCTTTATGTCACGTCATTCTCAATTTTAAAAATATGATCGTTAGGTTTAAATTTCACAAACGTAATCATTATAATTTAAAATTTGAAAATATTTATTAAAATTAAAAAATTAAAAAAATATTTATTAAAATTAATTAAAATGCATTAAAACATTTAAAAATCTCAAAAATATTTATTAAAAATTATATTTTAAAAAATATTTATTAAAATTCATATTTTCAAAAAATATTTATCTCACCTTTTATCACTTCAAACATACTCAAAGTCATGTCTTTTAAATGTTCTGTTAGAGCGTGTTTGTTTACCGGATTACAATATGGAATTAGGAGTTGTTATATGCCCCACGTGTGAAGTTTGATTGGCAAAAATTGGTGAGGATATATAAACCAGATTAGATATAGAATCTAATAAAAAGAGAATGGGATGGCATATTTCCACCAGTATTTATTTTATGTTAAAATTTAAAATTTTAAAATTATTTATGATCATATCTCTTGTCAAATTACACTTTTTATTTCATTTTATATCTCACCAACTAAACACTAACAAAATAACCTCATATAAAAAATAATTTCATATTATATCCAATCTGCTATATTATTTCATAATATTACTTATTATCATCCTTTAATTTCCACAATTAAACGTAATCTAAGTGTCATCATAGTTGAGGGATTTATTATTATTATTATTGTTATTATTATTATTATTAACTCCAATGAATGCAATTATACATTAAATAATAATAATAGATAAATAATAATTTAAAAATTAAAGTTTTAAGTTATATAAAAAAAAAAAATCATTTATTTTCCCTGATAACTTCAAGAAGCCAAGCAGCTTTAGAGACATGCGTAACTAGCTTTTTGTCATCAGGAAGCTCGTATACATTGAAACACAAATACATGCATCTCGATCCAATCTTAATCTCATCTGCTTAATTTGCAATCTTCTTGTTTCGTCTTCTTCCCTTCTTTTGACGGCATGCAATGAATGAGAATGAATTACGGCATGAAGCAAGGCAATCACATGTGAAAATTAATATATGTATATATATATATGTATAAAGGAAAGGAGTGTTTCAGAAACTTGTGGGAGGTTGATGGAATTGGTGTATTGCAATTAGGGGACCGATGGGGCCATGTTTGGACAGCCAGTTCACGGCTCCATTGCTGATAAGTCAACTTCAATATATGCTTTCTCCTTCCTCTCTCAGCCCCACAAACCTTCCAAACAATACTTTGGCAGTTTTGTATATACTATCCAAAATTTTTAACTGAAAATAAAATTAAAATGATGTAACATACATATGAGTGTACCACTTAATTTAAAAAAATAATTCATGAGGAGTTATTTTATTACATAAATATTATTATTATATTGTTATAATCTTATTTTCATTTAAAAATATATTTTCTCAACTAATGTTATTCTAAAAAATTTACTAATTAGAATAGGTAGAATTTGTGTAGACATATACACTATTTTAAATTAAGGAGTCCACAGTAATATTTTTTAGTTATAATACTGGCATTGTCACATTAATTATAAGTTTATTTATTTTTAGGTAGATTAAGTTTTTTTATTATTTATTTATTTATTTAATTTTTTAGGTAGATTAGTATTTTCCATGGACATATATAATTTTCGAAAGTGGAATGTGGGGCCACCAAGTAGAGACAAATTAATGGGCATGTGTGAGAGTGACAACATAGCACGCAAGTAAAGTATTTCTGTTCACTGCCATTGCTGTTTATAACTCTCTACTTCTCGTAGGATAAAATTCAAACTTCTCTGAAAATCACATTTCTCTTTTAATTTTAATGTTGTCTATCCATTATCATCTTCGTGCGCACGTGTGAGAGCTACTGCTCATACATGATACAACCAATGAATCATGGTCGATGCAGCACGCATGCACCCCTCTCTCTCTCTCTCTCTCTCTCTCTCTCTCTCTCTCTCTCTATATATATATATATATATATGTGCATATAATGTTATCGACTAGTTGCTGAGAAGAAAGGTAAGATTCATGTTGATTATCCCATATTCTCTCTTTTAATTCTTTTGGACTAAGCATGAGGTTTTATTTTATATTTGTACACCAACAAAGTGTAATATATGTTTTGAAAATCATATTATTCTATCATAAAAATTTGTAAGATAGGGTGGCTAGTAGAGTGAGATGACACATGTTAATAATAAAAGTGTATTCTTATAATTTTATTTTTTTAAAAATAATAAATATATAATAGTTTATATCATTATAATCACCTAATATATTTTTCTGATTATATAACATTAGTGGTATATTTTGACAGCATATTGTTACAGTGAATGCGTGAAAGTTTCGTTGGATGGCTACAAGAGTTTCGCTGAACTTTTGAATTTTATTTTATTTTTTTATTAATGCATTACAAATTATAATTAGTAAAAAAAATAAAAAAAATAAAAAATAACATCATACAATCTATACCCATGTGCTACGTCGAATTTCTTCCCATTCCAAAGGAAAAGTACACCTAATTAATCCAAGCTAGGGACCAAAATTTCAACCATAATTTACGTTAATTTCCCATTAATGTTGGGAGATGATGGTAAGTTTGACAAGAAATGTGAGGTCCAACCATGAAAATCAAAGAAAGGGTTGGAGGAAAAAAATGGCATATGCAGCAGTTAAAACACTGTGTTTATGCTAGCCGTTTGGATTGAGATTTCTTGTCCTCTAATTGACTTCACAAGAATCATTTTTAGGAGGAAATGAGACTTCATTTGAAATCTCCAAACATCCTCCATACAACCCACAAAAAGGAAGAAAAGACAGGCAATAAGGGCAGACAGCAATAATTAATATTGAGCCAATATTATAATTATTTAGTGGATTTTCAAAAATAGCATTGCCCAAAAATCAACTACTCTACGGACCACCCAAGATGGGTGGTCTCAACCAATCATATTTCCTAGGTGTGTCTTAAAGCAATCTGAAGAAGTCAAAAAACAAACTCTGAATCTAACAAGTGATTTGATTGGCTCACACCCTTTTACCTTCTTTGGTTCAAGGCTAGCATAAAGTTCAAAGCCCCTTAATTATATATATATATAAGTCCTGTAAATGTATATGCGTAGTTTCTTTTTTTTTTTTTTTTCTGCCAGAGTAGCAAGCAGCCTTGTTGGGTTGAAGTTCTGAGCTAGGTGGTGTGTAGTCTCTCATGAAGGGAACACTGAGGTACTTGGCAGGCATTGCAGGCCCAAGTGGATATGGATCAAAGTCAACAGCGGAGCAAGTCACAGTTGATTCTTCTTGCTTAGTCCCTAATTCTCATCATCTGACTGCAATTGTCACTGGTAAGGGGGTGTTTGGCTGCCATCTCCTATCATCTCTATATCTAAGGAATAGGAAACCTTTATGAACAGTCTTGATTTTACCCTTTCTGATCTTCATTTTGTTACTGACTTGTGAATCAAAGATAGTTCGATTTAATGTGTCTTGATTCTGTTTTAGAGTGATAAGTCTACATTTATGTCACATTATTCGAGTAAATTTTATTTTATTTTTTTTAGCTAATTGCGTAGCATTTCTAGAATAGAGTTTCAAAGTTGGTGGGTATAACTATTAACTAGCTAGAACAAGGAATGATAGCGTGTGTGTGTATATATGTAGAGATGCATACTCAATGTGTGTAAATATAT
>JAVXUM010000017.1:35796489-35809913 GCA_035590655.1 Pouteria glomerata | reverse complement strand
GAATGAGTAAGGAATTAAAAAAATAAGAATATATACTAAAATTAACAAACAATTTGAAATAAAAAAAAAAAAAAGATCAGGCTGATTAGATAAGTTTGTCATTTAATATATATTTTAAAACAAATTTTAATTTTTATAATTAGGTCAAATCAAAATTTGGTAAAATATAAAATTTAGTTTTCATATATTTAAAATTATATTTTACCTAAAAGAATATTATATACTTTCGTGCATCGCACGGGTCAATATTAATTATAATACTACAAAACATAACCAATTTTCTTTTTAGGTTTACATTTGATTTTATTTAATTGTTAATGAAAAATATTTTTAAAAATCTACAAAGAATAATTGCTCTTGAACTTTTCTTTATTAAAGAATCCAGGAATGCACTATTTTTTTTAATCAAATTTAACAGTATTATGTGTTTTCTTTCCTTAAAAAAGATGAAGTAATATTTATTTAAAGGAAAAAATAAAAATGGTTGATGCGATAATCCCTATAAGCTAGCTTTTGCGTGTGTGAAAGAGAGAGTTAAAGAAGCAATGGCTTGTAAATTGCATTTATCTTTGCAAAGTTCTTGTCATCATTTTCACTGTGGGATGGGATAAAAGGAAGGGGGCAAAAGTTATTCTTTGTATTATTTTTTGAAGTAATATTTTTTTGCATAATTTGAAAGTAAAAAGCTTTTTTAGAAATTTTTTGTTCAGCGAAAATTTTTGCGAGAGAAGGTGTATTATTTTTGGAGAGGGTTTGAGGTCTCTAAAAATAATACACCTTATCAATGATGAAATTAGTCCGTTTTATCCCATTTACCAAAGATAAAATTGGTCTGTTTGAGATGGTACAAGAGTAAAAAAGTTATTTAACAATTTTTTACATCATATATTTATTCTTATACACTATTTTTAAAAAATCATCCAAACCAAATGCTAGTTATTATCCCTTTTTAATATTCCATCCAAATCAACTATTTTTTTATCCATTTTTCATAAATGTCACATTAATGTGAGCCCACCCTCCATAAATAATACTCCTTATTATTTTATAAACCCTTCCTAAATCATTCCTTAAAATTTTTACTACATCCAATCAGGCATGTGTTCAAATAATTTCAACGGAGTGCAATTTCAAGAATGGTCTCCATTTTAACCACAACAACTTGTTCTTTGTTTCTCCATTTTGTACTGTAGTTGTAGGAGCACTAATATCATAAGCGGCAAACCAAGCGCGGAGCCTTTCGCCCTCGCAACTCTGTTTGATTACGTGAATACCCCTCCCACATAGGCAAGGCCTGCACCAAATTTAGGCATATTAGGGCTCATATCAAGTGTATTTTTTTTTTTTTTTTTTTTTTTTAATTGGGGGGAGGGGTTTTATCATTGTGGTGAAACCCTAATCGAAAAAAAGGAAAAAAAAAAAAAAAAATGAAAAAAGAAGATGAACATAGATCAAATAAATGGTACCTTAGATCGAATGGGTTTCTTCATTATCGTAAACATTTTAACACACTCTTTCTCAAATTGAATGGGCTCTTGCATTGAACAGAAGAAATGGAGAGAACAAGAGAAAATGAGTATATGTAGTTATGCCAATGAAGATGAAGAAATGCGATGCGAGCCCCTAAATATAGAGTGGTTGAGATGAATTAGAGAGATTTTAGCGATAAAAATTGAAAAGATATCAGCCTTATGACGAAATAAAATTTTAATATGAGTTGTTAATTAATTGTATATATGTCAAATTAATTGATATGTATTATTATATAAATTAAAATGTATATAATAATAATACATATGGTTTTATATAGTGTATATTATATATCTTAATATATAAGTTTATAAAATTTGGTTATTGTTGGGTGGGTTTCAATTTTTTTAAATCGAACCCAAAAAACTAACATATGACTAATTTCAAAACCTGAGTCAACTGATTTGACCGAACTCTTTTAACCGAAATTGAAGGGTTCCATCTGAGAATGCTATAAATTTGGGCGGAATAAGCGGATCATTTTTTGACTCTATAGGAGGCTCGAATGTCATTGTTGAACCTAGAGTTCAATCTTGCAACTGGCTTCCCACTCGCTCCAACGTTGCCTCGGCAAATCGACTTCTTTCACTTCCGCTGCTGTCGCATCTCCTGCTTTTTTTTGCTTACTTTAAGTTTAGGCTTGATTTTGGAAGTAAAATAATTAACCTTTTTTTTAATGTTTGTGGAGAGAAAAAAAAAAATAACTAACTTTTTAATTTTTTATTAATTTGACAGTTTTATCCTTCACAATTTAAAAAAAAAATTAAAATGTAAAAGGATAAATTTAGTTATTTTTGAAAAATACAAAAAAAAATTGAGTAGCTTTAGAATTGTCAAAAGAAGCTTTAGTATTAAGTACTGTTTATTAGTTCCTAATCCGGTACTTGAGTATCGTTGAATTATTTTTATTTCATGGTTATTTGGTCAAAAAAATAATGCACGAAAATGGTATAATTTATTATATATTTATTGGGAATTTTTGAATAACGGGATGGGATGTACCAGCAGCCTGCTACGAGCTTGGGGCAGCTAATTGTCTTTGTCCCTTGTAGAGCCCAATTTGCAGGTTCGTGACCCGGAAAAATGATTTCTTTCAACGATCTGCTGCCTTGGGGTTCCTGATAGTTTTTTTTTTTTTTTTTTCATTTCATTTCATTTTTTTTTTCCCTCAAAAGACTTCTCTTTTCCGCCAAAATAATAAAACTCATGGATTAAATACTAAGGATGGAGTCATCTAATTTACAACTTAGACTTTTATTGATAAATTTGGTTGTTCTTTTAAACTAATGAACATAATATTTTTTATTTTTTTTTTACTTCTTAAATCTATAATTTCACGTTTTAAGGTAACCGATCTTATTTAATTTAATCTATTGTACATTAAAAATATATATTGTTTAACACTAATGCATATCTAAATTATTTATATTAAATTTGTAATTTTGAGATATACCAATAAGAAAAAATAAATAAATAATTAAAATTAATTATATATTGATCAAGCTATTCACAAATTGAGCTCAAATTTAGTATTTTTCTTATGAGTTAAATATGGCATTTTTCTTATAGAGTTGTAGGGGGAATATTAGACTGAGAGAGAGAGAGAGTATCAATTGAATCGACTGTTAAAATTTTCATTTCCTGGCTTTGTTTGCTTCATTTGTTAAGCAATTAAATTAATGACACTAATCAAGTTCACACCAATGACACTTGTCATGTCTCTACCATTCTCTCACATATTGTACAGTGATAATAGATTATTACAGTTAAGGTATTTTCGGTATGTCATTAAAAGTTAAAAAGGATAATTGTTGAAGGTTAAAATTTTAATTTTTAATCATGTTTTAATTGTTTAGTAATAAAGGACAACTTTCAACTTTTAAAAAATTAATTATCTGGTCTGAGAAATTTCATCGGAATATTTCTTAATATTTTGAAAATTCAAAATGCAAATTTAAATAAAAATGGGCTAGATATTGTGTTTGGTTTGGAAAAAAAAATTAAAAGTTGATATAAAAATGACAAGTGACAAAATTTGGTAGAAAAAAATTGAAAATAGTTTGTAAAAGTTGAATTTTTATTTTTTTTTTTTGCCTTTTTTGGGATCCAAACACTACTATGAGATGAAAATTTTATTACCCAAATTATTATCAGTCCAAATTTTGTTTAATTAATAAGAAACATGTTGGAAAAATATTTTTTAACTTTTTAGAAAGTTCATAATATAAATTTCGATTGAAAATGGGTCAATAGGTAAAGCAATCATTTTTTTTTAATTTTAATTTGGACTAAACTAAAATTTGTTTAATTTATAAGAAATATATTAAAAATATTTTTTAATTTTTTGAAAAGGCCAAAATGTGAATTTGAGCCAAAAACTAACCCATGGCTAAAATGATTAATTTTTGCCCCTCTTACCCCAAAAAAAACTCTCGTATGTTAATGTTTAACTAATTAGAAGGGAAAACTTTCTACTATTTAATTTTTTGTAGTGTATTTCACACTTTTAATCTCGCAATACAGAATGAATGATGTAAGAGTATAAGAATTGAATAAAGCCAAATAAAACCTAATTCAAGATTTGATCAAATCAATCAATTAATCAGAACTATCAACATTTGTCTTTGATTTTCATATAAAATAATATTAAACAACATCATTAATAATTTAAGGTCACGCACCAATAACGAAATTCAAAAGTGTATATAACAAAAACAGTAGTCATCATAATAATACAAGTATTATAATATCATCATCAAGTTGGGACTCACACATCGAGTCGCATGAATGAAATACGATAATTCAAATACAATTGAAAATAAGGCTTTAGGTCAACCTTTGTTTAGCTCAATTTCAAGTGATTGCTTCCAACTCTCGGAGAGTCATTTGTAATATGAAATGCGTTAGCACTACTGTCCAATAAGTAAAACTGTGCATGTGTGTAAGAATGTATACACTCAAGTACGCGATATAATTCTCAATAATTTCAACAAAATAAAATATATTCGATGCAATTCATATTCTTCACCTATCTCTAATCTTAACTTGGAATAGGTAACATTTAATAAAATATGCGAGGTTACTAATTAGATTGTTTCATACTCACAACAAGTGTATATCAGAATATATCACTAATAGAGAGCACACCTCTATCAGTGTAAGATTCGAAATAATCGTGTTACACTTCCTGATCCTTTTGTTAGAAAATTACGTTACAGCATTTGATATCCTAAATTAAGGTCTAATTGCGATTTAGAGAATCAACTCAATATGTAACTCAATATTTAATTGTAATAAATTATCTCTAATCATATATATCGATTAAGAATTATCTATTATTTCAAAAAGCTTATTTATCATTTTAAAAAAATTATAAATCCCATTCATATATATGACCGTGCCTTAACAATGAAAAAATATATTGATTATAATTTAATTATTTATTAAAAATAATTTAAGAAAATATAATTTTAATAATCAAGTGCCCAGAATCATGGGAGGTTTGACAATCCACCAAAATAATTTAATTTTATTAAAAAATGACGCAAATAAACATTTTTATTTTTCATTCATTTTACTTTTCCGCCTACTAGTTCACGTTCTAAACATAAGAATTCAGAGGTTTGCCAGCAAAATAAAGAAACGATGACCGAAAATCTGATACGTATATCTACTGGTTGTGGCTCCTCCCATTCCAAACTATCTTCTTTAAATGGAAGCTCAGGGGGGAAAAAGATTCTTGCAATTAAAATGGAAAGGGGAGGAATAAGAGCTTAGTGCAGTCCCAAGGAATTACTGAGAGGGAAGCTCAGAACTCTGATTAATATATTTGTCCATAGAGCTAGCTAGGGCCTTATGTCTTGCGAGTCAAAACTGGTCCCACAGAGAGAGAGAGAGAAGAAATTCACCCTTTTAAGCCATGCACATGTATGAAATAGAAATCTCACTCCCAACGAATCATCCTACAAAACACAGAACAAAGGACTGGAAACTCCCACATCTGAGGTAAAATTTGATCACCATTTAGTTCTACAACTACCAATTTGCTTACACCGAAATTATGCTCAACATTGACAGATAATGTAGCCAACTACTTGATCAAACACGTTTTGGAGGAGCATATTGGACACGCTCATCTTCACAAAGATTCTGAAAATCAGGCAATTATTAGTTGAGATTAGTTTACAGATTGCATCAAACGAGACAAAAAGAAAATTAACACAAGAACTTCAGTAATTTTTAACAGATTAGACTAAACTGTGCAATCAGAATGCTTCATCTCAAGAAGCACTGTAGATACAAGGTCACCTAAACATACTCACTTTTTTTTTTGGTTGTAAATAGATTATTTGTCAGGAATGACCTAATTTCATCTAGTTTAACGAGAAAACATAACCATGACAGCATGAATAAAGGAAAAGGATTCATGATGCCAACCCCCAAGTAATTTGGAACTAAGGTTTTGTTGAGTTGACTTGGATCAATAGATTGACCTGTCAAAATTAACTGGTCTGCCATTCATATTTTATGAACTAAAATAAATTAATTCTGGTGCTAGGAAGCAGTAATCTTGAAGTGTTCTAATGGTCCCTTTGGGGACAAATCAATGGCTTATAGCCCTACAATCCCCCGCTAACGAAGTCTCTTCAAGATACCTTTCAAAAAGTTCTAATGTTTTAACACATAGGTCCTTTAAAGTTAGTTCTATTACACCAGCAAGAAAAGCCAAAGTAATTTCTATTAAGGTGACCAATGAAGGACATTTGGAGGTGACTAAGCTAACTCATGTTCGAATCAACAAAATATTCCCTAAACCATCCACTGAATTTAATTTGTCAAAGAAGGTTTGCCTAGATCAAAGTATATAATGGAACAAAACCCTGAAATAGAATATCTTGATCAGTTTATAATTGAGTCAACAAGGTTCTGGTTGAGAATTTCATTAGTTCTGCTTCTGGGAATGGACTCTGAAAAACTGATTTATGGGACTAAACATACAAATACCAAATAACAATGATGCCTTCCAACAAAACAAATATTTATGAATTGCAAGAACCACAATTATGCAAACCTGCAGATCCTCAGGGAGTGCCTCTGAAACTGCAAGCGTGTAACAACCAGGGACAAATCTTCCTGAAATAGGTTTAATATAATCACATATTCTCAGTCAGCAAAACCCTAATTTTGAACTGAAATAAGTAATCAAAGGTTCTGGATGAAGGAAAAGTAGTTATTCGGCAAATCCAACATCATTTCATTTTCAATGCCACTTTAAAAACTTAACAGAACCACCTTCATCAACTGCATGGTTTTACCATGAAGAAAATTGATTTTTTTTTTTTCCTTCTGACAGGACATCTCTCCTCGACAAGAGTTCTCTCTTCCTTTAGCACACTCTTTTCCTTCACCGACCGTAACAATAAAATGAAACAAGAACAAAAGGAACAACAACTTTATCCTTAAAAAATTAATAACAGCAACATATAGTAAAAATGACTTCGACAGGATTTGTCTCTAAGAAAAGAGAGATTTCTGTCTCCAAGAGTTCTCAATTTGCTGGGTTCAATGTCTTCCTCTCAATGGTGTGGCAAGTTCTCAGTTGAGCTTTCTTCTTCTTCTTCTTTTTTTTTTTTTTTATTGTTTTATTATTTAAAAAAAAAATTGATATGTAGCTAGACCCATTGGTGGGGTGTCTTCTCCATTTTAGCTAGACCCTCTTGCCAAATTCACCCTTAAGCTTATGGCAAGTCACAGATGCCCACAGATTAGTAATGTGTCAATAGGCACCAAAACAAATACATGACACGCATTTACACGGACTTTGAGACAGTAGGCCATGTCACAAGTTCTGAAACAGTGAGCTAAACCCTGTTCAATGGGTAAGCATTTTTTTTTTTTTGGCCTCTTGAAGTCTTAAAGGCACTAAACACATGTTCAATTGGCATAAAAATAATTCTTTTTTTTTTTATAATTAAAATTAAAAATTTATTAAGAGGCATCAAGGAGTAACACCTAAGAACAAAAGATATGTAGCTCAAAAGAAAATTGGCATAAAAGCTTTAATACTCAAATTTGTTTACTATGCATTCAAAGGGGGAAAAGACAACTTCAACATGGGAAGGGCAGTGGGAGGTGGTCTCATTGAAGGCTTTTTAGTTGGCCTGGGCAGGCATGACGCACTTGAAGTTTCACAGCTCCTTTTTGTAGATGACTTCATAATTTTTTCTGCTTTATAAGTAATCAAACTGTATAAAAGCATCAAGGAGATGCAAAAAAGGACCTGAAGGTCATATTACAAAACCAAACTATCTACAACGTGAAAAAAGGAGTATAACTCCAGCTCTTTGCCTCGATCTAACCAACTACATAAATTGTAGAAAAATCTACTCTTCAATTTATAGAATGGTATTTCTGTACCTATGAAGCCTCCAGTAATCTGTTCTTCCCAAACTAACCAAAGAACACAAAATAGAATAACGTCCCGCACACGTTTCCTGTGTTTGGGGGAGAGGGAAATAAGTTTCATCTGGTGAAGTGGGACAGTGTGCAGGCCGCTCAATCAAGGAGGGGCGAGGAAGCTCTTGCTATAATTTTGGTTGGCATTTATTTAATTCCATTTGAATATAATTCATTATTCACCTGCCAGGGTGGGGGGAGGAAAATGAAATAAAACGCAGACATCTGGTGATGACCATACTGCCTTGGAGAACAATAAGAACCGAAGGAACATCTAAGACCACAATTTCCTTGCTTTGTCTACATTATAAGCAACTTATTATTATAACTAGCTTGTTTGCTCCGCCAATATATATATGTATATATAGATGACAACATAAGTGCTAAAACCCAGACATTCTAACAAGGTTTCCACAAAAGTAGGATGAAAATGGTTGGTTACACATACCAATTCGAAGCCATCGAGCAGCCCAACTTCTCGTAGGATCCATGACCGAAATAATTCTGTAAAACAACTCTGTCAAATATTAGAAACAACCAGTAATAATCATGAATTTAAGGGGAGGGAGAAGATGAATATGAAAACAAATATTATTACCCAGTAAAATTAGGAGTGGTGCAATCGACGACACGCTCATGATCTTCGTCCATCTTAAAAAAGGGGCAGTTTTCGCATCCCGATTCCCTGAACTGTTTTTATTTTTATAAAGCACAATGACAGTCAATTGGATTGTGCAATCAATCGAATTAACTAATTTATTAATCTATTAATAATATATATATAGATAGATCTACGAAAGTGAAAACGCTATAAAAATTTAAAGAACCACAGTGAGAGAGAGAGAGAGAGAGTTGACAAGCCTGATCGTAGGTTTTGACAAGCCTGCAACGAAGACACGCCCTAAGCTCATGCCCGAAACTGGTTGGAATCTGCGCTGCGCTCCCCATTTTTGTGCTTTCCGCTTCGCTTCTCGCAGTCGCGCTCTCGATTCTTCTCGACGGGTAAATACAGGAACCGCTACCCTTTCCTCCGAACAAGGCCAGCGCTTTTTAAAGACGATTTATTATACTCGCCCACTAAAATTGTGAGAATGCTCAATTTTTTTATTTATTTTTTATTTTTTAACAACATTCTAATATTCACTTTTTTTTGTTAATTAAAAATAAAAAAAAATTACGCTGGTAATCCTTAAAACTATCTTTCAATGCTGACTAACCATTTCTGACATAGACTTTTGGCATTTTTTTTTTTAAGGTGAGAAAGAATTAAATAAATAATACTAAAAGATAAAAATTATAGTATATAAAGTACTAGGCTCTCTTTACGAACCAAAACAATTATTTTTTAAGAATTAGAGGACGATAAGAGTTTGAAAGAAACTTGGGATATTCAGTGAACCGAACAACTGGCAAATTCAGCAACAATGCAATGAAGTAGACCCAGGAACATCCGAGACAACTATGAGCAATATCAATCAGAGAACATAATACAAGTCGATTAAGCTGCCCATTCAGAAAATGAAATCATAATAAGTTATTCACAAAGTCACCAACAAGCTGTCAAATTTAAAATTGTTTTAGAATAGCAATTCTGATTAGTGAGAATAATCCATTATGTAACTTTTTTTTTTTTTTAATAATTTAAGGTGTCCAGGTTAGCTTGTGCGTACCTCGAGATATACCCTCAGTAGCCATTAAGAGACTCGACTAGTGATCACGAGAAAACAAACTCAAGATCTTATTAATTAAGCTACCTCTCAAAATTCTCCATTATGTAACTTGAGTGAGAGTACGAGAAGGAAATCTCTAATTTTTAACTAGAGCATGATTCTTTGGAGACTATTTAAAACAAGAACATCCAAGGATCCTTTCTCCAATCAAATTAAAAATTTTTGAACAAACAGCCTTAACATCGTTGAAAAAATTATCAAAACATTTACTATTCCTTCCTTGCCAAATAACATAAACCATGGCTGCGAAACTTAACTTTGATCAAGGTTTTCTCAAAAGATTCGCCCCCCTCAACTTAGTGGATGCTCAATTCACTCTACCTTATCAAAAGATTTGAGAAATCTACATATTATACAACCTCATCAAGAAATTCTAAACTTTCTGAATAAATGTACAATAAACAAGTAAATGATCATAATCTTCATTTCAAGAACGGCATAGAACATATCGTGGATCAACATTCTTATAAAAATGTAATCTTCTATCTTTCGTGAATTTCCTTTGTATGCGGGAGACTTGTCAAAAAATTGAAATTTGGGTGTTTTAATTGAATAAGTAATTGAAATGGTATTTTATTGAGCATATTTTATATATATTTAATTAAATTTTATAGATTAATTTTATTATTTGAAATAAATAATTATATTTGATTTTGTTATTATTTTTGATGTAATTTCAAAGCCTTTTGCATGATTTGAAATTCAATTAAATTGATGAAATTGTTAAAAAATTTTGAAAAATGGTAAAAGAACGAGTTTGAACTAGTTTTATGAGTTTTTTTTTTTTTTTAATTCCAACTTTATAGAGCATAACATTAAAAATAACAATATCATTCTTCTATTTTTGAAACACTGGATTAAATTAAATGGTTCAAAAAATGCTCATACCTTTAACGCTTTAATTTATATTATTTTATATATTTAATTATATTAATATAATTTTTTGATAAATATTTATTCATTTATTTATTTTTTACCTCAATTGACGAAAATAAATTTCACTTTTCACCTATTTTTTAGTTTTTTTTTTCCTTCTTTCCCTCCACAACCAAACATGGCAATTTCCGAGATCCTCCATTTCTCTGTAGCCTTGCAGTTTTTCCGAGAGAATTACTCAAACGGATAACTCTAAATTCCCTCCAAATCAAATGGGTTCTCGTTGAAACAATAAAGAGCGATCCTCGAGAACCTCTACTCCGTACTACTGGATTGCTGGTTTGTTCGATTGTGCGTGGCTATGGGTGTTAAAATTGGTTCAATTTCTTGCGTTGTAACTTCTTTCCCTTCTCCTCACCAATACAGAAGAAGTTCACAGGTATTTGTCTCCCGATTGTTGAAATTGCTTTATGACTCTCTGTTTCGATTGGAAAATTGCTATGTATGTATGTATGTATGTATCTTAGGGTTCAAAAGCAAGAAATTTTTTGAACAGGAGCAATGGAGGCAATTGGTGTATAGGATTCGTAGTTCATTTGTATTCTCTATTGATTTCGTATTGACATAGCTGTAGCTGATTGCAGTAATCTGCAGTGCTGTTAGCTCTAGCTTGACTGAGATGGCTTTGAAAGCCTTTGTAGTAACTGTTTATATCTGCAATTTGACTGAACTAGCACTTTAATTGCTGTTGGAGCAAATCGGAAAACTGGATTTGTAATTGGCATTTTGAATTTCAAATAGCTCCACCGGTTGTTAGTCCACGGATCGTGAGGGCCATAAAAGTCTTTTATTGGTGATTTTTCTAAATTCTAAATCCTCACTATAGGGGTCTTCCAAACTAAGATTTGATATGGGGACTCAAATTAAAATAGATACCATCTAAATACTGAAACCCAGATGCTACCTTAAATTGGAGGAACTCTTATTTTCTTTTCTTTTTTTCTTTAAAAAAAAAAAAAAATCTTCTCTTCTGTTTTTTTTTTTTTCATATATTGCTAAGAAGCACAAAGATTTTTAAACTGTGTCAGTAGCTAAAATTAACTTGTTGGACATGCCTTGACATTGTATTGGACACAAATCCAAATCCTATTATTATTTTTTTTAATAATTTTTAGAATTTGGCACGCTTCGGACGCTAGAGTAGACATGTATCTCTATCACATGAACAAATCATGATGAGCTTTGTTGAGGTCAAACTGTTACCTTCTATGCTTCAACATATTTCTTACTGTAAGTATATTATGTTTTAATTTATTGCACATATAAGTTTGTGCGGCTTTAACTATGATGTTTCACACCTCCCTTTAGGCACAGAAGCAGAATATTTTTGTTTTGATAAGCAATCATTAACTAATACAGCACCAAAGAATGTAATTTTATTTCACAAGTGAATTGCGCAACCTCTCAGAGGTTTCAGTTGTCAATATATAGAAGCAACAAGTCAAAATGCCCCAAAAACATACTAATGTTTGCAGATTCCATGAGTTGTTTTCCTGATGAAGAGTTGCTGATTTTTCTGTATTAGAGAGATTGCAGATTCCTGACAAAGGGTTGTTTATGTATTCCTTTCATAATTACTGCCTTAAAAGTGAAGTGGCAAAGCTGAAAATGCTTACAAGTTACAACGTCTGCCCTCTTTATTACCTTACAAGAAGTTACAACATCTGCCCTCTTTACTACCTTACAAGTAGGAGCTGTTGGATCAGGTTTCAACAGCTTGCGCGAATGGTTCCCAGCCTAGGATATGGTTTTGGAATTGTCCGCTATTATGCTAACGTGTAACATATAATATATAGTTTAGATAGTATCTTTTCATGTTATAAGTTGAATTCCAGGTGTTTGCTCTACCTTTGTCTGTTAGACTGTAAGTAATGTGCATTTATGCACCTGTCTTCCATTGTATGTCTCACATTATTAATCATTTATCATGTTTCCTTTTTTTTCTTCCCTTGTTACAGCCCATTATACAGTATATGTTGTATATACTTTATATACACACATATAGATATATGTTAGTAGTCTTATTTGCCCTGTACACTATGAAGAGAACCTTATATTGATTCCTAAGCTTTAATCCAGATCAGCTTATCCGGAGGATTGTTTGACAGGCAGCATGTTGATGCCGAGCAGCTGAGAAATGGTAAAGGTAAGTTTTTTCACCTGTCTATAATTTCCCAACTTTAAAATCCTGTTTTAGAGTTCAAATGTGCTACACCTTTGGGGACTATTGTCAAACATCAAGGCCCCGTTTGATAACGTTTCAGTTTTCTGTTTTTCTGTTTTCGTTTTCAAAATTTTAAAAACTTACAACAAAACATGTTTGTTAAAATCTGTTTTCATTTTTGTTTCCAAAAAAATGAAAACGACAACAGAAAAATGAAAATAGGAAAAAAGTGTTTTCACTCTGTTTTCTTTTTCTGTTGCAAATATTTTGGTCCCCTTTTTAAACAATGTCCATTTTAATACAATATAATATAATATAATAATTTAATTATATATAATATAAAAATATACTATAATAATTTATTACATTATATTAATTTATTATATTATATTGTTATATTATAATATATTATATTATATATAACAATATAATATATTGTTATTATATTATATTGTATTATATTATATATTATATTATATAGCAATCAAATTATTATATTATATTATAATTAAATTATTATATTATATATTATATATTATATTTTATTATATATTATATTACATTATATTATCAATATATTATATTATATAGTAATTAAATTATTACAT
>JAVXUM010000017.1:35760882-35775622 GCA_035590655.1 Pouteria glomerata | reverse complement strand
AAAAAACTGATTGAAACACAATAAATGCAAAATCTTAAAAGTCGTAAGTAATTAAAGTGTAAATAATCAAGGCCATTAATTTCTTCATTGCAGCCCCTGCAGTAGATCCCTTTACTCCCTAGAACCCTTCTCGGAGCCTAGAAGATCCAATAAAGTTGTATTTATTACTATTTTTTTGGGTCTCGGCTTTTGTCAGCTTCCCAACTTGTGAATGGTTCAAAAACTTTTAAACGCACAACACTATCAGAAGCGCAGAAACTTGAAGAATAACAATAAAACAAATCATTACATTACTATCTTTCTTGCTGCTGTCCCAAGAATCCTGATTCAGCTAACAGCTCAGAATACAAATGTTGCAACTCTCCTAGTTTACTCCTAAGCTCCGTCACCTGCACCAACAACATAAAATATATATATAGATATAGATATTATTAACATTTCTGCATTAGAAGTGGGAGCAATCAAATAAAAATTTATAATCTGAAATATGTTCAGTCGTGGAGGAATTGTTTGGCCACCAATGAAGATGCCACATAATCCGATTATGTACTGCATAAAATTGTAAATACAAGTAGTATTGTGGCAAGTAGAACATCTTTTCTATGAAGTCTGCAATGTGTAGAATTCCAGGCTTTCAAAAATATTCAATTACTTCTTCCCCTTTTGCTTCTCAACAACTGTACCGAAAGAAGTAATTCTGCCTTTCAACCAAGGACAACATTCAAAGAGCACGGTGATCAACCCACTCCAGAAACTTCAAACACATTCAATGAAATGATAACTAAAAAATGAGGGTCAACCTTGCATAACAATAAAGTTACTCCTTTGTGACCTGGAGATCGTGGGTTCAATACTCAAAAATAACCCCTTTAGTAGTAAGATTGCACACATTCCCCCTCTCCAGACCCCGCATAAGCAGGACCTCGTGCAATGGACCGCCCTTATCTCAACTTAAAAAAAAAAAATTCAACAACATAAATATGAGCAACCATTTACAGGCTTCCACCACCAAAAATTGAGAATAATTCAAATTACCTTGAGAATAAGTTCTTCTTCCTTCTTCTCATGTTCCAAGCATCTAAAAAATCAACCAAAAAAAAATATATATCAAAAAAAAAAAGGTAAGAAATATCCAAATAAGGCATATTGTCAGATGCGATCCTAGTTTCACAAAGACTGAAACAGATCTGTGCTATCAGTTTATCACTTGCACAGAAAGCATGGCGAATGCTTTTAGTTGTTAAATATTATTCCTCTACCCTCAAAAAATAGTAATAATCTTACCAAATTGTCAATTATGGGATCAGTAGCTCTCCAAAATATTACTAAAACATTACTTATAGAAACTACCTTGTTAATTGAATCATACCTAGCCAAATAAGGGAAAGCAAAATACAATCAAGCAAGAACCAAAATATGCTTCTGACACTAAATTCTACGATACTCACAGTGCTCGAAGTCTCTTGTTTTCTCGCATTAGTTTTACGGCCTTCGGATCTTCCAACTGATTTCCAGTGGCAAGGGCAGGCTACAAAAGAGGCATGAAGGATGGTAACATAAAATTTTTAATTTAGAATACAAATTCCATCATAATAGCTTGTAAAGATAATTACTAGAGTATTATATTTTTCTTGTAGAAGTTGATTCCATCATAATAGCTTGTAAAGATAACTACCAGAGATTTTAAACTGCGAAACGTAACCAGAAATTTTGACTGTTTACTGCTAAAAGACTATCTCTAATAAGTGCATTGAAGAGAGAGAAATGCTTTTCATACCACAAAAGAAACCATATTACCATGATCATTAGCATCTCTTTAGTCATAGTTACTTCCTGTCCAACTGCATTATTAAACAGGGGGTGCTAATTTTAACCGAGATTTTCAATACAACTTTGACTTTAATCCTTATCTTTTCTTAATTTCCATGACCATTAGCATCTCTTCAGCTATGGTTACATCATAAGTTGGAAAAACAATTTTTGTTTTTTATTTTTTTTAAATGTAAGTATCATGTGCTTAGTTTCAGTGGAAAATATAATCATCAATGACAAGGAAATTAACACACTCATTCCCAATCTCAAACCTGCATTTCCTGGCTGATCCCAGTATCAATTTTGTTGACTCCGCCCCCAGCCCTCTCTTTCACCTGTTCAGTTTCTGCTAAATATGGGTATTCTTTCCTCTTTAATTGTTCTCCTGTGCCAGTAAAAAGGAATTGTATGCTAGAAAGATTGGGAAGGTACGTGATTAACTGAATAAACATTTCACTTTATTTCAACATGTAACATGTTGGGATTTCCTTTGAAAGTTGGGTAAGGGTTGTCCCAGGATTCCTTCTAAACAGTTGGAGGGAGCAGATGATGAGTGCATACCTGTTGGCAAAGCTCTTGATGTAGCAGATGTAGATGAAATTTTGTTGGACACAACAGGTTGCTGCATGAAGTTGTGTGGTCTACTATTATCAGTTAACCCCAGAGAAGGCATTGATGTTCGTAACTTCTTCCTAACCTGGTACCCAAGAAGTCCACAATGGTAATCCCTGCCAAAGTTTCACCAAAAGGCATCAACTATTTATTTAGTATTATCCTACTGAGAAACCACAAACTACATAGTGAACAACACGGACATTGCTACCCCACTGAAAATAAACTTGTTGGATGTTTTTTCCATCTAAGACTTTGAAGGTGCAAGCATGTAGTAGATATAGATGCATTCAACACCCCCCAAAAAAATCCAAATAAAAGGATACAAACTAAATGATGAACATGGAACAGAAAAAAGTCATCACCAGAAACCATAAACGAAATTATACATAAAATGAGAAAAAAGTTCCTAAGAGAAAACTATAATATGTACTGCATAGATGATAAAAGAGAAAGTGGAAGGGCAACAGTTTAAAACTGGTTTAGGTATCACAAGAAGATTCCATAACTAAAACACATAAAAATAATTTAAATGTGATAATAAGCCTAAAAAATAGAAACAAATAGCTTACCAGTATTCCCATGTCATTTCCTTCAAGCGGTTTTCAAGCTTTTGAAAAACAGAAGTTTTCTCAAAATCTTGCTTGTTGTGCGTAGGCTCAATAAAATTTGCTTCTAGTACACCTGAAAAAACAAGGAGTCATTAAAATTCAATTTAATGCTATTTGATGTTATCAGTATGTATATACATAATAGGGGAAAATGCAGAAAGAGACGACAATAATAACAACAATTTGAAACCAAAACAGAAAATATGACAGGTGACTAAGAAGCTTCGCACCAACAACCCCTCTGCTTCTACTGTCATTGTAGCTTACAACATGCCAAAATGGCTGCAAAGAAAGAAAGCACAATGACATTACAAGCTGTCAGTTTGGCATCATATGAATGAGCATGTCTTTCAAAAAACATGCCTAACTGTTAAAAGAGCTTTTAACATACAGAGACGCATTTTTACATCCAGTTGAAGCCAAATTGTCCATGGCTTGCATATCAATGAAATGCTAACAATTAAAAATTATTCAGATTTCAGGAAACATCTAAAATTGGTGTTTCCATGAAGTCATTTCTTAAAGATTAAGCAATCACTCGCTGCAGAAATGAACAAGAAACATTTAACGTGTAATAAGCAAGAAAAGAGAGAGAGAGAGAGAGAGAAAAAGGCGTACTCATTAAGGAACATAATTTGAGGTTGAAGGGTTACTTCCAATAGATCTTTAACAAGAATTACTATAGAAGCACAAGGAGTATTTAGTAAATCTAGAAAAAATAGTAGTTCAACATTCTCTTCAAAATAGAGTAAAAGTGTCAAGGAGAAAGAAGAAAAGGCTACCGGAACTAATTGGAATCCCTAGAAGCTTCATAGTGTTTAGGTGATGACAAGAATCAAAATTAGTTTTTGGTGTGTTGTTTTCATTAGCACATGGATCCAACTAATATCATGGATGCTAATAGGAACTGAACCATACAGATGAAACATTTTAGAAATATTCCTAAAACATTTCAAAAGCTGCAAAAAATATAAAAATACATAAAAATACTTAGCATAAATTAAAACATATCTAAATATATGAACATTTAATAATAAATTAATTGGACAACTTATTTTCAAGTATATTTATCTACCTTTGTGAAGTAGTTATTTCCCATTAAAAAAAAAAAGAATTTTTTCCTAAATCTTAATATTTGTATATTAGAAATAAGAAAGAAGCAATGAGCAATAGTTGAAATTGAATATTTTTTATTTCTTTTCTAAAGCCGAAGAAAGAAATTCTATTTTCTCTCCTATCAACTACAGCATGTTTCCTGGTGTTTCTGTGAGTTTATTACTTTGTTTCAATGAAAACATTAATTATCTCAATAGCATTTCTTTTTTATTTTATTTGGAAACAAAGATGTTTCAACCATTTTCTATCGGAAAGAAACCATATGTTGTTCGGTGGGTGGCGAAGAAAGTTCCTTTTTAACAATATTTTTCAATCTAAGATGTGTGATAAATGGAAGAAAACATGATGATGACCACCTAAAAGAACAAAGTTGAGAGTCAAAGTTGCAATAGAAACTATGAAGGAGGTTAGTAGAAAATTGGTGACACCCAGATTTGCAAATTTTTCTGTCCTTGAGAGCGCATACAGGACTTTAATCGAGCAGGCTGGTGGAGACCCATCTTTTTGTATTTCAATGGCATCTCCTTGATGCCATTTTCAATATGTATTTAGTTAACAATATTAGTGGACTAATCAGACAGAATGAAACTTAATGGAACAATAAAGGAAAATACAACAGTTTTGTAAGAACCAATTTGATTTCATAACTGGGGGAAACCATTTTTCTACTTAAACAATTGAAAGATTGATGGGAAAATATAAAGAAAATAAGAAAGACCTTTACATGGTATAACTGACTTAGGAAAAGCTTAAAATAAAATTCCTACGAGGATAATGTGGAGTCTGGTTGAAGAAGTGAAAGGGACCATGCCCCAAGACTAACCTGAACCCGGTCTTCATGGTTAGATTTAGTCCAATTCTCAAAAGACTCAGCTCTCAGTTCTGAATTTTCAAGAACTGATCACATTGATTCAGTTCTCATTCAGTCAGGTGATCAATGCAGCTCAACCAACCAGAGAACCAAACTGTACATGTATTAAAAACGAAGTAGGCAAGGACTTAATCCAGTTTCCTTGTGAAACCTGATCAAGGTTCATCAAACAATATTTTGCATTTTAATCATAGGAGGCAACAGAACAAAAGAATTATGCCCTGGCTCTAAACAGATGCTAGTAATATAATGCAATATTAAACACTGACAAAAGAAATTGAGTAAAACTAGTAACCAGTATTAAACGGTTCTTGTGGTAGACATTGAAACCGCGAATGTTCACATGTGGAGCTTCCTTCAGAAACCCAATTGTTGTGACAACAGTACCCTGCATGGTCAAGTTAAATATTAGGAAATCGAATGATAATAATAACTATCAAATATCTGCAATTAAATGCATGTGGCATAGTCATCCATTCATTGAAGACGATTATTGTTGAACGGAAACGCATATAGGAGGTAACACATGGTTTGGCAGGTTCGTATGGGTGGGTTGCATATTGCCACATGTAAAGAATTTCACTTGGGCACCCACAAAATAAGTCGAAACCTGAATAAGTGATTTATCTCTCTTTTGGATGTCATTATCCTTTGGGTTGTTATCCCTCTAGTTTTTCTCGCATTTCTTGTATCTTTCGTCCATGGTTCCCTTCTTCTAGCTTCTAGCTTGAAAATTTTCACATCTTCTCTCTCTCTCTCTCTCGCACACACAACCCAAAAAAAAAAAAAAACAACAACAACAACACTCTATTAAAATACAACCCGTTTAGAGTTCTAAAAAAGTGAATAAATCTCTGAAAACATTTGAAAACCTATGAAAATCTTTAAAACTCTCTAACACATTTTGTTTTCCTCGTACTTTGTGAAATTTCTATAAATTTATATACATCCATACATCTAAACAAATTTTTACAAATCCTAATAATTTTTTTACAAAACTCAATAACTTTACTACAAATTCTAAAAACTTTTCAACAACTTTCAAAAAATTTTAACATAAAACCGTTCGAACAGACCTAAAAAAAACCATTCGAACGAATTCTCTCTCCAAAAAGCTGACACAAAATTCAAAAAGGTACTGTTCATTTCTGAAAAACGTGGTTTGGTGGCTGCGCATCAAACACCAAAAAGTTACACAAACCTCCTTTTTTGATGCTTCAAACACCCCCAATATCACAATGATTTTCAAACTCTCCCAACTGCTACTTAATAACTTTTAAAAAAAAATAAAGAATAGAAAATGCCTGCATATTTTCCTTTCATGTTAAATTTCCTCTTCCTTGACAAAACCCAAAAATAACTAGAACTTCTTAAACATAAACTTTCTTACACATAACTAAAGCACCGTTTGGTGTGTTAAAATATCAAAAGAATTTCTACAAACCTCTTAAAATCTCTAAAATTCTCTAACAAATTTTGCCCACCTCATACTTCGTAAAATCTTTATAAATTTTTTTATATTTCTATATATCCCAACAAATTTTTACAAATTTTAATTTTTTTTTTTTATAAATTCCAACACCTTTTTTACAAACTCCAATAACTTTTTCACTAAGCCCAATTACTTTTCAACAAATTTCAAAAATCTAACATAAATCAATGGGAACGGATTAAAAAAAACTATTCTCACGATTTCTCTCCCCAACTTTTTCACGCAAAATTCAAAAAGTTCAACAATTTTGTCTACAATTCTAACATAAATCCGTTAGAACGGACCGAAAAAATTGTTCTAACGGTTTCTCTCTCTAACTTTTTATCGCAAAAGTCCAAAAATTCAACACCTTTGATTAACATTCTAACATAAATCCGTGAGAACGGATCCAAAAAATCATTCTCACGGTTTCTCTCTCTAACTTTCAACCGCAAAAAGTCCAAAAGTTACACTGTTCATCTCCAAAAGAATGTAGTTTGGATTAGAAATGTCAAACGCCAAAAGTTATCCCAAACCACATTTTTTCTTATTTTATCTTTTTTTTATCACTCCAAACGCTACCTAAGTCATTTTCTTGACAATTACATTTGTTATGCTTGTAGAAATCAGAACGTAGCATTCGTCCATTGTGGCTTACAATTTAATCATGCACTCGAAACAGGAAAGAAACACTCAGGACACATAAAAAAGGGCACAACTTACTTTAACTTGCAGGATATGTCCTGGACAAATTCAAAACGATTATTGAAACTGATGTGGACAATGGGAAAGACATGACTGTCATTTAATACATGTTACTTTAGAGACAACATAAAGCACAAAAGTAAAAACCATACAAGGAATTGTTGAAACAGGTTGACAACAATTCATGAGATGCAGAAGGAGGGGACAATGGACAATTATGATTGTAAACAAAATGTTTACCAAAATAAAAATAAAATAAAAGGGTACAAGACACAAACAACCAAAATAGGAATCCACAGTAATTTAAAACCACCTCTGCACGTCCTCCATTCTGAGGTCTGTACAAAATAAACTCTGGAAATTTAAGATCACTGGCAATATTATGAAACTCGACAACTCGACCACGCAGTATAATGCTGAAACTTTCAGGTCTTCGCAAGTACAAGATTGACAAATACACCTAAGAATGGTGAAAGCAAAAATTTAGCAAGAGTTTACCGTGTGTACAATTTTACACAAGTGAAAAAAATCCTACACTCACACGAAGGGAATAGTGAAGTTGGTTAGCCATGTGCTGTCCACTTATTGCCATCTGATTGATACTTTTCTCCATACGGTTGGCATCCCCACTTAAACGAATGTCCTGTAAGCAGCTTGTCACTGGGAGCTCCTTAGTGAAAACGATTCCGAAATATATATTAGCAAGAAATGGGGAGGAGAATAAAATATTGCCTAACCTCAGGATCGGAGTCAAAATCTAGCTCGACAGTGCCCTCGTTATTTAACCATAAATTGTAGATTATGACTTTTGTACCACGATAGCCAATGTCATCAAACTGCTCAATAAATTAAAGGAAAAATGAAATAAAACTAGCAAAAGTAATTATGGCTATTTAGGCCACCAGTACAGCAGAAACTATACAATGAACAATATTATACTCCCAACACCACAAATCAATATCCAAAATTAACACACGCAAAGCATCTCAATTATGCAATTCATTTGGCAGTTGCAGGTTGATAATGCACTCCCTGGTTGTATCTGAATTTCTTGATACAAGCTCCATCTTCCTTGCATCTTAACCAAAGAAACCATCACCCATCACTGAAATGACAACCCACCATGTTCTAACTTGTCTGTAAACTTTCAAAGAGTGGGAGAGGCGACCTTACAATCACAAAAAGATAAAGACAAACAAAGTGACCAACTGCTGCAGCTTCAATTACTGTCCCACATTTCCTAGTTCAAAGCTTTTAGGGTTAATTAGGGTTTACTTATATATTTAGTTGTAATCATTTTATTAACTAATCTATTTTTTCTAAAGAAATACAACTTTTCTTCTTTGCACCTCTCGTTGTTAACAAGAAAAACTATTTCAAATTAAACAAAATAAACTATTGCAAACTTAGCAGAATTAATTTGAGGACTATTTTTGAGTTGGAGATGAAAAGCCCAGACTGTACAAAAGAGTATAATTTCAAGTCTAAGACCAGCCAAGTGTGAATATTATCCCAAAGGCTGGGTATGCAATCATTCCACCCTCCCAGTGGCCCCAATTTCAAGGACCAACACTACGGAATGGCTTTAGCAGAATGAATTTCTCAATGGGCCATAAATGTAGGATAAAAAGAAGATAAAGATGAAAAGCCCTAAAAAACCATAAAGTAAATAAATAAACAAATAAACCAACAATAAAGTAGAAGCTTACTTGTTGCAGAAGATCAGCTTCTGTTGAGTATGGAGACCACTGCAACAGCATGGAAAGATTAGAAATGAAATGTTCTTTACCATGCCGGTCTAATGTTTTCAATGCACCAGTAGATCTATCAAACTCATAATCCACCTGCAATTATATGCAAATTTTGAGGCTTCAAACTATGCAATGTATGGCAACGAATTCGAGCAACTAGGAATATACTGCAGCTATAAACACGGATAACATCCTAAGAAGGATAGACATGAACACAAGGGTGGATAACTGACAACAATTGAACCAGAAAACTATAGCATAATGACAGGGGTTAGCAAACTAATTTTCATTAGGCCTCAAAACATTAAAACATTTGGTAAGTTGCAAAACATAATTGCCAAAAGTGCTCTTTATTCTTTTAATAAATGATCAAAATGCAAGAAACCTCTATCAATGACATGAATCCATCTAAAAACTAAAACATCAGGTCAACTTTTGACACCCAAATCAGAGCCTCTGCATGAATCTATGCCATGTGCCTAGCAATAAACACTTGCAATTCATTAGCATGAAGAACTGGCATACACAACCCAAAATGACATTTATCATCTCTCCTACAAGTTTCATGAATTCTAACATTTACTTCCATGCACTGACAGAGGTCATTCTGTTAAAGCAAGTTACAATTCTGAAAATTCCCCACCTGCCAGTTGCAGATGAAGAGAATAAAAGAGCAATTTATATGCATAGAACAACTAAAATAATGAGCCAGAACAATGTAATACTCACCATGGGAACTACTATTCTGTCATGATCTGTTTGCGTCAGAAATGTATACGACAGAAGACCAATGCTTTGGGTTAACTTCCTGATCAAGATAATAGTAAGGATGTGAAAAGACTAAATAAAAAATGAAATGAAAAAGGATAATTAAGTTATTTGGACAATCTAGTAGAATCTAATGCTTGAACCACACAGGTTGAGCAATTTCAATTGGGTACTTATAAAACGCTGGCATGCTAAACTACAATGATTATAATACACCTATGAAAAACTGTTTGAAGGATAATCACCCAAAAGGGGGCAAAGGGGTGTGCACAGCCAGGGGTAAGGTACAGTGTAGCCAAAGAAGTCGACATAGCATTCTTGCATAGCATATTCTAACTGAGATTTATATAATAAAGAGAACATAATTAAAGTACAGTGCACCATTTGTTACCCAGGCATCTAGGAGGGCTCTGAGTTATGATGTGGACAGGTGGGCTGGGAACGGAGGCAGTTGTGGGTTATCTGTCCAGGGCTTCTTGGTATTGTTCCCGTTCCTCCGATATGATGGCTGCGCTGTGGAGGCTTCCACTTCGAATATGGAGTGATTGTGACAAAGTTGTTGCCAGCAATCCCACGAAATCGACCGGTCTCTCTAGGGGAAATAAGCGGTGGAGGGGAGTTGTCAGGCTGCTTCCCCCACCATTCCACTTAGATTTCTAGCAGCTATACATAAGCCGAATAAATCTTGAAAATGATAATTCAACAAATGGACTTTCTATTGAGTACTCAACCCCTCAATACATATCTTCACAAACTGGTCCTCTAAGAGTGGATCCTAGACATCAACCGCTTTATCGTGCAACCCCTTAACATAATTAAGGTGGTCTTCCCCGAACCTCTATGAATCATAGACTACAATTCTCGGATCAAATGGAGAGTAGTAAGCCTTTCTTTCACGTAAAAGAACTTGGCGTGGAATTTGTTCACCAAGTCTTCCCATGAGGACACCAACCTGCAGGGAGGCTAGCGTTCCATGTGTATGCTCTGTTTGTGAGGCATTTGGAAAATTCTCGAAGACACAACATCTTGTCTAAGCCATGGATTCCCAAGGTGTCAATGAATCTTACAACATGTTCACGTGAGTCCCCCCTCTTCCCATCAAATCTCACGAACTTGGGTACAGTGTAACCTTAGGGGTAAGGAAATTTGGATATCTTGGCAAGTAAGGTGGTTGAAGACAAGTGAGGAGGGAGCATTGGAGCTTTCCTAATGGACCAAGTCACGAACGTTGGACTTTAGTTGTTCCAAGATGAAGATAAGTGCAAGGCTATGCGAAGGAAATGAAATGCCCTAAGGAAAAGCCTGGTGGAGGGACAGCTTATTGCTACTAGGGTTCAATCTAAGAAGATGTGGACCCCCTTGCCGAAGGTGGATTACATCATTGGTTGAAATCGTGGTGTGGGCCCTCAAAGTGGGGCAGCGGTTGGTAGCGAGCGGTTGTTTGGGAGTTTGGCTAAAGGTTGTTCGATGGGGTTATTGCCATTTAGTGGAGGGATCAAAACGTTCCCTTCGTTGCGCACAGTGGGGTTGCTCCCTGAATTAGATGAGGCTAGAAGCACCATCGCCAATGTGGGTGTTAGGACATTTGGCCCTATTCCAATGTCAAAATGGTTTGCATCATTGCTTGTTAGACATGCTAAGCTTCTGCTAGTGACTATTGGCAAAGTAACACTTGCTCCATTATGACCCGAAGCTGGTCCACCATAAAGGCTAGTATGGGCGATGCTATCGTGAGCTAATGTTTCCCAACATTTGCGGAACTGATCTCAACACCGTCCTGAGCACCGGTGTTAACTATGCTAGCAGCCTTCTTATGGGGTGTTATGGAAAACAATCAATGTTGGTTCCCCTATTGGAGTATAACGTGAATGGTCAAAGTGAAGGCGAAAGGTCCAACCGTCTAGGAACAACGTTGTCTGTCATCACTTGCGAGGCATCCCCGGAGGTGGAGGGGCGAGAGCTAGGGCAACCCAAAGCAAGAGGGAGAGGAATCATTGGTTGGTAGTATCGAAAGGGGAGTATGCATATATCATATGAATAGGTATCACTATCCGCTAGTATTTATAGGAGGTGAGTTTGGACAACGAGATTGGCCAATACGCGTCAAAAACAATGGCCCCAAAACTAGATGGTTAACTCTAGATGACCTGACACATCCATTGGTGAAGGTACACCTAATCAAATGGTGGTAACGCCCCTGCATGGTCGACTAGTATGAGGGTCAAGGCCATATAGGTACACTAATGGTTGTCTGGTATGGGGTTGGTTTTGTCAAGTAGTGATCCTTTTTCCTTCGGCTGGTCAAAGGTTCTTCAACGGATCCCTCAATTCTAACCAACAAGCCACTTATCCTGGATGGTCCTGCAGGTATGTGCTTATGAGCCCTTTGATTGGGCAATCCCTAGGACACGCTCCTAGCTTTTGGGAGTGAAATTAGTCCCTTGGTTGTTCAACCTTGAGAATTCCCAAGGCGTGATCCCATGCCGGGGGTCTAGAATGCCCCCCAACCCTAAATGCTCCAAGTGGAGGAAAGTGGATACTTGGAGTAAGACGTACCCAAGGCGATGGTATGATCACGAGAGTGCTGTGGGCGACACCACCTTGCCGCAGCAAAGGGGTGGCGTGGCATGACTCTGAACACCTATACATAGCATATTCCATGTGCAACATGTGATATCAACATAGTTATATGGAAAACATTGGCAGCACTGAAAAACAAATGCAAACAGGCTAGCAAAACAGCAGAATACAAAATTTAAGGCACGAAAAATTGAGGATTAAATTTTTGGACTCAAACCTTTCCTTCAAATGGCGACTAAATACAATGACATCTGCCCCAAGTCTCATAGTGCTGGTCTTGAAGCCATTTCCATCTGAAAGGCTATAAGTCAACCAATTATATTAAAAGGAAAAATAAGCAAATTTGCAAACGAGCCCATGAAGTCCATACATTGTCCAATGGCCGATTTCGACTTATTTGAAAACCCAAAACTTAAACAACACCGCATTGCTTCTGGGTCCATTCCCCCACCGTTGTCTGATTGAAGAATCAAGTTTCAAATTTCAAGATTTAGATATAATTTACCGAGGGTGACAATGTCCATTAGAAACTTCAAAGCATAGAGGATAATTTATGATTTATAAGATAAAATAAATCTACCTTGAATTAATAATGCTGGATGTCCATCCCTCGGATTTAAGGTTTTATCTACAAGGACAAAGGTGGCCCCATTTTGTATCTATCAAATAGATTAATCATGGAACGCGGAACCACAAAAAAGTTATCATACTTCGTGCGAAGCAATTGAAAAATGAAATTTTCCATTGATCAACATTAAAGGCATATATCAAACCCACATAATGGAACCTAAAAAGGCAATTCCTATGAGAAGATTCAACTAACAAATCTAATTCCATTTTCATTTTTGATTGAATCCAAGTGACATGCAACCAGAGGTGCAGGAACAACCAGGCACAAGCTCCGTACCAGACTCCATCTGTTCATTTCTTCATTTGGTTGTCCTCTACCATAATATGTTGGGGGGTTTAAACTGGATCAGTTTTCAGGATCAAATTACTAGAAATGACCATTTTCAAGTTAGTTTTATTCAACCTTGCAGGAAGCAATCACCAGATATTGTGGAAAGGAAAAAGGTAAGCATGCAAAAAGCCCCACTATTTATGATAGATTAGCAGAGAAGGAGCCAGCCACAATGCCCGGTAATATCTCTAACAAGGAAAACTTATAATGTAGAGCCAACAGCCAAACAGGCTTGTACTTCCCTCCATGTTCCAATTTAGAGTTTCACTAGTTCAATATCCTTGCATGATTCTTACATCATGTCAATTGGTCCCTTTGATTCTGTTTACACCTCACCCGAAAGCTTAATGCATGGTGGACATTATTCATACTGACCTATCTCGACTCTGCTTTTCGTACTAATTTTTTATGATAAGTTAATGGTTTGGATAGTGTAAGACAATTAAAAAAGCCAGAAGAAGAGGACAAATTAACTAAGCAATCCCACCATTTAAGATAAAATCTAGGTTCTAGGTCAGGCTATTGCATAATAGAAAACCATTCACAATTTAAGAGGAACTAATTCAGAATACGGGGAGATGCCAAGGGCATTATAGATGCATGATCTAAGCTTCTCACTAAAAGAACTCCGGACTCCCAATTGAAAATTTCTACAGACTACCTATTCAATTTTTAATAGTTTAAAAATATAGTAAAATTTTGAAAAATAATAATTTTAAAATTCAAACTATATTCAATTAACATTGTTTCTGTATTAAGCCTTTTTTTTTTGTTAGTAGCATTTCCTAGAAATATCTCTAAAACCCAATAATTTTACAAGAAGAAAAAATGCAACTTCTACACAAAAGTTAGCCAAAAAATACACTAATTCCTATGCACAGAATATGCATCACGAAAATAAACCTAAAATCATAGAACTGCCAAAAGAATTAAAACAAATAAATGAACTACAAATGTCAAAAGATTTCAAAAAAAAAATGAGAATGTTACCCAAAAAATTACCTCATCAACAGCATTATCAAGCAGCTCTGCTATGGCTGCCAAAAAAAAATCCAAAAATAAATGCAGCATTAGAGATTGTCACAGTTGCTTAATGCAACAAAAACAAGTTAATTGGAATTTGGCTGTCAATAAAACATAATAATGTTAAAACTAGTGAATTACATAAGCTGGACATACCACCAAAGGCCCACTTATGTGAAGTGGCATTTGAGTGAAGGAACTTGGGGTGAATATGTAGATAACTACTGCCATCTGTGAGTAAACCAAGAAAATGAAACATCAAGGTCAAAATGGTTCCAAACATTCATCCCAGAAAATCAAACCCAAAATCAATGCAAACAAAATTTTCTAACCGATGAAACAACTAAGTTGAGCATTTTAGGAGTCAAATTCAGATACTTGGGCCTATTAATGAGACGTTCCGGTAATCCAAACATCAGCTCACTAAGACATCAAGAAAAATCCTATTGAAAATCAAGA
>JAVXUM010000017.1:35744543-35754600 GCA_035590655.1 Pouteria glomerata | reverse complement strand
TTAATTCCTAAGTAGGACTCTTCCTATTCTGGTGAGAACTCTTATTATTCCTGCAGTGATAATTAATTCTTAATTAGGACTCTTCCTATTCTTACGGTGATACACCAACAGGGGCCGAGGCCCTTCCAATTCCTCTTGGTCCTCCACGTGATCGGTAACAGTGCCCACCCCTTGAAGACTAGCCTTGTCCACAAGGCTGTAATCTAGAAACTGCTGACGAAACTCATCCTCATCCACCCAAGTGCTCTCATCAATGAGACGTGCCTACCACTAGACAAGGATCTGTGAGACTAGCTTGCCTTCCCTGGTGACTATCCGACGGGAGAGAACATCTTCAGGTGTAAAGACTGGCTCCTCAACGGAAAGTAATTCAAGAGGAAGGTCAGCTTGCACCGGATGGTCCCCCACCACCCGCTTCAATTGGGAGACATGAAAACCGGATGAACCCTACTAGTAGCAGGAAGTTGAAGTTTATAAGCCACTTGCCCAATACGCTGAAGCATCAGAAATGGACCATAGAATCGGGGAGCGAGCTTGGGACAAACATGTGATGCCACAGAACGCTGACGGTGGGGACGAAGTTTGAGGAAAACGTGCTCACCCACCTGGAACGATACATCCCGCTGCTTCTTATTGGCCTAGGTTGTCATCTTTTGCTGGGCCCGTTGCAGGTGAAACTGCAGTTGCCGCAAAATCTCATCACGGTTAAGTAAGGTCTCAGCCACGGCTTCCACTCTGCTTTCGCCAGAAAGGAATCGTTGCAACACCGGAGGCATGCGCCCATACACCACTTCAAAGGGCGTACAGCCCGCCGATGTCTAGTAGGAAGTATTGTAGGAATATTCAGTCCAGGGAAGCCATTTCTCCCAAAAGCGTGGCTGTTCGGAGGCAAAACAGCGGAGATACGTTTCCAGCCCTTGATTCAGCACCTCCATCTGGTCGTCAGTCTCTGGGTGGTATGAAGAACTCATCCTCAATAATGTCCCCTGCAGACGAAAGATCTCCTTCCAGAAATTGCTTATAAAAAGGGGATCGCGATCACTTACAATAGTTTTGGGTACGCCATGTAGGCGAACTATCGCTTTGGCGAAAACCTCCGCCACTGACCGCGCCGTGTAAGGATGCTTAAGAGCAATGAAGTGGGCATATTTGGACAATCGATCCCCAACCACAAAAATACAATCAAATCTGCGTGACTTCGGCAAGCTAGTAATGATCCATTGAGATATCATCCCACACCACACTGGGAATCGGCAGGGGCTGCAAGAGACCAGCAGGAGACATGGTTTCATACTTTGAGGTTTGACACACTTAGCAACCTGCAACAAAGTCGCGAACTGAATTCATCGTGCCCGGCCAGTAGAGGCTAGCTGCTAGTCGTCGGTAGGTACAATATGCCCCGACATGACCCCCAGTGGGAGTGGAGTGGAGCTCGGCAAGAAGCTGTGGTACCCATGGTGAGTTGGGTGGGATCACCAAGCGGCAGCAATAGAAGAGTTTATTTTGCACCAAACTGTAATGGGGCCGTGAGGATGGGTCTGTCCGCAGGGCTGCAATGATGGGGCTAAGCGTCAGGTCTTGGAGCACTGCCATCTCGAGCTCAAAGTGGTCCAGCCATAGTGGGCCTGAGACTGCGCCCAGCACCATGTCTTCGTCCCGCCAGGACAGAGAGTCCGCTGCTGCATTCTTGATTTTGGGCTTGTATAAAACCTCAAACTGATAACCAAGCAGTTTGGCTACCAATTCTGTTGCGAAGGAGTGGCAATTTTCTGATGAAGCAAATGACGGAGGCTACGATGGTCAGTGCGCACTATAAATCACCGACCGATTAAATAAGGTCGCCAATGCTGGATGGCGAGTACCAAGGCCATCAACTCTTTTTCATAAGCTGACTTGGCCAACGAGCGCTCCGATAAGCCCTTGCCAAAGTAAGCAATTGGTCGACTAGCCTGCATAAGCACCGCCCCCACACCCCGACCAGAAGCGTCACACTTGATTTCGAAGGGTTTCGTGAAGTCAGGCATGGCGAGCACTGGAGCCGAGACAAGAGCAGCTTTGAGGCCTTCAAAAGCAGCATGGGCAGCATCTGTCCATACAAAGGTCGCACGAGCATCTTTCTTCAACAAAGCTGTCAAAGGCTGAGCTAGCTTGCCATAGTCCTTGATGAATCAGCAGTAATAACCAGTGAGGCCTAAGAACCCACGGACTGCCTTTGGGGACCGAGTGAGTGGCCAGCGCAAGACCGCAGAGATTTTGGACGGATCCATGGCAACCCCCGCAACCGAGATGATGTGCCCCAAATAATCCACGGATTTTCGCCAGAACTGGCATTTCTTCAAATTGGCCCGAAAGGAATGTTGTGTGAGAATTTGCAAAACACAATCAAGATGAGTCGAATGCTCCTCCCAAGTGCAAGAAAAGACCAAGATGTCATCAAAGACGACGAAAACAAATTTCCGTAAATAAGGACGGAAAATATCGTTCATTGTTGCTTGAAAGGTAGCAGGGGCGTTGGTAAGGCCGAACGGCATGACAAGGAACTCGTAGTGGCCACTGTGAGTGCGGAACGCAATCTTAGGGACATCTTCTGGAACAACCCGAATTTGGTGATAGCCGGAACGCAAGTCAATTTTGCTAAAGTAAGTGGCACCCCAAAGTTCATCTAGCAGCTCTTAGATTACAGGTATCAGGTACTTATTTGGAATGGTGGCCCTATTAAGTTCCCGGTAGTCTACACAAACCTCCAGCTGCCATTCTTCTTACGTATAAGTAGAACCGGGCTGGAAAAAGGGCTAGAGCTCGGCTGGATCACCCCGGCCGCCAACATCTCCTTGACAAGCCTTTCAATCTCATCTTTCTGCAAGTGCCCATAATGATAGGGCCGAATGGAAATGGACCTAACCCCCGATTGGAGCTCAATCCGATAGTCCGTCGGGCGAGGAGGAGGTAGGGCCGTAGGTACTTCAAAAATGGAGGAATACCGCTGCAGCAGCTCTTGCAAGATCGCCGCCTCAGGATGGGACAGATCCTCTGTCAGGCTGTCATTCTCAGCTGGGGCAGCGGAGAGGTGCCATAAGACGAGACCCAAGTCAACATCGGTTGTTCGGATTAAAGACTACAAGCTGACCTGAGTGCGGCACAGAGAGGGGTCACCAAGTAGCCGAACTGATTGGCCTTGCTGCTCAAATTGCATGGACATTTTATGCTAATCAACCTTGACCTCTCCCAATGTAGCCAACCATACCACACCCAAAATTATATTTACGCCACCGAGACCGAAAACAAAAAAGTCAGTCGCCACCTTACAGTTGCCTCACTGAAGTTCCAAGCCGCGACATACTCCATGAGACTGAATACTATGGCCATCACCCAACCAGACACCAAAACGGGCAATGGCGTGAACTGAAAGATGGAGACGGTCAACCACTGCAGTAAAAACAAAATTGTGAGAAGCGCCACCGTCAATCATAATAACCAATTCCTCTTCGTGTAGGGAGCCTCGCAACTTCATGGTCTATGGGCTGGAGATACCGCCCACTGAATATAGCGGTAGGTCCAAAACAGTGAGCTGGGGCGCCTAATCAGCCGAATCACCTTGAGTGGTGGTGTCCCATTCCAGTGCATCCAGCGCAACGGCATCCAAAGCCTCATCGTCATCTGTCATGATTAATGCTCTAAGTTGTTTATATGGGCAGTCGTGAAGGCCCATAAAGTTGCTTGCAACGGAAGCATAGACCATTGGCCCGAAGGTCCTGATATTCGCGCTGTGATAACCGCCACAAGTTTCGTGCATCTGAGCCCCGCTGAGGTATAGTAGCGGTGGAGGAGTGTGCTGTGGCCACAGGCCGAGGCCCTGAAGTGTCATGGCAGAAAAGGGACTCTGGTTTGGTATGCTTCCCCGGTGTGGCGGACTTAGAGCTCGAACCACTGGCGAAAAAGGTAGATGTGCGGAACGTGGAGGTACGACTGGTGGGGGGACTAGGAGGGACTATGCGGAATTCAGCTTCAATACGACGGGCTAACTTCATTGCTCGAGCCAGATCCTCCGGGTCATGCACATGTAAACGACAACAAATTTCATCCTGCAAACCACTGAGAAAATACCCCAAGTAGTGTGCATCGTTGAGCCCAGAAACGTGGATGACCAACTCAATAAAGCAGTCAACATACTCTGCAATGGAACCACTTTGCTTAAGAGAAGCAAGACGCTCATAGGGGCTGCCTTCCTGACAATCATCATACCGTTTAAGCAATTCTGTTTTAAGTATCCCCCAGGTCAAGGCAGGCTGACGTTGACGGAGCCAGGGAAACCAATGCAAAGCCGGGCCTTCCATGCACACGAGGGCTAGACCCACCTGTCTGTCCGCCAGAATCTCTTGCACATCAAAATACTACTCCGCCCAAGCGACCCAACCAATAGGATCCGTACCATCGAACGTTAGCAGTTCGTATTTGCGACCGAAGGCCCCAGGGGTGTCTGCCTGTAGCACTGGCTGGGGTGTCTGCCTGTAGCACTGGCTGAGGTGTCTGCGGAGGCCCCATGACTATCGTGGATTGAGAAGCCGCTTTGACAGCAACAACAACTACGTCCTTCCCCTTGGAAAGTTTGTTCAGGGCATCCAAAATATGTGCAAACTTGATATCCGTAGAGGTGCAATGCTCTACCAACTGAACCTCCAAGGAAGCCATTGCTTTCTCTATCGCTTCTACTCAAGACTCCATCCGTGTAGTGGGCATACAGAACCGTAAAAGGTATCCAGCAGGTCGGACCAAATTGATAGAGTGAAAATAGAATAATACGAATAATCAACTCAACAACTGAATTCAAGAACAAAAAAAACCAACAAAGTTTCCCAGGAGCTGGTTCTCCTGTTCTCAACTCAAAAGAACGGTACAAAATACTTTAGGGTTCAAAGATATCCCCTCCACACATAATCCTTTGCTTAAATAAGAAGTATAATTTCTAACATAATTAATTCCTAAGTAGGACTCTTCCTATTCTGGCGAGGACTCTTCCTATTCCTGCAGTAATAATTAATTCTTAATTAAGACTCTTCCTACTCCTGCGGTAATACACCAACATGGGCCGAGGCCCTTCCAATTCCTCTTGGTCCTCCACGTGGTCGGTAACAAACACCCTCTCACAACAAGCAATGAGATCAAAGGACAGAGCCTCATCACATGAAAAGAAGGTAGTAGACTCAAACAAAGTAATATCGGCACTCACAAAGTAATGGCGACAAGGAAGGTGATGACACCAATATCCTTTTTGAGTATCAATGTAGCCGAGAGAAGAAGAAAAAATTTATCTTGATGAGGATCCGATACATAAACAAAAGCAAGACAACCAAAGATATGAGGCAAGAGAGAAAAAGGGTCATGATCAGGGTACAAAATAGAAAATGGAGATGTCTTAAACAAGAGTGGTGTGGGAACTCTATTGATAAGCTAATAGGCATTAAAAGCATCATCAGCCAAAAGGGTTTGGGAATATGCACAAGAAACATAAAAGTTTATGCCACATCTTGCAAGAGACAATATTTGCGTTCAACAAAACCATTATGTTAAGAGGTGCAAAGGCAAGTGGTTTGATAAATAATGCCTCTATCAATGCAAAAGGTATGGACCACTAATTGAATATATTAAAGCTTGATTGAATGATTTTAAACCTTTTATTAAATTGAGTCAAAATTTCATTATAAAAACGAGAAATGATAGAAGATAATTAAAACCGATGTTTTAATAAATATAAACATGTCATTCGAGAAAAATCATCAACAAAGATCATAAAATAAGAGAACCACCGACACTAATAATGTGAGAAAGGTCTCCAAACATTAGTGTGAACAATATCAAAAGGTTTAGATGCACTACTAACACCATGACAAGGAAAATAATTATGGCGATGCTTGCCAAGCTGATAGGCTTCACATTCCACACAAGACACAAGATCCAAATTGGAACTACTAATTTTAAACTAGCTAAAGAAGAATGACCTAGACCAAAGAACCATTGGAGAGGTGAAATGATAGTATGAAGTGCCAACAAACGATGTTGGAGAGGACGATCACGATCAAGAAAATCGAGACCATCCTTCTCATGCCTTGAACCAATCCCCCACTTCGTCATGAGGTCCTAAAAAACACAAGAAAGAAGGTTATGGAGCAATTTAATAATCTAGTCAAGTGACTAACGCAAAATAAATCAAAAAGAAACTAAGGAACATAAAAGCTTGATGGTAAGGCAAGAGAGAGAAGACAGAAAGTCCTAAGACGAATCATCGGCCATCACAATGTTATGATGAATACTTTTCAAATTAGGGAACAAAGAACCAGATATCTAAGAGTTGGCTCCAGAATTGATGATCCAAAGAGATGAAAAAAAACCACAAGAGCTGGATTACCTAAATTGGCCAAGGTAGTAGCAAAAGCAAATGGGGTGGAAATGCACAAGGATTGAATGTAAAGATGTCAACGAGGCAGGTATGACCTTCTCCGTCCACGTCCTCATTTACCATACTCTTCCCCTACCCTGTTTCGGAGATAAAAAATTTTCCCTTACCCATCCCACTAAGTAATGGATTCCTTATCCCCATTCCCGTTTACAAGCCAAATATACTAACTATTATAAATTATATATTATATTATATTATTACAAATATAATAAATATTAAATAAAAACAAATATTTTATACATATGTTAAATAAAATTTTAAAAAATATACAAATTAATGAATAAGTATTTAAACGGAGGCGGGGCAGGGTGAGACTATCATACCCATCTCCATCTCTCTACCCGTTGGGGTAACACCTTAAAATTTCCATACCTGTCCCTATCCCTATCTCCACTATTCGTGTCCTCATCCCCATCTCCAAACCCAAAAACAAGGCAGGTGAAGTGGGTATCAGTCGAATACAGGTAATTTTGACATCTCTAACTGAATGAGCTCCTAAAACTATAACTCAAGGTGATTGTCTCCACAGAACTAGATGTGCCAGAGCCACTATCCGACACTGGAGACTAAGACATGGGTGCAGCATGATGAGCCTGTTTGGGTTTTCCATATTTCATCCAACAATAAAGTTCAGTATGGTCGATACCACCACAAAAATCACATTTTCACCATAACTATATAATCTCCCTCCACTACGAGATGTATGTCTGCCATAAGTACTACAAAAGTTGGTGTAGGAGTTCCATCACAACCATTAGAATTACTAACAAGGGTACAACAGTCAATAGTAGGAGCTAAAGAATCAATCACCATGAAAGATTGATGACCCAAAAGAGAACCATTGTATTTGACAATAAGCACTAGAAGCAATAGGCAATGACTCGCTTGCGAGAATTTGATCCTCGAAACCCCGTAAAGCGAGATTAAGGCAAGCCACAAAATTTGCAATCATAAACTCCTCCCAATATTTTTGTCGATACGTCAAATGCTTGCTTGAAGAGTGATATTGCAACAATTGTTCCCATAGCCCCTTAAGGTGACTATAGTAGTCAAAGAAGTCTTATCACCCTTCGTTGCAAAGAACATTGGTACCGATATCATAGAGCTGACATCAATACCGATGTAAGCCCTCTTACTCCAATTTTGGCACATATCTAAGCTCATAAACAAGAAACAACTTACTCATCTAAGAAAAAAATTCAGCAAGGCAATCCTATATTTTCTTCAAAGAGTCACAAAACTCAACAATAAAGGCAACAAAGTCCTCCAAATTGTACGGTAAACCCATGACAATAGCATCTTCACTCTTCCAACCACAATAATAAGAAGCAATAGACAAAAGTGGATCATCAATAATGCACTATAACTTTTCCTACAAAGATAAAGCCATAGGAAATATATGGTCCCAACTTGAAACATGTTCGCCAGCAAGGAAACGAAGGAGATCACTCAAAATTCTATTACAACTTATGTATGTCCATCAGTTTAGGGGTAAAAAGCAAAAGAACTTCATCTCTGTACCCAATAACCATAAAGTCCACCAAAAATAGCTCATAAATTTCACATCTTGATTGACACAATGGTTGTAGGCATTCCATTGAGAAGAACTCCTTTGAAGAATAATAAGAATAATTTCGCAATATTGACTACATCTAATGTCTTGGAACAAGGAATACAATGGATCATTTTTAATACTGATCCACTATTGTGAAGATTAAATATATTTTTAATAAAACTCCAAAATCATCATTAAAAATTTTAATCTTAACCATTATATTTACCAAATATATCATAATGCTTTCCAATCAATTATAAAGGCATTCTGATCATTTTGGTACAAAATAATCAAATATATTTTGGCCGATACCAAACAACCTATGCANNNNAAAGTGAGCTTGTTTGACATGTCACCAAATGCTCCAGACATTCTATTTTTCAACCAACATAAATAGTGAAACATTTTCCAAACCAAACAAAAATTTCAAACCTTCACATCCAAGTTCATTGCTAAAAGATGTGTCGCATGGACTCTTCCAAATTTATAATGTACCCATGTCAGATACTTGAAACTTGAATAAAGATGTTTAAGTAAGGTTATAATGCAACAATTATACAATAAGATTTAGCAATTCAATTTTAGCACATAATTATGCATAGAACCTATATTTGAATGGAACAATGCAATGGCACTTTGTGAATACCATGTTATTCTATAAAATAAAACAATAATATTAAATATATATGAATAAAATAATAATATTATCTTATCCTTAAATAAAATAATGGATAGATCCAACTCCTAGACCTGATTCCATGTAACATAATCTAAAAGAACCAAAAGGGTGAAAAAAAAAACACTTACCCAAAAGAAAAAAGGTGAAAAAGAATGAACTAATAAAAAAGAGGAGAGAGAGAGAGAGAGAGAGAGAGAGAGTTCTAAGCATTCTAAATTCAAAAATCTATCCCCAAGCTGTTGTGGCCAAAAGCTATGAAACTGGCTTATGCACGCTTAAAGCATCAAGCTAATTGCCAGCCAGTGCACGTTATAAGCCAAAATCTGGTTGCTCAAGTCCAAAGAATCCTCAAATTGAACCAAAAACCCACCAATTGCCTAAAAACATAGCCAGCATCAATATAATCCTAGTAAAAAAAAAATACAAAGAAATAAATTAGCACGACTAAATAACAAGCCAAATTAGCATATACGGGTAAATACAGGAGTCAATCAGGTTTGGACTTCAAAAGGAGACAACCAGGCGCAAATAGTTCCCGTGGAATAATCAAAAACTTCCCATCAGAAAGGATAATCAAAAAATCAAAGTGAGAACAGACATTCTCCCTTGCCACCCACCCAAAAAAACAAAAAACAAAAAACAAAAATAATAATAATAATAATAATAAAGACTGCACAAACTTAAGCCTCTTACCTCTCAACACTCACCAAAACCCCAAGAATTTTCTTTTGTGTTCAAAGAATATCAAGACACTTACTAGAAGCCCCCAAGGATTTGCTTTGGTGTTCAAAGAATATCAAGAAACAAAGATCACCTAGCCAAACCCAACAGAAATACTTGGTCAAGTCAATTTAGTTTTTCAAGAAAGTTGAATTGAAGAGCAATAAACACTAACCCTTTTTCCAACTTCAACCCTTAACTAGTGGTTAAGTGAGGAAGGAAATTTGCTTAGGGTTTAAGGAAGAATGTAAGGGGTGTTTAATTGATTAAAATTTAATTAAAAATTATGGTAAAAATAAATAGATTTGATATAAAATTAATAAATAATCAAATTTAATTAAAAAATAATTAATAATTAATAATTTTTTATTTATTTTTACTAACCAAACAAGACCGTGAAGTTAAGTGGGCCATAAGGGGGAGGCGGGCGAGCAGTTTTTGTGCATAAATGGACACATGCTTAAAATTGAAAAGGCCAGCTGTTTACAGCTAAGATCAGTTTTCACAGATTGCGCCGAATAGAAAAGTTGTGATTACTTACCTAAAAATAAAAATTTTGATTTATTTCTTTAGGGGTGTTTGGTGTGATGAAAAGTGAGATAAAATGAGATAATTTGTGGGTTCGTAATGCGTACAGTGAGATAAATTT
>JAVXUM010000017.1:35670051-35686766 GCA_035590655.1 Pouteria glomerata | reverse complement strand
TTAACTTTTCTCGATATGTCTAATTTGTTAAAAAAAAATTGTATCAGGAATATGCTTGGGGGAAGTTATAACAGCAATCCAGCTTTTCCTGTTTTCATGGAGGAAAACAACTTACAGACTGAAGCTAATGTGATTCCTCAGCTGCAATTATTTGGAGATTGTAAGTTCTCTAAAGTGACTTATTGGATGTTTGTACAATTTTATTCCCTTATCTCTGGATTTAGAATGTAATTATAGAAGTCTGTTTCATAGGTGGTCTTTTTTATTTTCCCCATATATATGTTCTTTAGTTTACTTATTGCTACTTTTGACCTTAATGTCGCTTTGATTGACAACTGTTTATGCGCTCATTGAAATTAGTAACTAGCAACTGTAGAGTTTTTGGTTGCTTTATGTGCATGTGGATTGAAAATTTAAGATATTAGATGAAAAGGGTAGATGTTTGTCCCTTCCTCAAGGGGCTGTTTGTAACAACTTATGTTTGATCTATTTCTGTGCCAGATTGATGCTTATTTAATTTTCCCCTTTCATTGTATAATTAAATTAATGTTTTTTATTTTTCTGATTTTGTTTTTTAAATTTTCAATATTCAAGCTCACAATGTATGAAATATTTGGATTAGCCAGCTGCAGTTCTTTACATGCAAAAGAGTAAGACATTAATTTATCTTCTTTCAAGTCCTTAAAGAACTGGCTGCAATACTACATTAAAATGTGCAGTTTTAAATTTTTTATCATTCATAAGAGGAGAGTGTCCATCTATTGGTGCATTTACTTGCTTCTTGGTTGTTCATTGTTTAGCATGTAACCAAGTTTGTATCTGGACTATCTGTTTGTGCATGTTTGCAGGTACTTTGTGATGCAGCACCATTTAACCTCTCCCAAAACTCTAAGAACTCTTCCTCCATGCATCCTACATCACTTTGCGTGCTCCTGCATGGGTTAAAATTAATTGAATGAGCGCAAAATCCACTGAAGAGTTTTAGTTTCTCAAATGTGGCTTGTTGCTAACCTTGTTTATTCCTTAGTTTCTACTTGTTTCCTTCCGCATTAATAAACATGAAGTTTGATAATGATTTGCAGTAAACTCAAACCTCACATCTTTGCTACAGATGCCACTAGCTAGTGACATAGTTAATTAGGCCAAAGTACATGAACTACTTGTAGCATTGCGTTAAGGAATTTGACTAAGTTGGAATTCAAGACCTTTGTGTACTTGTGACTTGCCTCTCATGAACATGAGAGTTAATGACAAAGAAAAAGAATCCTACTCGGTTTTGTGTTGTCGTATTGTTGTCTCTTCATTCCATTATTCGCTCTGCTGTGAGTTGACTAGTAAGAGTTTGTCATGAATCACAACTGGCTTGCATCTCACATGTGCGTGCTTCTAGCTAGTAGGCATAATAATCAGGCATTGTGTCCAAATTTTACACAGCATGCATGATTGTGTGCTTTCAGTATTGGATTGCATGTCCCTTTCTTTCCTTGTTAACTTAATCAGTTAATAGTTTCTGCACTTTTCTGGGTCCTGATGAGTTTTAATGGTTGGTCTCCTACTCGAATATCATAAAAATTATTTTTTGCAATTATGCTGCAGTTCCAGTTGGTTGTAGTGTTAATCCCTTAAACTACATGGGCAATGAGCTTGCAACTGCAACAAATGGACCTAGCAAAAGAGTTCGGGGATCTGAGCCTAATTCTAGGCAGCAAAAGCTTAAGATATCTCTAAATAATAGTTTTTGTCAAGATGAAGCTGGCCCAGGAAAAATTCTGAATCATAATCCTGTATCAACTGGGCTGAAGCTTTCGTATGAGGAAGATGAACGCAATTCTTCTATCACATCTGCTAGTGATGGCATGAAAGCTGCCCTACCGGGTATCTTTTCCCTCAGCGATAGTATTAAAATTGAGATTGATCGGCAGAAAGAAGAATTTGATCATTTTATCAGACTTCAGGTAAGCTGGTTTCATAAATATGCCCATGGCGTTATTTAAAGAACTAGCATTCCAGTCCACCTTCCAGATTACATCTTCAAGTAAATTCCTAGTATTATATATCATGTGGCTTTTGAAAATATACATTTATGTGTTGTTGAGATGTTGATCAATGAAAATTGCTATGATGTGGTTGGATTTGTTTCTCAATTCCAACTTGGTTTATCTTGTGTGACATTTATTGTGTCAACAGTGTACCTAGGGTTCTGGTTTACTCCACTCATTGAACTGCAAGAAATTGAGTATGGAAATGGATACGGAAAGCCTATAAACATATGTTGGAAAATACTCGGAAAGGAGGAGAGTGGCTTGTAGCAGTTTGTGTTAGAGAAAAAAAAAAAGGGAGCTCAGTTTTTAATTTTCATCTTAAAATTGGTTCATTTTATTTGGCTACTGCAATTATTGGGCCTTCCACCCCTCCTCTCCTCTACATTGTTTTTTACACAGAAGAAACTGGTTTCAGCTGTCTACTTGTGTTTCATGTTTTAAGAATTCCCAAGTTTGGTACCATTTATGTCATCAATTGGTCAGCTTTAATATTGTGGAATTCATTGAGACATCCCAAGTGTTTTTTCAACCTCTCCTCTTTCTCTAAACAGGAAGCGATCATTATGAAGGGTGTCAGAGAGTTGAAGCAGAGACAGACTGCTTCTTTTCTAAATGCCTTGGAGAAAGGAGTCAGCAAGAAATTACAGGAGAAAGACCTTGAATTAGAGAACATAAATGGCAAGAACAAGGAGCTAGGAGAGAGAATAAAGCAGGTTGCCATGGAAGCCCGGACCTGGCACTACAGAGCAAAGTATACCGAGTCGTTAGTCAATGCCCTCAAGAGCAATCTCCAGCAGGCCGTTTCCCGCGGTGCTGGCCAAGCGAGGGAAGGCTGTGGGGACAGCGAGGTTGATGATACTGCCTCCTTCGTCGACCGGAATCATCAAGGCACAGATAAGCCATTGCAATGCAGAGCTTGCAAAGGTAAAGAAGTCTCAGTCTTGTTAATGCCGTGTAGACATTTGTGTCTTTGTATGGATTGTGAGGGCTTTGTCGATATTTGCCCTGTCTGCCAGGCCATGAAGACTGCAAGTGTTCAAGTACTCTTGTCATGAAAGGCATACATACATATATACATACATACATATATGTATATTCATATGAACGCTTGCAATATTGATTACATGCGTGTAGAAGGATGAAACTAAGTTAAGATGTCATCGTGGTCAGTGGAATTATTGTGTTGGATTCACGATTAACTCTCTGGTTCCTATGTCTTAAGACATGAGATAATATCCAATGCTTCCACATTTGTCTATCTTACCTATATTTCATGAAAATATTTAAAAAAAAAAACATAAATAGATGTATTCTTATTTTTTTTTCCTTTCGGGGGTGTTTGGATCTTGGGTTCGTGCAAAAAATAAAAACGAAGAAAAAATGAAGGAAAGTAAAATTAAATGAAAAATATTGATTTGTTTTTTAGTTTAGTTAGGAAAATGAAAATGAAATGAAAATACACAAATGTAAAATATTTATTTAATTTTTTGAATTATTAAGAAAATGAGAAGAAAACATGTAGATATTAGTCATAAAAATATAATTTTTGTTACTCAACTAATTATAAAAAATTGGTACATGAAAATAGTTTATTTTTAATTTGTTTTTTTTTTTTTTCTTTCCTTCCCAAAATCTAGGTCAGCCCTTGCACTGTCTTGAAGTGGTTCTTCCTTATATTTATATTAAAGAAAGAAAGGAAAAATGTAAATGAATATAGTGGTAAAGTTTTTGGACTGTTTAAATATTATAATTAGGCATTTTGCACTGAGAATATGTTTCTGTTATTATTTTTACTGAACTATTGGCAAGAGAAACAAACGAATGATGGCAGTGAGACATGAGATAATTTACCGTGCTTAACTCTCCATCATTAGAAATTAATTAATATAAAGAAACACATTTAATCGATTATGTAAACCAAAAAAAAAGGTGGAGATATTGTTCTCTCATCTTTCTCAAATTTTTTTATTTTAGTTTTTTAAAAAAATTCCAAAAAGTTTATAGTTTTAACATGTTTTTTTTATTTTTTGTAAAAAAAAAATGACAAAGATGGGACCGTTTAGAGGTTTAATTTTTAGCAATTTTTATAATTTTTTGTCAAAATTTAATAGTTAAAATTTTTGATATGCTTGATAAAATAAGTAGTAACTTTTTAATGTTTGATAAAATTTTTGATAATTTTTTAATAATTTTTGATGAGTGAAAAAGAGGCAAAATTTGGTATTTTACTAATCACTTAAATTTTAAAATTTAGTGTTTTATGCTAAAAGTTAAACATTCAAACAGTACCTATATAAGAGAATGATGGATAAAATAAAAAAAAAATTTAAAATTTGCTTTTAATCTTGTTTTTGGTTAAGCGTTAACAGTTGGTTTAACAGAAGTCAGTCAATGTAAATAATATTTTAAAATAAGACATGTAAATATAATTTTTAAAAATTGAGTGACAAAAATAATTATCCCAATGTTAATAATGATCCCCCAAGCAACAATGTTGTTATGTGCTCAATCTTCAATTGATATTTAGAATTTTATTAAAATTTAGTTAACTATGAAAATGAGGTAACATGAATATGTTCTGTATTAATATAAATATTACATAATTTTGCTAATATAAAATATCGCTCACACAAAAAATTTAATTAAGAAGAATAAAGTGATATTAAATAGTAATTTATTAGTGACTTTATAATTAAAAATTTCAAAAAGTATCAAACTCCAAACATGACTCATGAGTCCTTCTCACACTACTTGAAAGTAATTTATTGGTGATTTTATAATTAATAGTGTATTTGGAGTGATAAAAAGTGATATAAAATGAGATAAGAGATAAAAAATAAGTAACTTTTAAATATTTTCAAAAATTTTTAAAAATTTATTGCAAATCAAACGGAACCTTAATTATAATTTAGAGATTTCTTGAGGTTTGGTAAAATTTTATAAATTAAAAATAATTAAAGAAAATTAGAAATGGTTAGTAATTTTGTGTGTGATAATATTTTTCTTGTATTTAATAAAAGTTAAAAAAAAATTATTCCTAAAAAGAAATTAAGAATTTTAAAACATCAAATTTTAATTAAGAATTTATAAGAAATTACAACCTAACCGATAAACATTATTATTACAACGGTGTAGTGTGCGAATGATAAAAATAAAAAGTTAATGTATAAATGATATGTGTTTAAACGTAGCTTATAAAATTTAAAAAAATTAATTTTTTAAGTGTTTTTTCATAAACTGAGGTAATGTCTGATTTGTTACGATTTATAAACTCATAATTTATCTCATTTTTCATCATTTTAAACGTACCTTAAATAATTCTAAAGTGATTTCATAATTAAAAATTTCAAAGTGCCCTTTTCCATCCTTTTTTTTTTTTTTTTTGGAACGTGTCCTCTTCCATTGTTCTTCAAAACGGCGATAATAACCGATCAATCAAATCTCGCGGAAAAGCCACTTCAAATTCTCCAGCGCACAGAAGTCAAAATCCCTCGAATATTCTCTTCTGTCTCCATTTCGAATAGCCGCCGCAGCTTCCGTATTGCCACTTCGCTCTTCAACTTCAAAGTTCGAAACGCTCCTCCCTCATTGGCCACTGCTCTCTCTGTCGGAATCTCGAAGATGCAGAGCTCCGCATTTTCGTTTTCTCCATCAATTTCAATTCCAAAGCCTCGAAGACCTTCGAGCCACCCTAGCTCCACGTGCCGATTCAATCCTATTTTTCAACCGTCGCCGTCGATATCGCTCGATTTTATCTCCGTTCATGGCGTCTCTGGTTCTCCGTTTCGTCGATTGCCTTTAATTTGTTGTTGTTCGTCTTCGTCGTCATCGTCGTCGTCGAAATTGAATGGCTGGATTTCGACCCCGCCTGTCGTTCCCGAGCGCGAATCCCATGGTTTTGAGGTTAGGTCAACGTCCGTCCCTGAGAGTTCTGGGGAGAGTGCGGAGTCGAACAGCATGAAGCGCACGCTGGAACTTGGGGCGCTGTTTGGGCTTTGGTATGTCTTCAACATATACTTCAATATCTATAACAAGCAGGTATTAGCGATTCTTCTCTGTCGAATGCATTACTTGTGCTAGTGTTTCTAACTATCTTCTTTCTAAGTTATTATCCGGACTCTCGCTCTCTATCTTGATTTGTCAAGTTGCTCGTTCTCCCTTCCTATACTTATATATAGACCCGTACAATACGGGTATCTGTATTATGTATGCACGTGCGCTTGTCTGCGTTTTAGTTCTTTGGGATCTGTGTATTTCATGCATGACAAACTCATTTCGTCTATGAAATGAAGTTAATTAATTTGGTAACTCTAATGGGGTTTAATTTTAATGATATTTAGGAAATTTATAGTTTCTGAAATATTGATGCTAAAATGTTATTGAACTTCTTCATTTCCATACCGAGTTATAGTGATATATTGACCACCCAAGTAGCCAAATTCTTTCGTTCTCTTGAGCTTAATTTCCTTTGCCCTGCTTTTAATGCATACAAATGTTGAAATCTTTTTGTAAAAGTTAGGTCATCGACAGTTGAAGCAAAAGCTAGCTGGCGCGATTAAGCAATGTTTTGAATTTTGCTATTTGAGGAAAATAGGCGGTCGCAATTGTTTTATGCTGAAAGCTTATTGATCAATCATATAGCCATCAAACATTTTTAATCAGTGAGTCAGAGATGGTTCAGGAGTATAAATTGTATATGAAAGCTATCCACTTAGTTTTTCATGTTGAAACAATGAAACTTTTGATAAGCAGAAAAAGAGCACGTTTGCTGATTGTTTTTGCTCACAGGTTTTGAAAGTGTACCCATTTCCTGTAACTGTCACCACAGTTCAGTTTGCTGTTGGCACTGTACTTGTTATTTTAATGTGGACTACTAATCTCTACAGACGACCCAAAATCAGCGGTGCACAGGTATTCTGATGTATGCTGAAATGAATGTGTCATATATTTTGTTGTCATTATCACACTGAATCTGAATAATAAGTCTACATCCTTGACAGCTTGCAGTAATATTTCCACTGGCAGTGGTGCACACCTTAGGAAACCTTTTCACAAATATGAGTCTTGGAAAAGTTGCTGTTTCATTCACTCACACGATTAAAGCTATGGAGCCCTTTTTCTCAGTTGTCCTATCTGCAATGTTTCTAGGGGAGGTGTGTATTTCATTTTCTTTATTTTTCTAATTATTTTCTTTTTTCTCCTACCACCTCCTGGTTTCTTCTCCTGGTAACCTGGATGGAGGATATAGTTAGCACTCATTTTAATATTCTATATGATTACTATGCATTTGGAAATATATAGTGTTAATTCTGAAATTTATTGTTGGCCTGACTGTTGGTGTTGTACACAGCAATACACCTGGTAAGAAAATGATTTAATGATTTGGACCTTTGATACTAGCAAATGTTCATTATTGTATGGTTTGTTTTGATGTTTTCAAACAGATGCCCACTGCCTGGGTGGTTGCTTCTCTGTTACCAATTGCTGGTGGAGTAGCACTGGCTTCAATGACCGAGTCATCTTTTAATTGGTGAGGAAATACATATGCATTTGCTGAAAAAAAAAAAAGGAAAGAGAGGAATAGAAAGAAGTGCGTCCTTCTACCTGTGGGTTCCTTTTTAACTGTGTTCAGTTCTGGACTTTTCTATAATGATGCATGTTTAATGGCATTTGATCTGGTTATCCCGGCTTTTCATTTTTGATCTCATTTTCTGTTTGTAAAACAGGGCTGGTTTCTGGAGTGCAATGGCTTCTAACTTGACCAACCAATCTCGCAATGTCCTTAGCAAAAAGTTTATGGTTAAGAAAGAGGTATTCATTTATGGTTTTATTTCCATGATCTAGGTAGATTAGCCTGCTATTAGGTTGGAATGGTTTATGTTTTGCTTCATCACTGTTAAATACTTCTAGAAATTTGGAAGAATGTTATAGGTTTTAACAGTTTGTTATTTTCTTCATCAATGTTAAGTCCGTGCAGAAAGTTACATTGCCATCATATGGTTTTCTATTTTAAATTTCATTTAAAATTATCCTTTTTCCCCAGTGAATAAGAAAATTATATTTTTCTCTTTTTCTTTCTCACTATTTGTTTTCTCAAGTACACATCTTATAATTTTCTCTTTTATAGGATTCTTTGGACAACATTACCCTCTTCTCAATTATAACAATTATGTCCTTCATCTTGATGGGTCCAGTTACAATATTTATGGAAGGGGTGAAGTTCACCCCTTCATACCTGCAATCTGCTGTGAGTAAATCTAGAATGCTACAAAATTTTTATATTTCAGTTATATATTATTCACACAAATGCCATCTTTTTGCATTTGATCTCCTGATTTTTTATTTCCCATTATTTTCTTGTCAGGGATTGAATATCCAACAGGTATATATGAGGTCTCTCGCTGCTGCACTATGCTTCCATGCATATCAACAGGTAAGAACTTCAGCTTTTATTTTTATTTTCATTTATATCTAGTTCCTAAACTATTTGATCCAAACCAATGGGTGAAAATATTGTATAGTTTATTTTAATCGGTTGGGAAAAGGCTAGTTGAGTTGAGTTTATCTTTACTCTAACAAATGACTGAATAAATAGAGGAAAACAATCGTATAGTAGTGTTAAGTCAGTCTGAATTTATTGATGAGTTTGATACAGTCTGAATATATTGATGAGTTTGATTAACAATCATTATTTTATTGTTGCTTCTGTGGTAACTCTTGCAAGATCTTATATGCCCTTCTGATTTTTTTAACATGAAATTTGAACTATTTGTAATTTATTTATTTATTTATTTTTTGATAAATTGCAAAATTTTAATTTCTTTATGAGAACTTTTAGGCTGTTTATTCCTTTTAATGGTAGGTTGTTATGGTTTGTAGGGATTCTTAAACGTGAAATATTCAAAGCATATTGACGTTATTCCCAGTGCTTTTGCTTCCTGACATTTGATTTTCTTGTTTCTTATAATCATTTGGTCCTGCAATATTGATGAGTTGAAGGATTAGTTCTTTTAGTTTGTGATTCTTGTATATTTTGTTTTCACCTAAGGAATGACTTTTTAGTTTTACTTAATCTCTTTTCCTGGTCGAATTGATTATAACTGTGCCATTTGCTTCTCTTTACCCTGATTATAACTCTTTAGACTGCTGAGTTTAAAAATTATTACCGGTTTTGTTGGAATATATTCCTATATACGCCAATTCATATCTTATATCTTGTGCCAAGTAACTCCTGAAATAGCATATTCCTATTTCAATACTGTATGAAAATATTCAACAAGTAGTATAACTGTGAGACTATTCCCAGATTCGAGGCCTCTAATTAAACAAGGAAGTCGAGTGGCACTTTTTGAAATGTAGACTTAGAACTTGGTGTCTTTATTAATGAATGCAGCCCATGTTCTCGATTCGTGAGGGATAAAAAATAAATAGAATGGCTTACTTGCTAGGTCTCTATAATTGATACACCTAAGATTTCTTGTTCACTTGTCGAGTCATCTTTCACAAACTTATAATTCAGTGTGTAGTTGGCAGATGACAATTTTAGTTCCAAGTCACTTACCTTGTCAAATATCATGAATAGTACATGTTGGTGACAAATTATTGTTAAGTTATAGATCCGTTGTGTATATATATATATTATTTTCTTTGCAAATGAGTCATTAAAGAGTTATGGCATGAGCAGTAAAGTGTTGCTTAAGATCGTCAAAATGGTTAGTATGTCAGATTCTGTGTATGAGTTCGAGAAGTGTGGCACTTAAAATATTCTTATGCAATAATGAAATGTGGCACTTGTATGGATAAAGGAATGTTAGAGCAATTATAAATTCTATCGTTTTAGATGCTTTATTTATAATAATTGGACTCACCAAACTGTCAATAGTAATTTGATTTGGGTGGGCAGTATGCAGGAGAGAAAATTATAATAGTACCATATTATAAGCTATTTTGTTGTGGATCAGGTTTGCTTTCTTGATAAATTAAAAAACCATCATTATTGTCTTCTCAACATGTTATTTAAAATATCTATTGCATTCTAATAATCTAGGACTGCACCAAGAAACTACAAAAGTAATCCTTTAGCCTATGTTACATGGACTTGGATGGATGTCGAGTACGAATATGTATCTAAGAGTCGGATCTACTAGTTCTCTTATTCAACTATATGGAGACACGGGAAATATGGATATTTTAATATTATTTTATTTTAAAAATATTTATTGCATTCTAATAATCTAGGACTGCACCAAGAAACTATTGAAGTAATCCTTTAGCCTATGTTACTTGGACTTGGATGGATGTCGAGTACGGATATGTATCTAAAAGTTGGATCTACTAGTTTTCTTATTCAATTGTATGGAGACACGGGAAATATGAATATTTTAATATTATTTTATTTTATAAAATAATATTATATTAACAAAGTTTCATTAGAGTATTTCATACTTAAAATACAAGTTTTACATATAATTATGTGCTAGAATTGAAATTTTAAATATATATCCAATTATATTGGGACACATGTATTATACCATTATCCTAGTGTTATCGTCCAAGTGTCAAGTATTTAACACGTGAACGCCATACAATAAGAAGAATCTATGTAACGTGGCCTTTAGCTGTTAGTTTAGCTTTGCATCTTGGTGTCGAGTTAGCTTCCTTTTCAGTTCATCTTTTAAGGCATGCACTGATACTTCCATATTGCAACTTGACATATCAATGTGATGGGGTGATTGTGAAGAATTTTTTGGCAAGTGGAGTTAATATTATTAGAGAAGTTGTAGCCTTGTCCCCAATTAATGAAATTATGTCACATTAATTAGGAGAGAGTCTGTAATCTGTATAGAGGGTTGCTCGGCATCAATTTTCTGATGTCATCTAACTTTATAGGATATTCCTCTTTTAGCTTTTGTGGTTTCATTTTGTAGTCACTTTTCCTTTCATGTTGTTAGCTTGTCAACTTATTTCGTCCAGCTCATCTCCCTTAGAGGTCACATCATTTTGTCTTAATCATGTATCATTTGAAATAAGTTTATTATAACATTCTTTTTACATTTTTCTATACATGCCTTGAGTAGTTGATAGTACTGAGTTAATGCATTAAACCTAAATTTATAAAAGCATGCATAAGGCCAAATGGGTTGGAGATTTGTTTTCCAATTCAATGCCTGTCATCGAGTTATTGAAGGGGATTTCGTGGTGTAGAGATTCTCGATACAGGCTGTTAAAATACATGTTTAAAACTTATTACTGTATCTCTGTCCCCGGAAATCACCTACTTTAGGCTGTCTTTCTTATAAGATGCTAAATATGATATCAATATGCAGGTTTCTTACATGATATTACAGAGGGTATCCCCAGTTACCCACTCTGTGGGCAATTGTGTGAAGCGGGTGGTGGTTATTGTGTCCTCTGTTTTGTTCTTCCGCACACCTGTTTCACCTATAAACTCCCTAGGTATGATTTCTTGCATTTTACATCCGAACGTCCGACAAGCCAGGCAAATGATAAAACAATTTTTTTTTTTTTTAATTCTCACTGGTCTTTCCATCATTTTATTATTACTTCTGTCAGAATTTATAAATTTATATTTTTCTTGCCTTTGGCTGCAGGCACTGGAGTGGCCCTTGCTGGAGTGTTCCTGTATTCAAGGGTGAAGCGCATAAAATCAAAGCCAAAGACAACTTGAAGTTCTTATTTTGAAGAATTTTTCCGGGAACTCAGGTTTATAGGAGAAAACATATAGATAATTATGAATTCAATAACTCAATTTAACTTATTAAGCATTGTTTCCCCTCCCCCTTCATTTTCTGTTCTCATTTTTATTTATTTGTTTATTTTTCCTTTGACATGGTTTAATTCTTTTGCTAGGTCCCCATATTTTTACCAGCTGCAAATGAATTGATCTGGAAAGCTTATCTCCCCCCCTTTTTGGTTTTTTTTTTTTTGGGGGGGGAGGGGGGGAGGGGGAGGTTTTGTTCTTTTTGTTGCCACTAAAGTAGTGGCTGTTTCAAATGTAGAATGATATAGATGCACCCTTGATTGAGACTACTAGTTGAATCAAAATTTATTTTTGTCAATTCACTTCTTGTGAGTAAAATGTGGCCTCGCATGGTTTTACCTTTGCTGAAGTTGTAGGCATGTTTGCCAGAATAGAGGGGTAAAATCCGAAATTCGAATGGAAATGAGTTACATTCCTATCAGATGTGTAGAATGGTCTTTTGCCACCTCAACCACGAGACGCACTTACAGTACCTAAGTGGTGGAAAACTGCGTGTTAGTAAGAAAAGATGTTAATTTAGATACATTTGGTGGTAAAAATTGTAAAAGGTGTATTGGTGGTAAATTGAGTTGCGAAATCCGTTAGTAAATTTTGTAACGATGACTGTAAATTTTGTTAAATCACATTATTCACCAAAGATAATTAGACGTCTATTATTATTTTTTTATACTGAAATTATTATTATTATTTTTTCTTTTTAGATAGGAGTTCAAAATTACGAGTTGGAGGAGGGGAGCCTCCGAGCAAGTCATGAGCGGGGCAATTAGTGCTCCCAGCTGGCACCCTTCCATCTGTTTGACTTTTTTTTTTTATTTTTTTTATTTTTCTACAGCCCTTATATATATTTTTTTATTAGATAAATTAAATAATCAAAATATTCTCAAAATCGGTATTTTGATACCATAGACATTCCATTATGTTCAAGAGGGTTGAAAAGCTCTTTTCTGCCTGAGTGAGACAAAATATAAATATGTTTGTGTCACCTGTTGGGACTGGTTTGCAAGTCCTATGATTTATTTTCCCTAACCATTTTGTATGTATGGAAGGTGCGTGGCAGAAATGCTGCACATGAAAGTTACTCTCTTAACCATATCCTACTTATCTAATCAGTCATGCATTACTTGCAGTATATGAGCATGTTGGGTTGGCTCAACTCATCAGAGCTTACGGCCTGCCTCTCTCTCTCTCGGATTACATGCTTGAACCTTTTTGTGCCCAATAAGTGGTAAAATTGATAAGACCGTTTGGTGCAAAAACAAAATAATATAAAATTTTATAAACTTTTATAAATACGAATTATGAGATTATAAAATTAAAATTTTTTATTCATTGCATAAAGTACGAGATACTAACTTTTATAATTTTATACAACTCCAAATACATTCAAGTTAAAATTATCTTCACAGTTTATCAAATAACGATAACAAGTTGTCAGGTGCAGATTCGAATTCTGATGCTACATTAGTTTATAATTTTCTAGCATATACGTTAACAGACTAGTATATGTGATAATCAAGTGGAATTCCTTACTAAAGTTAATTTTTTAACGTACATAATGAGAGACTAATACATGTGATACTAATCAAGTGGAATTTCTTATTAAGGTTGATTTGTTAAGAAATTTCTCTAATTGTATTTTCTTTTCAGTATTTGTAAAAAAAAAAATAATTAAATAAATTACTTAAAAATAAGAAAAATTTGAACAAAAAAAAGTGACTGATACATGTGATACTAATCAAATAGAATTTTCATACTAAAGTTGATTTAGTAAGAAATTCCCCCTAACTATGTGTTTTTTTTTTTTTTTAGTATGTTGTATCATGTTTGTAGAAAAATAATTAAATAAATTACTTAAAAAATAAGAGAAATTTGAAGAAAAATAAGAGGAAAAATATATTCTTTTAAAAAAATTACCCAAATTTAGGACCAGCATAATTTGTAATAAAAAGATTCTTACATGCATACCACATAATTTTGATTTTATCTTCCATTCAAAATCTATGATATAGTATAGCACTACCAAAATAAGAAAAAAAGAAAGTAATTATCATTAGCTTCCATAAGGTTATGATAATTTAAGCATCACTTTTGGTTATTCAAATACCAAGTCGAAGAGTTACAAGTCCCAAGTCAATATAGTAGAATATATATTGTGATATTGGTGATCAATTTCTTGAGGACTGATGACTTATATCAGAGATTGGTTTTGGTGATCATCTCCATCAAATCCAACTCTTTATTCACTTCACACCGCATAAACGAACCCATATTCATCATTTCAAGCCTTTTCTCATCACCATCACCATCCACGGTAGGAGGGGGAGGAGGAGCCATCTGATCAACAAGAGAATCATCATCTACACTACTCTCGTCAAACAACTCCTCTTCCTCCAAGGGAAGGTCCTCAGGATCATCGAAGTCGTCACAATTCGGAACCAACCGATCAGTAGCACAAGACTCCTCCAACGTCGTCTGATGAATTGGGAGCGCTGTTTTGATTGCTGCAGCAGGAGGAGTTGTAGTGGCGGCGGCTGAAGCAGATGATCTGCCGCTGCTACCGCCATCGGAGGGAATCAAGCGCTGGATGTAATCTTGAAGAAGAGAACTCTGTCTTGGGTGTTTGGATCTGCATTTTTGCTTAGAAAGTTGCCTCCTTTTGGTTGCATTCCAGTGGTTCTTGATGGAGTTTTCAGTTCTTCCAGGCAACCTCTTCGCGATCTCTGCCCATTTGTTCCCTATTGCTGCGTGAGCCTCTATTAGTACCTTATCTTCCTCCTCTGTCCATGTATCCTTCTGCATGCATACATAAATATATACACATAATCATCAAAATCAGCAAACTAACCAGTCTCTAGGGTGGCAATTCATTCACCTATCTTACATATATATATATATATATATAATTTCGTTTGTCCATGTTTATACTAAAATCTATCAAATTTTGATGAGCATGTTAAATAATTCATATATCTTAAAATTACATCCATCTGTGTTAATTTTGAGCTATATTCATCACGTAATGGGAAATTTTCAAGATTGAAATGTTATTTTGATATTTATTTATTATAAAAATTAGAAATTAAAAAATATACAAAACAACAAAACATCAACAATAAATGTTTTGTTATTTATAAGGGTGTGACTCCGATATCGCACCTTTATTTAATTATTTTTAAAGGTAGAAATTGTGAAAAAATATGAGACAAGTGGTAAAAAAATTAATTTATAAATTTAGCGAAATTAATACTTAAGAATTAATATGAGATTGCGCATAAAATACGAATATTAGACCTAATCTCTAAGATCCCATCCATTGTCTATTCCTAGTCCCAAAATACAAATATTGTAGACCGATAATCTCATTCTTTGTCATGAGTCAAGCAAAACTAAATTTAAAACAAATTAAAAATTGAATCAAGAGAATCATTTTGATTGAAATTGTTTTAATTAGTAGTGATTATTTTAATATTATACTTAAAATTGTTAAGACATATGAACATTTCAATGTTTAGAGTACTACAAACTTCTTCAAATCTTTATAAAATTAAAATTTTTTATTTACAGCATAAATTATGAGATTATAACTTTTATAAGTTTATACTGATTTATATAACTCCAAATATACTCATATATTTTTTAATTTAAAATAATTTAATCTAACCCGATTCAATTCGAAATGAAACTTTATTCTATATACGAAGTCACTAATATACAGTGGAATCAATCCAAATCAATCAAAACAATTCAGTTACATATTAATTTTGGGTCCAAAAGAATTGTACCAGATAAAGATCGAATCGCTTAGTTTGTTCACAAATGTACAGATCAATATGATATTCAGACATGTATGCATATTTAAAAGAAAGAGGAAGAAGAAAACGAGATATAATTAACCTTAATGTTGGGCCTTAGATGGTTATGCCACCTTTCTCTGCACTGCTTCCCAACTCTTCCCTTCAGCATCTGTGCAATGTAAGACCATTTTCTCTCTCCATATTTCTCCACCAGATGAATTAATGCTCTACACAAACACGAACACAGATCCACACTTGTTATATATATACAATATCAAATCCTTGAAGCAAAAAACCATATTTAGAGGAAACAATAAAAATTTAACACAAATTAAAAAAAAAATTGCATAAATTGAAATATATTTATATTATATATGTATATATAATTGTTTTTTTCTCAATTAACCTGTCTTCTTCAATGGTCCATTGCCCCTTCACTAAATGGGTCTCCTTTTGACCTTTGTATAGCCTTCTTGTTGGCGGTGAAGCAGGGGCGGCGCCGCTCCTCTGTTTCATACCAACCTCCTTCGGAAAACCATCCTCAGCAGCAGCAGCAGCAGCAGCAACAGTACCTATGCATGAGCCTTCATCTGCTACAAGAAAGTTCAAATGCTCTATATCTTTACAGTTGAAGGGCAACCTGGTTTTAATGGTTGCAATCACGTCGGCCGGAACTTTCTTAAGGGAATTCAAATAACCACCGCCACCTCCGCCACCACCCTGAAAATTCTGCATGGCTGAAACGTTTGTAGTACCGTTTCCTCCACTCTCCGGAAAAAAGCTACTCCCGATGGGGCTGAAAGGAACGAAACACCCAGTTTGGACTTCAGATTCTGGGTTTTCCGGCGATCCATTAATAGAAAACTGATGATGATGATGATGAAGAAGAAGGTGGTGAAGATCTGGAAAGAAGTCTCTTCTTGTTGAAGAAGAAAAGCAAAACCCATCTTGGAATTGGGGCTTGAATGGCATTGGTGCTTGGGATTTGTTAGTGAGATCTTCTTCTCCTCTGGACTTCGTCTCAAACTCCATGAGGGGAAAGCACAAGAAAAATGAGGAAGGAAATGGATGAATGGGATGAACCTCTCCCTCTCTCCC
>JAVXUM010000017.1:35653044-35664499 GCA_035590655.1 Pouteria glomerata | reverse complement strand
CGAGCTAACTCAGCCCGTGTAAAATATAAGCATACATTTAAACTCATTTTAATTATTTCATTTTCTCAAAAATAATATAAAAATATACCAAAATAAAATACCGGGTGTTACAGTAATTTTTAAATGTTGAGAGAAAATAAATTTTATTACACAAATATTAAAGAGGGGAAGATGTAATTTACTTTTTCTTATTTCTAATTTTGTAAATAATCTTGCCATTTAAAAATTCATCTAAGCATGTTCAAATTAGTTGAGTAGATCCCCAATTTTTGATTAACCTTGATGACTTGTCTTTGTGTCAAAATGCAATTAAGAGAAAGCCTCACATGAATAAAAAAAAAGTTAAAAGTATTATGAAAATAAGGAGAGAATGACAATTAATAATTTCAAATAATATGATAATTGTGTGACAATAATACATTTGAAATAAAAATATTTTTTAATATTTTCCTTTATTAAGAGTAAATTGCATTGATTATCTTTAAAAATTTATAAAAATGCACAACTTTTTTTGTGATTTTTAAAATTACACTAAATCTCCTTACTTTTTAAATTACATTACAAATTCTTCATTGGCATTAGTATATCATTGGAAAGATTGATGTACTAATAAAGTAAGAAGGTCCCAAATAAGGACAGTTGATCATTTGATCATAAAAAAACAAATATTTTACTATTAGAATTACACATAGTAATCGTTAAAATGCCTTAATATATGTTGTTGGGTTTATTTTTTAATAGTTTAAACTTTTGAAATAATTGATAATTTAACACGGTATCAGAGTTTTGGTTTCAGGAGGCCTTAGATTCAGATCTTATTATTTCTCATTTATTGTTTTGCACTTTGTTTACTTATATTAGTGTACCTTATTTGATTTTGTTTGCTTGTCAAGCGTATTGAAATAACTTGACATATATTTAGTATTTAATTTTATCAATTTATGTATTCTTTTGGGTTAATAAAATATTTAAACAGAGACTTAGTTGATTTAATTTATTTTTCCTGATCTGAATTTGGCTTGAATTGATATTAGGTTAGACAATTGGGCCAAATGCACAACATGTTCTATATTTTCTTCTTCTTCTTCTTCATTTTTTCTTTTCTTTTTCTTTCTTCTCCCTATAGCTTCAGAGAATGGGACAAAGAGAAAAGAGAGAGAGGAGAGAAAGAGCAAAGAGAGAAAGTAAGTTTTGGGAAGAAAGACTAGCAGATCGGGATAATATTCGATGCTGCAAACGTCGTGATAGTGTCTGTTTTGTGTGGTTTCACTCGAGGCGAGAGAAATCGAAACCGAAAGTTTGGAAACTAAAACTAAATCTTCTCAATTTTTTTTTTCTCTTCGAATTTGAGGTAAGTGAAATTTATATTTGTATTCTAGATGTTGCTAGGATGATTTTAACATATTATATGCTTGATTCAGTTGGATGTTTGGGGATTTATGTATATATATGAATATATTTATATATATGCATATGTGTGTGTGTGTGTGAAAATCTTAAATATATTTGAGTTATTTTTCAATTAAATGTTGTAAAAACATGTGGTTTAAGCTTTTAAATGTTTATATATGATTTATTGTTGAAATTGAGAATTGAATGGGTGACGTAGGGAATGATTTAGAGTTGAGTTTCATTTAAAACAAAAATAGAAATTAAGCACTGAACTCTGGTGTCTGGGCGGCACCTAGGGTATCGGGACAATAGTGCTCAAATAGCAGTTTCTGGTGTCTGAACACTAGATTTGTCAGAATTTCTAAAATAGTAGAAATTAATTTTAAATACATGTTTTTTTTGTCCAAAACCATAAAAATTAAATGAACCCCAAATCATTATCAAACCAAATAGAAATGCATTTTTATATTGAGATAATATTTATTTACATGATTGGACATATCATATGCATTGGGCAGAGGTTGCATCATCCGAATTGATATTGTGATTCTTGATTCGCAAAGAGTGCCATATTAATATTTTAATGTGCTGACGCTTGTATATGGGATGAATCCATAATTTTGAGAAAATGATAAAATGAGATTTTGAAAATATCATATGATCCCTAATTGGTATATGTGACTAAAGCTTAGTTATTGAAGTTGGTACATTAATATTGAGATAATATATTATAAAATTTCTCTTGATTATAGCCAGATCCTGCTTGAGTTAAGCAGATACCTAACTAGAGGCGTAACTCGGTTCTTTAGTAAAAAAAGTAGAGGGTACAACTTGGTTTTCCTGAGTCTTACACCTATAGGGGTGTAACTTAGTTATCCACTTATTATATATATATATTGAGATATACATTTATCGTAAGTGTGAACAGTGCGATTAGGGACCCTGCATGCTTTGCTATGCATCATTTGTCGCAGGATAAAGTTAGGAGTAGATGGAAATTAGAGAATGTATTGACCATCACATTATATCCCATGTACATTGTATTACAACTGCACGGTCTTACCTACTCGACAAATTTGCTTTTCTCATCCATATTTCAAATAGTGCATAGAGGCTAATGAGTAACCATCTAGAGCTAAGTTGAGACTGATAGATTAACCTATTATGTCATTTTATTTATGTTTGGATTATTGTATTTTTATTTGTGTGAGCTGGGGTGTGGGTCTTAGATTCGTTTACAATTGAGATTGTATTATTATTATGATTATTTAGTTGTATTAGCTTTAAATTGTGTCACCAGAGTGTGACGTTAAATTTATGTTGATGATATCATTTTTTTTTTATTTAATATGAGAATGAGAGAAGAAATTTAGTTTCTCTAATTGTATTATTATGTTATGACTTGACTTTGGTAAAAATTTTTATTTATTTTAATTAGTTTGAATATTCTTATATCGTCCATCCCAAACAATTAAGTTAGGAGTGTGACATTTAGATTGATTATTTACAAATCAAAATAGCTCAAAATCAACAGAAGAACATATATCCATGCCCTAGTCATTAAAAACATTGATTGGGAAATCAAAATATATAAATTACAAAAAATTTGTATAGAATACATAAAATATGAAGAGTATGTATAATTTTAGAAGTCATAGGTGTACTTGTGTATTTATATCAAAGTTCTATTATTGTTAATATAATTTATCCTTTATTTAAAATAATAGGCTACAACAAAGCCACATCATTTGGCCAAAAATTCTAATAAAATTTCGTAATTGCGTAGCATTGCTGGACAGATAAAAAAAATTCCTTTTTGATGTATTTATTTATTAGTGGGTAGATAGAAAATAATAATTAGGTTACGTAACTGAAATCTAATAAAAATTCATCTCTCCTGCATTGATTTCCAATTTACAATTTGTCATTAAAAATTGGAGTAAATGGTAATTTGAGTACTACATAAATAAGCAGAATTAAAGCACATTAATTTAATTATTAACTAATTAATTATCACCCCGTACTGATATTTGGTTTGAAAAAAAAAAAATTTCAAAATTTTTAAAATTTTTTAAAAATATCTAAAAGTCTCTAAAATTTATTTTATTGCACGAATTATAATATCACAACTTATTTCACTTTATCTTATTTTATGTCACTTTTTATCGCTCTAAACACACCCTAAGCTAACTATTTTTTAAAACCTTTAATTTGATTACTCATGGTACCAAATTGATGTGATAATTACAAATCAAAATAAATAATTCAAAAATGTTTATCTCATAATAAATAAAATGTATCTTAAAATCTATTAATGCTATGCCTTTTCGGTTATTATTATTTTTTTTTTTTGGGTTAATTAATAGTCCGGTGAGTCCCTGATCAATTCACAGGGACAGTATAAAATCAATGGTGTTTGAGAAAATAAAATAAAATAAAAAGTTTAATTGAAAAGGAGAATTTGTTTTGGAAAAAGTCAAGTAGAATTTGGGTTTAAATCGATAAAAGAAAATATTACCACTTTGGATTTCCACTTTGTTTCACTGTGTTATATTTTAAATATATTTTAAATTATATTTTTAACTAAAAATATAAAAAATTATAAAATAAACAATTTAGCAAAAAAATAATTATTTTTATTAAAAAGATAAATAAATTGATATATAAAATATCAAACCATATATCTTAATTAAATCCGAGCCATTTTGGAGGTCTAAATTTTAGTAACTTTTAGTATTTTTTTTGTCAAAAGTTGCTAATTATAATTTTGATGTGTTTGATGAAGTAATTACTATTTTTCAATAATTTTTAGTAATTTTTTTAATTTTTGGATGTTTAGTAAATTTTTTGATAATTTTTAGTAACTTTTAATAATTTTTAGTAAATTTTGATAATTTTTAAGTTGAACAAGTTACAGTAACTAAATAAAAAAATGACAAAAATTAATAATTTATCAAATATCAAAAAATAACTTTTGATAATTTTTCTCTAAAAATTAGATTGCGAAATGGTACTGCCCAAACCTAAAAACAAATGAACATGCATAATTTGAGAATTTGGGCTTATATTGCCATTAAGTACTTTTTTAAATTGCTAAATTTATTCAAAAATTTTTATTTTTTACTAATTTTCTTTTAATTTTTTAATTTCTTAATTATTTTTAGACTTTTTTAAAAAATACATTAAATATCTAATAATTTAAAATTAATAAATTATTTTATGATTTTTTGACAACTTTTAGTACTCTAAAATACAGATAATTAACGGGATTCGATCCCAGTCTCCCAGTTTTTAATTAACTCTCCACAAAGATAGGCTTGAAAATTCTTATTCTGCCCTCGGGGCATAGGTCAATTGACGAAAAAATGAGAGTGAGGTAGTTCAGTCAATCACGGTAAGGATTCAATTCCTAGAGAATACAAAGGTTCTTGCATTACACAGAAATGGTAAAAGGCAGCCTTTACCAACCTTCACACCCTGTGCTATTGACGCATGTCTCACAATTTACTTCATTTACCATAATTTAGGGTGGGACGGTACCTTCACGTGGTTACACTTTTTTTAAATTCCTATTCCAAGGTTTCGGCAATCTCAAGACACCTGTCAACTCAATGCTCTATCCACGTGTCCCTCGGCTAATGAGTACATACATATATAACCACAATAAAATCTGCAAAACAGCAAATCCTCGAAATCGCATCTTCAAGAAGATTGAGAGTAGGCTAAAGATGCTGAGGCTCACTTCGAAGAGATTCCTAGGGTTAGGGTTTCGGGAGACCCAATCGCCTGCGGTTGCGGCGCAGCTCCTCCCGCGGCTTTACCATGAGAGGGTCGTCGATCACTACAACAACCCCCGCAACGTCGGTTCCTTCGACAAGAACGATCCGACGGTCGGCACCGGGCTTGTTGGCGCTCCCGCTTGCGGCGATGTGATGAAGCTCCAGATCAAGGTCGACGATCAGACTGGGAAGATCGTTGATGCGTGCTTCAAGACCTTCGGTTGTGGCTCAGCTATTGCTTCTTCTTCCGTAGGTTAGTTTCTTTTAAAAATCGCATCGAATCTGTTAATTTTTCCTCTTTCTGTGCAAAACGGAGTAGTAGTTCAGGGAGAGGAAGTGCTTTTTAGTGTTGAAGTTGGGTGAAATTATCAGTGGATTTTGAGCTGTTTGAATTTTACGTCAGTTGTTAGAGAAAGGTTGAATGAGCTGCTGAATTTGATTGGGAAAGATGGTGGGTTTTGTGGGTTGTCAATAAGTTTGCTGAATTATGTTGGCGGAGGGGGGAATTTCTTATTTTTGTACTTTATCTTATTTTGCGTGCTTGGTAATTTTTTCTAGCTTTCGAACCCGAATTTGTTATGGATGAGCACGTTTTTAAATTGAAATAATTTAGTTCAAAATTTAGATTGCACTTGGGACTTGATCTCGAAAGTGCTACTTAGAAAAGCTAAAACGGTTTAATTATGAATTGCTGATAATCACAATTTTTGCCCTCGTATTGATTAACTCAACTTCAAGGATTGAACAGGGCAAGTCTCTGTCTTTGACAGCGCATACATAAATCTGCATATTATGGGTTTTGCTTCTTGTAGCTTGTTTTCTTCTCCTTTTTCTGGACTTGTATTTTCTTCCTTTGATAAAGGATTTATAGATGGAGTTTGGGAGATAGTTATTGTAAATAGGATGTGCTAACTTGGTACCACTGGTAGGTCTCTTTATTTGAATATATTAGGAGCGATGAGATTCTTGCCATGTTTGAATACTGACGATGCTAAATATTAGCTGTCCCTAGTAGTTGTCCTCCAAATCATATTCTGTTTGAGTTAATAGCTATGGAGATGGAGATTCAAACTATCATACTCCTGAATGAATGCTACATGCACTGTTTTTGCAAACTATTGCCTTTTCGAAATCTTTTCTTCTCTCCATAGACCTATGTAGTGTTATATATATATATATATTTTTTTAAGTAATTATGATCTGCTTGCACCATTTTGATCTCTATAATTTTTGTAAGCTATTGAAATTCATTGGTTCAGCTGACCGTCTAAAAAGTCTGTGGGCTAGAACCCACTTCCTCAATAGGAGGTTGTGGGTTTGATTCCCTCCCAATGCTAAACTCTTAACTATAAGTTGATGTTGTTCTTAAATGCAAAAAAAATAATAATAATAATAATAATAATAAATAAAAAATAAAAAAAATTTGTGGTGTTCCTAAGTTACAATGAGAATAATGCTCTCTGTTGATTTTCTGTTTTGCAGCCACTGAATGGGTAAAGGGGAAGCAGATGGAAGAGGTCTTATCTATTAAGAACACGTGAGTTGCATTCCCTTCTAAACAAACACAACCCCCTTGGGAATAATAATTAAAAAATAAAAAAATAAAACATCCACAAACAATAAAAACACACACATCTCGTTTAGGTAACACTACTCTGATATGGTCTTTTTATTAAATTTTTATGTGCTTATAATACATAAACTACCTCGTAATAGTGACCAATTTTTTGTAGTAATACAATATTCTTCTAGTTCTGTATTGGAAATGAAAAGATTTCAAGTTATTAACAATCACAATTAATTGTTCCTTGATAATTGTCTGCTGGATCTTGCTCTATATGGGTACGATTTTACCATCGTTATATAGTTGATTTAAAATCTTTTCATAGAAAGCTATTGGTTCTGAAACTAGAGTTGTTTTTAATATTTTTTTTGAAGAACTAGATGAAAATCCATATTAAAACAGCTATCCAGTGCATGATACTTCCACATTGCGGGGTGAGGGAAGGGTCAAATGTACGCAATCTCACCCTTTCTTGCAGAGAGAGTATTACCAGGGTTCGAAACCCGGGATTTCAAGTCGCAATGGAACAACCTTACCACTACTTCAAGGCTCCTCACATGAAAATCCTTACTAGGTCAGTTATTTCAAGTTTGTGATCCATTTGATCAATCTTAGGAAGTATTCCTGGATGGGAAGCAAAGTTGACAAGGGAGAGGTAATAATTAAATATAGGGTGAATGTACTAAAGATCAGTTGCAAAACTTCTCATGTTGTACAATATTTAATTATATAGAGTAGGTGCCACTTGAGTTAGAAATTAGAAACTTAGAACTTGATCCGGTAGATTTGAGTCGTGAATGTTGCCTCGTGCGCAAGTGGATGAGCATTAATATGAATGGAAATTTATCCAAATTTTCTTTGAGAAAGTCAATATTGGAATAATCTGAATTATTAGTTTATAGTGATGACATGAAGTATATGCTATTTTTGGTGAAATTCATTTGACGAACACTTGTAATTCTGATTTTTGTTTCCCTGATTGTATTTTTCATTTTGCAAAACACACACTTGTTGATTGCAAATTTGTTTCATGATTGTGTGAGGAGAGGTCTCCTCCACAGAAACCCTATGTCCTCTATATCCAGTAGGGTTTCCTGAAATTCATGCTTTCATGCTGCTGTTTCAAAAATGTTATCTTTTGAAGGCTTGCAACAGAGTATGCTCTTCATTAAGTGCTGGCAGTTTTATTTTTCTAAAACGTAGCAAATTTGGTGGTGATGCAGGGAAATTGCAAAACACCTCTCCCTCCCACCAGTTAAACTGCACTGCAGCATGCTTGCAGAGGATGCAATAAAGGCTGCTGTCAAAGATTATGAAGCAAAGCACGCAAAATCAGGTGTCAATTCGGAGGCTGAACCTGCTGGGAAGGCTGTCAATGGTTGATGATGCTTTTACTGGAATAGAAGGATTTGCACAGAAGCATCTCTTTTTTGGTCTTCGAGGCCTTTTGGTTATCTTACTACGGTTTATAATTGTTCCTATAACTGATATTGGAAATGAATTTTCTTTCTTTTTTCTTGATGTGATTTTGCTACACTACAAAGAAACTTCTCTTGTAATGTAAACTATCTATTCAGAGTGGGCTGGAGTAATTGTAAGTGTGATATAGGTGTACATAATGTCATTCCCAGAGGGAGTTCACTTTGGCAGGAAGTATGCTTCGATTGTTGCTCATGCCAAATCGTGTATGAGGGAGGGTTGGGGTTATTGCATTGCCTTCCTGAAGTGATTGGTATGTTGATTTCAAATTGTTGGTTCATGCCCAATCGTATTTGAGTATGGGTTGGGGTTGCATTGCCTCTCGCTTTTAGAAGCGCTCCAATGGTCACCTAGTTCAAACTCAAGTTCCCTAGTCTATGCTGTATCGTATATTGTCCTATCCTCAAAAAAATAAAAATGATCTTCTTAAGTATTTGGAGCATTTGCATCAGGTTTTCTATATAATTTTGTACAAATATTTAACAAAATACAGCTTTTTTTTTTTTTTAAATTTTCGTCCTGAAAAAGTTGAATAAATTAAAAGTTAAGTGAATTAAGTATGAGAGAAATGCTTTTATCTGAATTAAAAAATTTTGGGAAACTCTAGAAAATTTGAAGGGTAAAACAAATTAGCACATTCCCTAATTTGCTTTCTCAAAATAGAGAATTTCTTTACATATAGAATTTAATGGAGATGCCTGCCCTCAACCAACTCAACGGTTCTTAAGACAAAAAAGAGAGAGAGAGAGAGAGAGAGAGAGAGAGAGAGAGAGAGAGAAAAGAAAAGTAATAATAAACAAAAATTAAAATTAAAATAAAGTAACTTACTAAATTAATTAAGAAAAACTAAAGTAGGTAGCGAGGGCTTCTTCGACATTAGGAATACATTTATTTCAAGTTAACTAATTTAAAATTGAATAAATTATCATTTACATCTTTATATTTTATACTAAATTCACTTTAACTCTTTGATTTCAATTGTAATTGTTAATCTAACTGATGTTTCTGCCAAATTTATTAACAAAAAAAAAGTTTTATGTTTCGATTGCACATAACGAATACATTAAATTTTTTCATCATATATTTAATTATTATTGATAGAAGAACTTTATTGAAACTTGAGTAGAGTGCAAGACAAGGGTTATTACAATTGAAGGTAGTGGGACAAAATGGAAATGTAATTTATCTTTTAAAATTTATCAACTTTGTAAGTTGTAATACATTCAATTTAAAATTTATAATACAGTGTGGTAATTGTATTTATAATGCTATATTTTATGTGAAAATCATTAACATTCTTTGAACTTCGAAATGTTCGTACTTAAAACTAAATTAAAATCCTTAATGATATGAATTAAGTTCTTACGTTAAAAAAACAAAAATATTCATTCAGAGTTAAACCCCATAAAAGTTTGTTATTGTGTGTATCATAAGTAGGGGGGGTGAATGTAGCTTTTCAAAATTATTGAAAGATAAATTCATTATTTTTGTAATGATTTTTTTAAATGTTTTCATTTTAGGATCAAATATATAAGGTTTTAAAGGTAATTTGGAGACAATTATTATTGACTTGTGATTATTTATTTTAGTAGAAGAATTATAAAAATAATTTAGCCTAATGCATATATATTTGTATCCAAAAACTAAATTTAATAAGTTAACATGAAATGCTAAATGTATTTTATGTTTGGTTTGTCACACTCAATTTTATCTTACAATAACTACGGTTTTCATAGTGTAATAATTCAAAAGTGAAATGCATTTAGCATTTTTTTAATTTAATTTCTCTAGCTCTATAATTATTTAATTTCTCATCATGTTTATAGGATGAGTACAATAGAAATGATAAATATATGACAATAAAAGAAAAGATAAAATAAGAAAATAAATATATCTAAAAGAAAATAATTAGAGCAATATCAGTAGAAGAGAAGTTAAGATAAAATTATTTTAGAAGATTTGATCATGTTCAATATATAGACTTAGAGATGTGCGATCACAATGAAGTAAAAAGTATAAAAAGAGAGAGAGAGAAAAAAAAAAAAAAAGACTTAAATTACACTGGCCATAATTATAAAGAAAGATTCAATTTCAAACAATTTTATAAAAAATATAACTCTTAACAAAAATGAATTAAAAAATGATTCATATAATAGGCATTAGCTAATTTGGGATTAATAATTTGTTCAGTTGAACTGAGTTCTCAACGGCAATTTAGTTGGACTGAGTTGAAAAAAATTAACCTGAATTTTCAGTTTATTGGTTCTGTTCAATTTATTGTTTAAAAAAAATTAAGTTTTGGTTGGTTGGAAAAAACTTTAAAACTAACCTGACCAAAAAAATAAAGCTTGAAATTTATTTTTAAAATAAAGTATATATTATTTTGCATATTTTAAAAATTTAAAAAATGCACAATGTGTAGTCCCATCCCGTTGTGAGTCCTAATCTAATTAACGGATTAAATTAATTAATCATTTTGCAACCATACAAGTTCATGCGCATCACGCGTGCACTGCGATCCTCTTTCTCACTCACGTGCCAACGTAGGCTCAAATCATAAATATAATTTTAAATTAAAAAAATATAAAATATTATATATTAATATTAAATACTTTTTATACAAAATAATTTTTAAATTAACAAAATAAATTACAACAATTTCTTTCGTCCTTTCATATTCTAAAAATATTATATCTTTTTTTATAAAATTAGAATGATTGTTTTTATTCGTTTAAGGCTTGTTTGGTAATTATTTTTTTTTAATTTTCTATTTTTTTATTTTTTTGAGAATTGAACAGAAAAACTCATTTGATAAATTTATTTTTAATTTTTAAAAAAATAAAAATTATTTTTAAAATTTTCAAAAATTATTAAAACATATAATATATTTTCTTCTGTTTTCATTTTCAATTTTTATCTTCTTACACAACCACTATCAATCATAACCACCAACTACAATCCTTTGTTAGTCGCTACCGAGCCCCCGGGGCATAGGTCAGCTGGTGAAAGGGCGGAGGTGATGTAGTACTCAGCCAACTGCGCGAGGATTCGACTCCAATGTGCTGCTTGTCCTTGCATTACACAGACGGTAAAAGGCAGTCTCTGCCCCTTCCGGAAGAATAGCCGTCACCAACTTACGATGATAATCTATCGTCACCCGATAAGTGGACAGCCAATCCATCCCCAGAATGACATCAAACTCTTTCATCTTCAAAACCCTCAGATCAATCCACAACTGAAC
>JAVXUM010000017.1:35639580-35652944 GCA_035590655.1 Pouteria glomerata | reverse complement strand
AAGGAAACGGTAATTGGGTTATTGTAATGTAAATTGCTCCATCTAACTTTTGTCAATTCCGTGGCAAAATTGAATTTGGTTCTCCATTCTCGAAAACCCCTTAATTTGGGTTCTTCTTCTGCAATTCCAATATCCTTTTTCTTTTCTAATTAAATCTTCAGTTTATGTGCAGATATACTCCATGTTTATATTCTTAAGTCTTTGGGTTGATTCTTCTTGATTATTTTCTGAGTTTGGGCATTTTTAAACTGGGAAACTGTGTTGGTTTTGACTGCATATAGGACAAGTGACCAATTTGGACTTTTGACTGGAGACAAATAGTAAAGGGGTGGTTGGTAGGCGGCTGATTTTGGGAGTAATGGCTGGTATAACAGAGGATCACTTGGCCCTTGGAATTGACGATATAAATGAAGAAACCAAACAGAAGTTCAGCAAGGATATTGAGGACCCAGAAAGTGGAGGAGAGACAGAGATGGCACTGCCTGCCGGAAGTTCCATTCACCGGTCCGGTTCTCGGCCGCAGCTGGACCTTAGCAAGGCAGCCATTCAAGGGAATTTTGAGGAGAGGGACCCAACAATTCTGTTACCTAATCAGTCAGATGACATCTCTCATTTGGCTTTGGACATTGGAGGTGAATTAAGCTCTTGTCATTTTGAATTTTGGTTGATTGTGCCTTATTATTACCTGCAGTTGCTTCTTTGCTTGGCATTCTTCTCATGCCTTTGGGTAGGCGGATATCTAGAAACTTTTGTGTTACATGGTCTGTAAATTTTTGTTGTGTTTGTTAGTGTGAATGATTTTGTTGGACATTGCTATATGTATCTCCAGTTGGGTTTCTTTTGCCCCCCATTCACTGCCGATGTCTTTGTGGGAGAAACTATTTCTACTGCTTGAACATTGCCAGCACTAATTGTAATTGGACTCCGCAATATGGTCTCTGGGTCTGCTGATTTTGATATTTGAATTCTCTAAGGACCACAAATTTGAAAAGTGATCCATTTTATAATTGCGCCTACTTCTTCTCTTTCTGACATGAAAGTGACCATTCTTCTTAATATCTTCTGTGCTCAACCTGCACAAAATTTATTTTCATTTCGAATTTATCCTCTTCTTGAATTTTTTTTTCATTTTTTATTAATTAGCTAACTTGTTTGAAATCATTTGGAAAGACTTATTTGCCTTTTGAATTCTTTGTCATATTGTTTCTCCTATATTGATGTTATCAATCACATTTTGGTTCTTCACTACATAGCTTCTAGAGTGACATTCAGAGTGGTATAATGTTATTAAAGTAACAGTCTGCATTTTCCATCTATTTGAAGATATTTGCCTCATTTTGCTTGCTTATGTTATTTTCAGTTGCTAGTAATGCTACATAGTCAACTGGAATTCTTACTTATCTGCACTTCGGCCTTATAAGAGTATACAATAGGATATGAGAATTATGGGAACTTGTGGTCCTTCTGACTACCCTCAGGTTAGGGTCCACAGTTGTGACATCGTTATCGTGTAAATGATACGTCATTATTGCTATCATATCTTCATTGTGTTCTTGTAGCTAAGATTTGTCATTTAAACCTAAATTGACAATTTAGAGCTCCATATCTGTCGGCTGCCTCTTATGCTATCTGGTGATTATTGATGGTTTGTCAGGATCTCTTGTCAAGTTGGTTTATTTTTCAAGACATGAGGACTTATCAATCAATGACAGGAGAAAGAAGTCTCTCAAGGAAAAATTTGGTGTGTCTAATGGTAATAGGAGGAGCTACCCTATACTTGGGGGAAGGCTGCATTTTGTAAAGTTTGAGACAGCCAAGATAAATGACTGTCTAGATTTTATTTCTTCCAAACAGCTTCATCTCGGTGGTATGTCTTTTCCATGGTTGAGCATCTTTGTTTTTTTCCTTGTCATTGGTTGAGCATGGTGCACCATATTGACAGATCATGTGGATTTCCATCCAACTCTTAATTTAAATAATGCTTTTGTTGAGTTGAGAATCAGTCACATAGCTAAACTAATTAATTTTTGTTGTTCCAAATTTGGTCGTGTGATGATGGATAGGGATGGATGCATTCCATTGGAATTCTGAAGCCCTAAACAATGACAATGCAGTGATTAAGGTAAATTTTGTCTTGCATCATCTTATGCAGGAGATAAATCCCGCAGTATGCACTTTAGTAAAATTAATTTATTTAGAGAAGAAGTGGATATATTGTTTGATGGTAAAATGTAGTGCATTGAGCAAAGAAACTGAATGCATTTTTTTTTTCCTTGGACTAGCAGATATTGATTTTTTTTTTTTTTGCTGACTTTTGGAGCTTCTTCATTGAATATCGCAAAAATCGATGCCAAATATACCAATAGCAGGTCATCTAGTTTAGATTTTATGGGCTGATTTAGCTGATCAAGGGTTCGAACCTCGGCATCAGCCTACTGCTTGACCACATCAGACCCTCCCCAGACCTTGCAATGCAGGAGCCTTGTCTATTAAGGCACTGTTTGGTTTGTCAAAAAACAAAAAAAAATTCTGAAAATCTCTAAAAATCTCTAAAACTTATTTCACTGTGCGAATTACGAACTCACCACTTATCTCTCTTTATATCATTTTATCTCACTTTTTATCACTCCAAACACAATCTAAGTTGCCCTTTTACTGATTAAATTAATTATTGCATTTTAACAGATTTAATTCAAAGACTGATTGAATCATGTATTGTATTTCTAAAAAATACTTGGTTATCCTAAAGATAAGATTATATTGCAATTGATTTATCATGAAAAAGAAATAAAAATAATCAGGTCTGAGCCCGTTCTGGCTTTCATTTTAGAACCAAAAATGTTTATTTATATGTGAAAGGCATAGAAGCCAAGATGTTATTTTTCTTCAAATATGCGTTCCAGTCATGGTTATGTTTCAGATTTTTATTTCTTATAATATAGTTGTTAATATAAACAACCAAATATAGTCTCAATAATCTAAAAAAACACGTCCAATAAACAGCAGAAATAATATTTTTGTTATGTCCATTTTCTTGGTTTCATAGATGCTTATCAAGTAGAAATGCAAGTGACATAGCCCTGCATGACTTTTCCCCTTTCGGTAAAGTTCTCTGCATGAAGTGAGAAAATTTATGCGATAAGATACTCATCGGCAAAGAATAAAGACTTATTCAAGTAGCATTGCACTTTTCTTAATTTTATTAGTTGTTTAAACAGATTTCATATCAACTGGTTGTGAATAAAACTGATGTGGGGAAGTATCTTTAAAATATCCCCAGCATAGGGAGGATACAATTAGCTTGATTATTGACGAGGAACTTGAGGATTACTGATCATAATTAATTTACCCCAAAAATCAGCTACTTGTTTATTTTTCTTTGCTTTCTAAGAATTATGATGGCAGGTGGACCTACAAATAGTCTGTTTGTGGTTCTCATGTGATGTGCTAGTGGGTTCTCATGTGATGTACTAGCGAAGATTTTTCTTAATAGACGTATTAAATTCTTGCAAATAATTTGTTTGCATTCTTGTATTTGTACCATGCAAACACCACAGAACTGATTATAGTACAATATCAGTGTAATATTTGGGTTGTTTGTGTGATTGGAATTTCAGTTGCCAATGGTCAATGAAATTTTATTAACTAATTAAAGTTTGTGAGAAGGCTACAGGTGGTGGGGCATACAAATTCGCAGATCTCTTTAAAGAAAGACTTGGGGTTAGTATAGAAAAGGAAGACGAAATGGACTGCCTTGTGGCTGGTGCAAATTTCTTGCTCAAGGTGCAATCCTAGTACAAACTTCTTGTTTTTGGTATAGTTAGGCTATGTTTGGTATGTGGGAATGGAATGAAATAAGAGGTGAGAATGGAATGCAGGTGGGAATGGATTCCTTTGTTGGTTGCCAACATGAAAATAATGGGAATGAAATAGACATTCAAAATTTTATAATTTGATCACATATTTCAAATATAATGAGATATAATAAAAATTAGTAACATTAATTTTTTAAAAATTATAAAAATAGGCTTTATTTAAAGATCGCAAATTTGAGTAAAAAGTCTAGGGGTCAAACGGTCATTTTAGAATTCAAGTTCAAATTGGATCAAAATTTTCTTAATTATTAAGAAATATGTTCATAAATATTTTTTAGTTTTTTAAAATGTTTAAAATACACATTTAGCCCAAAAAGGGGCCCAAGGGCAAAATAGTCATTAAATAGTATGAATTCAGATAGGGTTGAAATTTGTTTAACTATTAAGAAATATGTCAAGGATAGTTTTTAGCCTCTTGGGGAGTTTGGAATACGAATTTCGACGAAAAATGGCTCAAAGGTAAAATTGTTATTTTACAATTTTATTTTGAATTGAGTTGAAATTTTATTAATTATTAAGAAACATGTCGATAAATATTTTTTTAATCTTTTGGGAAGCCCAAAATACAAATTTGGGTAAAAAAGCAAACCCAAGAGTAGAATGGTCATTTTACAACTCGAGTTTCTATTGAATCAAAATTTGTTTAGTTATTAAGTAAAATGAATGAATGTTTTTATTAGCCTTTTAGAAGCTTGAAATATGAATTAATAAAAAAGGACCTAGGGGTAAAACAGTTATTTTACAACTCGAGTTCGGATCTAGTTCGAAAATAAGGTCAAGGAACAAAATGGTCATTTTACAACCCAATGGAGTAATTGAGAGAAATTTTTTATTGCAAAGTAGTTGTATGTTTTTTATTTTTATTTTTTTTAATTTTTTGACCAAATTTTGATTGCAATGGAATGTCTATTCCATCACTTAAATTGTGGAATGTCTTTTTCCACTTTATGTGGGAATGACTATTCCTATGGAATAGCATTCCAACTTAATTTTTTGATACCAAACATGAGAATAGGCTAAAGTAGGAATGGATTCTATTCCATTCCATTTCTTGTTCACGTACCAAACGAGCCTTAGTGTATGCATGTATGGGAAATGTGTTTCTGTTTCTATTTTGTTTTGCTGTTGTTTAATGTTCTTCATAAGTTTTAGATTTGCAACTTTGCTTTTGGTAATGGAGTTCCAATCTTGGCTTTTGGTGTTTCATTTTTGCTTCTTTGATCTCATTATGTATTGCTTCTTATTTGAGGAATATGAAGACCTAGTCATCGAATTATATTTTTTGTATGTTCATTTAATATAAATGCTATATGTTATGTGGACTCTCTCTCTTTTTTTTTGATGGTTAAGTATGTTATGTGGACTCTTAAATGGATGAACTACTCATGTTGGACACTTGATGCTTGGGTAAAGATGGAGATATGTGTCCGAAATATGTAGTTAGACGTTCACCAACAAAAATATTTAATAATTTAATTTATCACTTAATGATGCATAAAAAATCTCATATTATGGGTGAAAATTAAAATGTTATGTTGAACCTTGTAAGCACTTGCTTGTTTTAGAAAATAAAAGAAGTATAAGATAAATATTTTGTTTTGTCCCCATGTTTGAAGAAATGAGAATTAGATGATTCATGCACTTAGCAGATGCATCAGAGTCCATTCAACATAGGGTAAATGTCACCAGTAATTATGTTTGTGGATATTGGACTTTGCGACTTAATATAAGGAAAAAGAGTGTGACTCTATAATTGTAAATGGTGATCAAATGAAATTGAGATGACGGTAGTGATATTCCCCAGAGGATGCTCATGCACAACGGAACTAAAATAAATTTTTTTCCATAAAATGTCAATGCATGGGCAGGGATTCTTCCAACTCTGTCCAAAGCTCAAAATTGTAAATGGTAATAGTAGCAGATCCACAAGAATACTTGAAGTTGAATATGCCAAATTTTGAATTTGGGATATACAGGAGAGAGTAGATGCGTGAAATGCCACTAAAAAATATTGGACTTGACTGGATACTTTATCTTTCACCCATAAATATATTTATATATGAGTTCTGTTTCATTTGTTTTCTCCTGCAACATTGAAATGATGAAATATAGTTTAGAAAGGATACATCCACTTGATTGTTATTGTGCTTCAAGTTTGTTATAGGAAAGCTATAACTTTAAGCTTAATTTCTTGGTAGGAGAATCACAAGTAAATATGATAATCATGATGCGTTGCCCTTCTAATGTACATATAGGGGTAGTATGAACTCAGCACTGTTATATGAGAATGCCCTTATTGGCTTATGAGCTATGCAAGTACTAGGAAAACATAGATTGATGTTATCCATCTTTTCTGGATTCTTAACTGCCAATAATTATTTGCCATTAACTCCCCGAGTTTGTTATTATTGTTTGCCAAAACCTTATGTTCTAGGGTGCTTTGAGTAGGCAATTCGTCATGAAGCTTTCACACACATTGAGGGTCAAAAAGAGTTCGTGCAGATTGACCAGAATGAATTATTTCCTTACCTTCTTGTTAATATTGGATCTGGTGTTAGTATGATCAAGGTATTGTCTCTTCTCACTTGTCACTTTATTTATTGTTGGGAACTTGAGCTGAGACATTGTAAAGAGTTTTAGTGTTGCATTCCTAAATACTTTATCATTTTTTTTTTTTTGGGAACTGATTAGGTTGATGGGGATGGAAAGTTTCAGCGGGTTAGTGGGACCAATGTTGGTGGTGGTACATATTGGGGCTTAGGAAAGCTGTTAACAAAATGCAACAGGTTGCTTTAATCTTCTGATCAATTTGTATTGTTTCTCTATTTCGTCCCACAAAATTCAGAATTTTAATCAAGGTTTCTGAGCTACTTATTGCAGTTTTGATGAATTGCTGGAGTTGAGTCAACGGGGAGATAACAGAACCATAGACATGCTTGTTGGTGACATCTATGGTGGGATGGATTACTCAAAGGTTCACGTTTTTACATGTCAAAAGTCATGTTTTGAGTACCATACAATTTTGCTTTATTTTATTTTATTTTATTTTAATAAATTTATCTCCGGTTTCTAGAATGCTTGTTATCTGTTTTCAAATGTCAAAAGTGATTGTATAATGTTTTTGCTTTTGTTGATCTCCATGTCTCAAAGCTGAAGTTTGTCTTGAACTTTGTTCCTGTCATCATGTTAGTGACCAAGTATCCTTACAACCTTACAAATAATTACAGATTGGTCTCTCTGCATCAACAATTGCTTCTAGTTTTGGCAAGGCAATTTCTGAAAACAAGGATCTTGAAGACTACAGACCGGAGGACATTTCTTTGTCCCTTTTGCGGATGATTTCATACAATATTGGACAGGTTAGTTTCATGGAGACGAGATTTTTATAATGCAATATTTTTGAGATGAATGGCCAAAATTATTTGTCGGCAAATATTGGACACCAGATAATTTCGAAATTCAGCAGTTTTGAGTAATGGATATGGTAAAATGCGATGGGTATATTTAGACGAGAAAAACAACTGCTATTAAGAGTAAAGAATGCACATTCGTTATGACTAGTTTTCCAGAAACCAATCACGAAATTTATAGGATGCATGAAATATTGAAATATATGATGAAGTGGTATTACAGACCATGAATTTCCCATACAGGATGAAACTTTTCAAAGTTCCATAGATCTTTGTAATCTAGGGGTTTGTCATAGATTATAATTCTTTACTGTTATTATCACTGTCATCAATTATTTCTTAGGCCCTTCTCTGAGTAATTTCAAAGTAAGCTACAGATTGTGCTATTGTGGTATGTTTTGTAAGCAAGTAATTGTTCACTGTTCCAGATTGTGTGTATTTGGAATAAGACACATATAGTATTACTAGAAGTAGGGCATGCACTTCGTGTGCGAGGTTATAGCAGGCTAAATTATAGGTAGAGGGAGAGAAATTAATACTGATACTAATACAAGTACAAATGTGTATGTTTGTGGTGAGAGCGGGAGAGAGAAATCAATATAAATTCAGATATATAATTATTAATACATAATTGTTATTATAACCAAAAAAATTCTGCAACTTAATTGATTTAAGTCACAGGGCATTTTTAATATAAGTTTGACAGGGCCTCAAAATTGGATACACCAAATGATAGTGTCGATTTAGGTCAGACCATTATTTGTTTTTCTTTTTGATTTTGCAGTTTAATTGGAGTTATTTTCTGGGTATTCATGTGTTAATATTTCCACTGGGCCAACTGAACCTAGACTGTTTGCCTCAATCCGGTGCCTGAAGCATCAATGTCTGATGTGTAGATGCTGTAAATTTAATGTCTATAGGCTATACAACTTTTCTAATTTGGAGGATGTGTTCAGAGTGTGTTATTAAATAATCAGCTGGATCACAGTATAGTGACATTTCCTTCACTTGCCAAAAAAAAAGGGGGGGGGGGGGAAAATTCTTTTTGTCATACATGCATGTTAATGTCAGTTATATGAAAATATGAATAGCCAAATGAAAACAAATCCTACAGATTTACTGCCTGTGGCTTGTGACTCATGGCATATGGAAACTTACTTTTGAGATAACAATTTTGTGATTTGAACTTTTTGTCATCCATGTGGTGTTGTAAAATTTTTTCTTTCAAAACTTGCTTTGTCAGTCAGTGGGTTAGTTGGCATCTGTCTCAGGTACCTTTCCCCACCCAAAATGACATGATTATGCTTCCTACTTCTTGATTGCAGTTATGAATTACTAGATGCCTCTAATACTTGTTTTCAATTTCGTAGATATCTTATTTAAATGCTCTGCGGTTTGGGCTCAAGAGGATATTTTTTGGAGGGTTCTTTATCAGGGGTCATGCTTACACGATGGATACAATCTCCTTTGCAGTTCATTTCTGGTAACAGCTAAGAATTAGTATTAACTATGATGGTTAGGCTAGGATTTTTTCTTTTTTTACCTTTATGATTTATACAGTTAATCTGAAGTTGAACTCATTCTTTGCTTAGGTCGAAGGGAGAGGCACAAGCGATGTTTTTGAGGCATGAAGGGTTTTTGGGAGCTCTAGGTGCATTCATGAGCTACGAAAAGCATGGTTTGGATGACGTGATGGTCCATCAGTTGGTAGAGAGGTTCCCAATGAGTGCACCATATACTGGAGGAAATATTCATTGTCAGTCACTAGGGGATTTGAATGAAAAGGCAAGTATGTTGCTATATGATGGAAAAAATTTGAGTTGACCTACTTTTTTTTAAAGTTAAATGGGCTTAGATTGGGTGTTGGACCAAGGGTAAGGAGGAATCATGATTAAGGTGCATCCTACCATGTTCAACTTCTAATAAATAGTATACGTGTTTTTCTTCTATTGAGTATTTTGAAAAATTCAATAGTAAATTCTCAAAATATGCATTCCTTTTCAACCTGATAAGTTCAATATAATTTTATACTTCTATTAGCCAAAATGTTTACAGTTTGAGATCTAAAGTGTTGCTTGTCTAGGCTGCATTTTTCTTATTCCAAGTGCGACACATGCACAACTACATGTTTTTCCAAAGTGAAAATAGAAAGAAAAATATAGAAGCGTAAGTGAAGGGGATCCCATTATTTTCCAAATTCCATGTCTATTTTCACAGGTTTTGAGTCATCAACTTCTGGTAAAATATCCAGACATAAAAGCAAAGGAACTTCATACTAGTGATGCTAGGGAATATATTCTTCAATGTTATTCTAACAAAATTTCAGGCTTCAGATAAGAATATGTTCTTTGAGAACATGTTCTGAAAGAAACCATGTTGGCATATATTCACTATAATTGGGATTTCAGGGACTAGCCCATAAAAATTGAGAAGGTTGGAACCTGTTGCTTAAGGACCGAAAAGAACCCTCAAAGTTGGACCATGTAATCAGAAAGATGCCGGTTGTGAAAAATAGCTTGTTCAATTACTATTCTTTTCCTTTGTGTGACTAAATATATTGTGCCATGTTGTTCCAAATGTGAAGTCAAATTCTATTTTCTACTCACCTAATGGATTTAGGGGTTAATCTTATTAACTCCATCAATTTCATTGTTGGGATTGTCTCAACTGGTTGTTACTGTGAGCATCTTCCACTTCAATTTTGTGAATGGATTAAAGTAATTAAGTTTTTTGTCAAATTTTATTTCAATGCATAAGGTCAAATTATGTAGGTGCAGAATTGAGAAAATGTGCATATATTTCTTTAGTTTTGGTATGTTCTTCTGAATAATCTTCAAATGTGCATATAACTGCAGATAACTTGGATGGAAAAGTTTATGCAGAAGGTAACTGAGATTACTGCTCCTGTTCCAATGGCTCCATTAAGAACCACCGGCCTTGGTGGCTTTGAAGTACCATCATCCAAGGGAGATACTTTGCGTTCTGATGCAAGCAATTTAAATGTTGGTGTTCTCCATCTTGTACCCACTTTGGAGGTGTTCCCATTATTGGTGGATCCAAAAACGTATGCAAAATCTTGAAAACAGCACTGCTTACATTGCCTCTCTGAATATTTATTCAACGCTTCATGTATTGGTCCTTCTGCATAGAATGGCTTTTTTTCAGATTGGCATCTTATAGAAATGGTTGAGAAGATGTAGATGACAGCTTAATATTTCCGGATTTTCATTCTGCTGTGATATATTGTGTTATGTCGTCTTCTGTGGTTACTAGTTAGTTTGTACCTTGGTATTAGGTATTTAATCTTAGAGGTTCTCATAATGTCCCTCTGTCGTTGTGACACCAATAATTTTAAGTTGTTGAGTCTTGCTTTTGTTGCGTTGCTGCTTTCTCTACGTCTCTTTCTCTCTCTCTCTCCCACACGCACGCACGCACGCACACACACGCAAAGGATAGTCCTCCATATTCTTCCAATTGATGCAATCCCCACCCAAGGAAGACACGAATGGAAAACTGATTATAGATTCGATTTATTAGGTGTTTAGGATTTTGGTTGCCTTCCTTCACTTCCAGCTGCCAACTCTGAGCATTAAGTGTGATATCCAACCTTTTGTTTTTTTTTTTTGCAGTCTAGCTTTTGATATTGTGGACTTGCATTTAACTCATGAGTACAAAATGCTTGAATATGCAAATATTTGTTGACAATTCTTTATAAACCATTCAACTAGTATAAAAAATCTGTTATGAAATGGATCTCACTATGCTTTAGCCTAATGTTGATTTCCTTTCCTACAGATACGAACCCAACACTATAGATCTTTCCGATCATGGTGAGCTAAAGTGAGTCAACTATTAATTTTGGTTACTTATTTTTATGGTCGTTAGATCTACTTTCGATTTTAACATTTGCAAGTATATGTTTCTGTGCTTATATTGGATATGCTTTTTGTTGCAGGTATTGGTTCACTGTTCTGTCAGGGCATTTGCCAGACCTCGTTGATAAGGTAAATACAAACATTCATATCCTCCTGAAACTATCCTCTCTCTAAATTTAAGTTATCACAAATGCTGTGAGTGTCTTCTAACCAGACTTACCAATCAACAAAAATTTCTTAATGGAACGTTCTGGGTGATGAAAACATTTGGTTTAATCAACGAAAATTTCTTAATGGAAATTAAATTAGTAGCTTTCTTATGCTATGATCCGTATAAGAAACTCTTTTTTTTTGTTTCTGAAAATGTTTCTGTTACTGCATGAAGTTGTATGGCTTCAACTGCCCCCAGGACCTTACAGGTTTTCATGAATTAAAATTTCTTGAAGTAAATCATTAAAATACAATAAACCCACCCATGAAACCTATTTAAACTGAAAGCATGAAGACAAATTAGAATTTTAAATGACATCTAAGAAATTAGCATAAGTGGTTGTCATTGAAATGTTAAATACAAGTTTCCTAGTTCTCTTCTCCTTTCTATGTTTCTCAGCAGTCAGGCTGAGCATAATGGTAAATTGTGATGTATATGAGAAGGGAAAAACAGCATCCCACCTAATGTTATGAAGTCAAATCCCTTCATGTGCTATATAGCTTTTTCCCTTTTCATTTCTTTGGTTTATCTTATTGTCAATGTGCTTAAATATCTTTTTAATTATTCATCTCTTTGTTTGAAAATTCCTAATATAATAACATTGAGAACTTGACATAATTATATAGGCAGTAGCAAGTGAAGGTGGAACTGAAGATGCTAAAAGGCGGGGTGATGCATTTGCTCGTGCATTTTCTGCTCACTTGGCAAGGTAACTACAAAGTACAAACCGATAAACAATTGCATTATTTGATTGTTTGGAAAAATGACTGTTGAAATAGCTTGATATACATTATTGGATCCATTTCTTAACGGTTTAAGTTTTTGGGACAATTGGTGTCTTAACATGGTATCAAAGTTTTGGTTTTAGGAGGTCCTTGGTTCGAATCTTGTTATTCATCATTCATAATTGTGAACTTTTTTTGTTTGTCTTGGTGCATCTTGTTTGATTTGGTTTGCTTGTCTCTGCTTCACGTGCAAAATGGGGATTGCACGTGAGGGGGAATGTTGAAATAGCTTGATATACATTGTTGAGCCAATTTCCTAACAGTTTAAATTTTTGGGACAATTGGTGACTTAAAAATGACCATACTTTTTGAACCTATAGCCTACAAAAGGATAATAAACTAGACACTTAAAGCCCATTGGATCACAAAACTTTGGTTTAAAATTCTTTGACCTAAGGATTGATTGTGCTGAATCAGGCAGGGATGTTCTCATGGAATTGCTATGTCAATGGTATTGCTATTGGTGTTTGCTAAATTTGCAAGTTGCTTATTAATCATATTTTATGCATAAATATTTCATTAAAAAGCATCAAGGGGATCCTAAATACAAATAGTCTCAATCAACCCACAAGACGAATCATATTTTCAACAAAAGATAAAGAGTTGAAAAGATAAGAAACTATGTAATTATGGGATTAAAAAAAAAAAAACTATACAACATAGCCACAGTAAACTTTTCAATAAGTACAGTCTACCTGCTTATTAATCATGAAATCTTATCCCATCTCCCCTCCTTCATTATGCATGTGGCATGATCTTATGACCTTCTTTACATTGAATCAATGTCCTTGGCTAGATTTAGGCTATGTTTGTTTGGGGGATGTAGGGACTCCAGATTGGATTTGTCATCCGCAAGTCCCACAAATCCCATGTTTAATAACCAAAAAAGGCGAGAAGATCAGCAATCCCTTTGCGTTGTACCTTGCGGGGGTGCGATGGCATAGTCCTCACCCCCGAACATAACATCCCTAGATTTGATTCTCGCCAAAATCTAAGGTGGCATTTGGTTTGATTTTTTGTTTTTCATTTTTTGTTTTCTACTTTATGTGTTTTATGTTCTAAAAGTTCCAAAACATAAAAACAAAAAATTTTATGTTTTCCTTATTTTGAGTTAAAAATATTTAAAATGATTTTTTGTCATTTTTCATTTTATGTGTAAACTCATTTTCTATTTTCTAAAACAAAATTTGAAAATACAAGTGACCAAA
>JAVXUM010000017.1:35618211-35630580 GCA_035590655.1 Pouteria glomerata | reverse complement strand
GAGATTGAGTGGGAAGGCCTCGGATCGACATTCCATTTCATTTCATTTCATTTATGCTGCGTACGTATTTATGAATTCGAAACGATGGGATTTAATATTAATTATTGATAGGGAATAACTCAAATATAGATTTGACGGAATCTCAACTTGAAGAGAATGGATGTCATGCACAATTTTTAATACTTGAAATAGTTACGTAAAAGTAGCAATTTGAAAATTTTAGCATTAGTAATTGATCAAGTCAAGTTGTACAAAATTTTTAGTAGTAACCAATTTATATAACTTTCAGCTTCAAATCTTCTAGTAACTTCTCACTAACGTGATGTGACTTAGTGATTGTAATGTGACAACTCTCCCACTTAACTTTTCAACTTTCTTAGGCTTGGTTCGGTTCAAAGTACTTAGTTACACGAAAATTAATTTTTTTTTTGTGTTTTAAAAAAAGAAAAAAAGTTAGTTTTTAATTTTTTATTAATTTGATAGTTATATCTTTTATAATTTTAAAAAAATTTAAAAAATAAGAGGGGTAAGTTTAACTATTTAAAAAAAATAAGTAACTAATAACTGAATAATCCAGGAAATATTAAACAAAACCTTATATTTGGGCAGTCGATATTCCTTGGACCCAAAGTAATTTCTTGGCCAATTAATCAATATCAACCCTTAGGCAATGATACCTGTCAATTCACACTTTAGAGAGAGAGAGAGAGATTTTTTCTTAGTACGTACATGTGGACCCCACCATAATGGAAATGCACTGATAATCTTTTTTGTAGGCTGTGGCCGATATTGATTAACATCTCCATGTCCTTGGTTTCTTTATGTAAGATCAGTCATCATTGTAATTTTATGACTTCCATATATATATATGTATATATTTGTCAGACTTTGGCGTCAAATAGAATTCAATTTGTTATAACAGTGTTAAATTAAATGAAATGACGCCAAGATTATTAAAATAATTTAATTCATGTGAATGGAACAAACAAGGGCATTTGGTCTAGTGGTATGATTCTCGCTTTGGGTGCGAGAGGTCCCGAGTTCGATTCTCGGAATGCCCCCTCATCCGTTGCTCTCTCTTAAATTTCACTGGTATTGATTTTAACCTCTCTCACTCGTGCATTTTTTCGCTCAAATTTATAACACAACTATTGCTAAATTTATTATTAAAATATTAAAATTATTTTCAATTTTATCTTAAAATTATTTATCATTAAAATGTATAAATTTATTCTAAGTTAAAATAATTAAAAATAAATTTGCAAGCCACAAATCAGGGAGCCCATCTGTAATTTTGATAACGAAGGACCTAAAAATTTCATTGGTCGCAATATTCTTTTTAATTTTTTTTTTTTTTTACTTTTCAAATTTATGTTAATCGATCGATTAATTATAACAGGGCCGTGGCCCAAAAAAAAAAAAAAAAAAAAAAAAAGACACTGCAACAAACGGTGAGGCCACATTCACTCCATGGATGTCATATGATATAATCATTTTTTTTTTCAACACTTAAAAAGTATATGTTCCATTAACTTTTTTTAGAAAAAAATTTAATATACAATATTTTTAGACTCGAACTAGGATGTGAGTTTTCACATGAATTGAAGTTGTTGGTACTCAATTGTATTTAATTTGGGTAGTGTTTGGAGTGGTAAAAAATAAAAATAAAAATAAAAAAATGAAAAAATGTGATTTGAAATAATTTTTAATGTTTTGTGTTTTTAATTTAAATCATTTTTTCAGAGATGAATAATGTAATTTGTAGACTTTTATAATAAAAAATTAGAAGAGAGAGAAATCGTAAAAATGATTTTTGGGTCCGTTTTAACAGATTTATGTCAGAAATTTTATGAAAATTGTTGAACTTTTTAAATTTTATGTAAAAAAGTTTAAAAGAGAAACCGTGGGAATTATTTTTTAGATCTGTAAAAATTATTAGGGTTTACAAAAAATGTATTGAGATTTGTAAAAATTTATTGGGATATGTAAATATATGAAAATATTCATAAAAATTTCACGAAATACAAGGTAAACAAAATATGGTAGAGAGTTTTAGAAATTTTCAGAAATTTTTTTTAATTTTAACAGACCAAACGATTCCTTAGTGAAATACTTATTAATATGTTTTAATAATTTATACGTCATATCTATGAGATTGAATTTTGACCTTTTTTTTAAAGTTATTTGAACTAATGAGGAAATCAAACCTTATTATTTAAAAATATATAATTCTTAGTCTTAGGTTATATGACTTCGTTGAAAAATATTGAAGATTTTTAAAAATTATTTATTTTTTATTTTGTTATACAAATTATAAAATTATAATTTTTTATTAATATTTTTCACTTCTTATTTTTCTAAACGCATTAAATATTTGTTCACTAATTGTCGAGGTAGGATTAGTGTTGGGAGACCAAACACATTCTTAGTGAAGTTTAGAACTGACTGTGGCTTGGGAAGTGGAAGTGGAACCATTCAACAATTCATCAGTTTCAGTTTACAAGTGCTATTTTATCTGAAAGCAAAGAACCTTGCAATAAGGATAACATGTCCTTTTACCTAACCACCACGTAAAAAAAAAAAAAAAAAAAAAAATTGGACTCTCTCTCTCTCTGTCCTTTAAATTATTTTCTGGATAAAATTTGGACTTCATTATCATTCGATAAAAAAAAAAAAAAAAAAAAAATCTCTCCCTTACTTGTCTTCTGCAGATCTCCTGCGCTCTCTTGCGATCTTTCATTCATAAAAAATAAGGCCATCGACTTTGTTTTCCAGGTACTTCAGATTTTCTTTTTCTTTGATTTCCATGTGTGCCTGTGGAATGCTAACATTTTTTGTTCTGGGTTATTGCTGATTTGTAGTGGGATTTGTTTATTTGTTTTTTCAAGGGTTTTTTTTTTCCTCGTTAAATTTCTATATTTGGGTTGATTGGAATCGGTCTAGGAATAGCGAATACGGAGAAGCGTTTATGATTTATGTGTTTTTATTTCCTTTCTCTTTTTGATCAGCTGTGAAGATGATGCGAGTGTGTCAAATTGGGAGATTGAAAAAGGTGGGACCTTTTTGAAAGATTGTTGAAAATGCTAAACTTAAGAGCTTCAAAAACCCTAGATGAGGGTGTTGAGGTTTCCAAACCGGGACAACCTCAAAACCCTTATGATAAAACCCTAGAAGAAGGAACTGAATTCTCTGGATTGACTGAAAATTGTTCTGATTCACTGTTGCCTTCTGAGGTTTCAGTCAGAGAAAATGGCTGTGGGTTTGATGCCAAGAGTAGGGGTATAGGAGTCAGTAATGTGGAAGTTTTGAATTGGGGTAATGATATTCAGAAAGGAATGGTAGGTGTAGAAGACGATCTGATAGATGCAGAGAGCAATGTGGATATTTCAATTTCAAATTCAGGTTCAGAAGATAACATGAAGGAGGAGGTCATATTTGATAAAACCCTGGTGGAGGGCATAGAACAAAGCAATGCATCATTGTTGAATGATGTCCACCCATCTAGTAAGATAGATGTTTCTAGAAACAGTACTAGTATATTTGTAGAAGTTTTTGGCCTGCCGAAGACATGCCGAGATGAAGCAGTTTCTGGGGAATTTGTACCGAGAGGAACTTCAGATCTGGAAAATGGATATGGAAAGGATGATGCTTTTCTGTCAAACAATGAAGAAAGCCCAAGTGCCAAGGTTCGAGAGATCCGCAATTCTGTGCTTGGTGTGATGGAAAATGGCATCGTAGATGGTGAAGGTAAAAAAGGGAGTGAAGTGCAGGAAGAGGGTATTTGCAATCAAGAGTGCGAGTTCTCCGTGGGTAATCTCGTATGGGTTAGGACCAAATCTCAGTCTTGGTGGCCTGGAGTGATTATTGATCCTTCATATGCAACGAAGGACAACATGAAGTCTGACCAAAGGGCCTCTCTTCTAGTTAAATACTTTGGGAATGGTATTTTTGTTTGGCGCTCTTCAATGCAGCTCAGGCCTTTCATTGAGAACTTTGATCAGATGTCAGTGCAAAGCAATTCTAGGAGCTTCCATGGTGCTGTACAGAAGGCAGTGACTGAGTTTGGTCAGCTTGTGAAGAGGCAGATGAGTTGCTCTTGTATCTTGAAAGAAAATTATGCCATTCCCACTTCTCCGTTGGCTGTTAATACTGAAAATAAGGTAGGAACTCTGATGCTGGAAGACAGCGTATGTGAACTGGGTGAAAATTATGTGAGTCGGTTTGAACCTGCAAATTTTATTGCATTTCTCAAATTCCTTGCCCAGTATGTTTCTGTGCCTTGCATGCTCGAAGTCTCTGCTACACAGAGTTGCTTGTCAGCTTTCTATCATTCCATCGGACATCATCAACTCCCTATGCACCAATTGCGGGCAACAACTGATGGTAAAGATGGTTCTCAGGACGGATTAGGCCAATCGGGATTTTCAGTGGATACAGCAGCCATAGTGAAGAATGATCAAAACCTGGTCAAACTTTCTGGAGGCAAGATGGGTATTGTTGCTGAGAAATGTGGTGGTGATTTTGCTGCAAACCAGATAAGCTCAAGCTCCAGGAAAAGAAAAAGGAACATGGATTCTGAGGTTGGAAATGGAAGTGCTGAAGCTGCAGATATCTGCAAATTGGATTCTTCATCTGCAGTGACTGTGAACAAGCTCTCAATATCTCCAACTACTACAGATAACATAGTTTCCAGTACAACAAATGATGGAGGGAGCGGGCATCAATCTAAAAAAGGCTGTAAAACAAGAGAACGAAGGAGGAACAAGTATTTGTCGTCTCCGTACATAAACAAAAGTTCTGGGCGCAAAAGCTTGCCTATTTCTGAAGAAAATGAAACGGAAGACTGTAAGGGATTTTCTCGTGTGGGGCAAGGCATTAACAACACTTCTGGCCAGTCTATAGGGTCCCCTCGTATTGTTAAGTGTAGTGGCAAGAAGTTACAGAAGAAGTGGTCCAGGAAATCATTTTTTGGGCTCAATCCTTCTGGTATACAAGGGGCAATAAATGCAACTTCTTCAGAAATGCTCTCTGAAATACGTTTTGCAGCTCTAGATTGTCTTTATCCTAATGGAAGTATACATTTTGATTCAGCTGAGGGATTCTTTTCTGGATTCAGAAAATTGGTGTTCCATGATGAGCTTAACCATGAGATTCAGCTTCTCCAAAACTTACCTCAAGGTGGGGTTCCAATGGATAAGGGATCGGTAGAAATGCGGAATGATCCACAAGAGAGGAGCAATCAACTATCCAATGCTCCTTCCAGACCGAGTGGTACAAAGAAGAAGGAAGTAGCAAACCTATGTTTGAATACTAAACCTACTCCTAGCTTTTCAGATGTAAGTGGCAATCTTGCAAGTGGTTCTTTCATATTAAATTTCCAGGAGTTAAGCTGTCTTGCACCAGATGGAATTTCAGTATCGAAGAAGAGAAAGAAGAAGGGAGTTGTGGAAATGGAGAATGATCCACAAGAGGGGAGCAATCAATTAGCCAATGCTACTTCCAAACTGAGGGGTACAGGGAAGAAGGAAGTAGCAAACCTAGGTTTGAATACTAAACCTACTCCTGGCTTTTCAGATTTAAGTAGCAATCCTGCAAATGGTTCTTTCAAAATAAATTTCCAGGAGTCGAGCTCTCTTGCACCAGATGGAATTTCAGTACCAAAGAACAGAAAGAAGAAGGGAGGAAGAAATGCAGAGCTAATTCAAGCTAAGTCAGCAGCGGGTTTAGCAGATTTGAATGGAAACTGCACTACGCCATCCTTGTTTGTAGAAGATTCACAAGCAACCAACCGCATCACTCCCCAGGATAAACCTAGGCAAAGAGCTTCTCCAGCGTGCTGTAGTTATATAAGTATTGCTAGCTTAGCAGATGTGAATGAAAATAATACTAAACTTAGCTCATTCTTAAAAGATGTGGAAGTGATGGGTCCATGTTCAACTCAAGATGTTGCTGAGCTAAATAACAGGGAGGGGATGAAAAGAGTTTCTTCAATTTGTTCGAATAGCAAACTTGCAGCCAATGAAACAGATACTAATGGGACTGTCAAATATCCAGGGCAGATGGGCCTGCTCTTTCCCGGTGGTAAGCCTGAACCTAAGAAGAGAAAGAGAAAGGAGAAAGCACCTCTGGATCATCTGAAGACTGAAGTTACTCCTGTCATCCCAGATTTGAATAAAAGTGCTGCTGAATGTAGCTCCCCAGGGAAAAGTTTACCAGAAACAAACGATACTCCTGCTGAAGGTAAACCCCAGCGCAAGAGGAGGAGAAGAAATAAACACACTGCTGGGATACCGGATATTGGTGTTAATTATAATCAACTACAGACTAATGAAGAAGCTATAAGGAATTCTCTTCTCTTGAAGTTTGCTGAGGGATTTCCGGTGCCTTCAAAAGAAGCCCCGGTTCCAACATTTTGTGGGTTTGGTCCGTTGAATGGATCAGAAACGCAGGCTCTGGGCAACTCTGGTGGTGTCCAGGATGTGTTCATAAACAGTTCTGATGCTGGAGATGCCTTTAGGAGTTTGGAAAAGATCAGCCCTTTTGGGCGAGCCCCAGTCAGTCACCATCTCAATCATCTTTCTGTTGCTTCAAGGTCTTTAGAATCAGATTCCAATCTGCGGTTGCCTGTGGCCGTGCAGAACTTGGATGGATGCAAGGTCCCAGCAAAGCCTTATGGTATGAAACCTCACGCTGGCGAGGCACCTGACCTTTTCTATATTAGAAAGAATTTGGAAATGATGAGATTAATGCTGGAGAAGGCGGGGGATAGTCTTTCACAGGAGATGAGAACCAAATTAGAGACTGACATAAAAAGCCTTATGATGAAGGTTAGCACCATGGTTGGCTCTTCTTCCTCTTAGTACAAAAAGTAGAATATGAATCCTTCTATTTAGGCTGTTTATAAGGCTATAGACTCTTTGGTAGATTTGGGTTGGTGAAATCCCTGTTTTGCTGCTCTCTCTCTCTCTCTCACCTTTTTGTTCATGTTAGAACTGAAAGCCTTAGTAGTTAATTGAATTGGGAGAGCATGAGAAGCAATGATTTATAATTTAGGGAGCTTGATTGTCATTTCTACTATTTGCAATAAAACTGAAAGCAATTGACCCGCATGTCTACCGACGAATTCTTGCTGGTTCTACAAGGTCTCTGTATTTTGGTTCTTTTGAAATGTTACCTAGTAGTCAAATATGAGGTTGCAGTCATTCATTTACATGGACCTCAAGTAGATGGAGTGATAAGAAGAGTTGCTACTGTAGCTGAACTTCTTCCTCTATTAACTGTTATTTTAATATGAGGGTTTGCTAAATGGAATTATGTCTTAATTGGTTGGGTAGTTTTTCTTGCGACTTCTCGTTTGCTTTGGCCACGCTAATTTGGTTAACAACCATGCACGGTGCAATTGTGTAAACTGGTAAGATCATTGAGATTATTATGGTTGCAGTGACCGAGTGAGTGAAGAATTTAGGAAAGGAAATAATAATAATAATAATAATAATAATAATATTCATTGAGAGTGTGTTTGGAGTGAGGATTTCGTGTAAAAAACAACAAAGGAAAAAAGGGTAAAGAAAAAGGAAGGAAAAGATAAATAAAAATAAATAAAAGAAACAAAATTCTAAACACACGTCCGTATTTGAATGAATTGAAAAATACAATAAAACCAAAAATCGTTTATCAGTATATTTATTTTTTAAATTAATCATTCATTTCTCAAATTATACACATTCTTTTCATTGTTCATCATAACTCAAACGAAAGAAAAAATTTTGAATCCTATTTTTTTTTTTTTTTAGGACAGATTCCTAGTCTAAACATGGCCTATGTGCTCATGTCATGTGTCTTGGTTCGGTCATCAAAGATAATAGAACAAAAAATTATTTATTTTCATTTTTAAGATACGGTTTTTCCTCCTATAAATTTATCAACATTTCTAATACTTCAGTACAGGAAAATGTAGGGGCACAATTTTTTATATTATTCAGATATGACATAAATGCTATTTATGTTGACGGGGATCAAATTTCGAGGATAAGCGTCTGATTACAAATTTTTGTATGGAAAAAGCCTTGGAGGGAAGATAAAGCACATGGTAAAAATTGCACTGCAGCATACTGCTTTTGCCTTGCCTCCAATGAATCTTATTAGGATTGATAGCCAATCCCCTAATCATCTGCTTTTCATGGAGTCACGCATCCATTCAGTGAGCAAAATCCTGTAATGTTTGAAATTTTAAATAAGTTTCAAAAAATATCAAAAATTAGTGTAAAAGTAATACTTGATAAAATTTGATTGAAGAAACTTGACAAAAATTATAGTTATTTGGAGTTATTTGAAAAAACTTGGAGCTCCAGATGGGCCCTGTAATAGGAATAAAATAAAATAAAATAAAAATAACAACAAAATTAAAGTGCAATTTTCAAATGAGTGAAAGCAATTACCCCAATTGGACGCAGGTGAGACCGCGTCTCTCTATAAGCAGAGACTCTTCACAACCACATACAATAAGAAGTTGGGAAAATTTAATCAAAACTTGATTGAGATCATGCATTGAAGAACTAGTGTTATACCAATTATCCTCGCGTGACCCCGCACTATTCATACTTCAAAGAACCAACACAGAAAACAACAAAACAGAGTATATTTGAATTTCAATCAATAGTGGCAACCCCTCCAGCAGCCTTTATCTTCTCAATTATGCCATTTGCCTCCTCTTTGGTCACTCCTTGTTTAAGCAAAACAGGCACTTTTTCCACCAGCTCTTTCGCTTCCTTCAATCCCAGATTTGTGAAAGCCCTGACCTCTTTGATTACCTTGATTTTTGCAGCAGCATCGAATTTCTCCAACTTAACATCAAATGCTGTTTTCTCCGCCTTCTTCTCCTCAGCCTTTGCAGAACCAGCAGATGAACCTCCCTGGGAACCCAAGTCCATTCCCTCTACTGAAATTGGTTGCATCTTGGGATGCCTGAGTCTGTCTCTGAGAGTTGGACCGATTTGAAGACGTTCTTCGGTGGGTAAGGTAGCAATACGTTCAGCAAGCTGAATGATTTTATCAGAAGGTGGGGGCCTAGGGCCATATGGATCGTAGAAGGCAGGATACTTGTACCTTTTGGGCTTTGCCTTCGGATCTCTAGGAACAAAGTCAGGTTGGAATGAACGAGATTGTAAAGGCCCAGTTATTTTAGGAAGAGTAGGCCGGCGACGAATGGTTCTAACTACTGCTATTAACTTCATAAGTAGCGGTTGGAGTTCCAAAAAAGTTTAAAAAATAAAAAAATAAAAATTGGTGTTGAAGTGATGTAAAAATGACACGTGACGAAATTGGATTGGAAAAAGTTGAAAATTTTTAGAATTTTGGAAAAATTTAGAGCCCCAAACAGAGCTTACAGTCTTGATAATTAGTGAAAATGATGACTCGTGAGATTAAAAGTGCTGGAAAAAACTCTCTCACTCTGATTATATCATAGCAGCATCAATGTAATGAGACGTAACTTCTTTCCTATGGCAGCTTGAAAAAATTCTCACCTGGAAAAAAGAAAAAGAGATAAGCCAAAAAAATCACCACTTTTTCCTAAGAATCCCCCCGCCCCCAAAAAAAAAAAAAAATAAAATAAATAAATAAATAATCACCCACCCACTCTTGAAAAAGGAGAAGTGAACAACACATAGGCCAACGACCTTTAATAGGGACATTAGAATTCAAGGCACCTGACTAAACCCACATAAAGTTATAAATGGGTCATAATTGGGGTAACATACATGGATCTACCATTAGCGGTTAGAGTGGATTGGACATGGGTACCCCTAAAATGGTTCAACACTGTCATCACTACCAACAATGTGTCCCCTCTTTACCTCCACTATCACCAATACTTGAATTAGAGATATGATAAAATTATATAGTGAGTTGGTGAGTCCAATTATGTCCACATAAATTCATCCATTTATAACCCGAATATTAATTGGGTTTACTTAATTAAATACTCAACCCAAATTAACATTGACCCAAACCAGCTATTTTCATATTAATTGGCCAATGACCTTTGTTGTTTTGGGGGGGGGGGGGGGGAATTGGCTAACTAACTCAATAATAAAAGGACCATTCCAATCAAATAATAATAATAATAAAAGGACCATAATTTAAATCCACCAAAAATCAAGAAAGCAGAGTTCAAGAAATATCATCTCTCTCGATTGATGCATACTAAAAGTCCGAAAGGGATAGCAAATCACTTGAAAAATTTGGAAAACATTGACTGAGTTGTTCTTTCCATTTTTATGCAAACAAAAAACAGGAACAAAAAATTTGAGTTGTAATGTGTTGAGTGAAAATAATCAACTTAGTAAGGATGACCATACATGTTTCTGCAAAGGAAACAAACAACAAAGTTTTTCCTTGCGAACATGTAGAAAATTATTGGGAAAAGATGAATAAAAAGAAACAAAGAGCTAGAGTAATCAAATACAGATTAAAGGGAAGTAAATAAAGGATAGAGCAATGAAGGTTTTTTTTTCTTTCTTTTTTTCTTGGGGGGGTGGGGGGGAGTTGGTGGTGCAGAAAATCACTGGCCTGTTAACGACTTTAGTTAAACGGACTAAGGGCTGAGGTAGCCTCGTACAGGAAACTAAAATGCTATCTCACCCATTTCTGTTGTTGAGGAGGCCCACACTCTAGAAGACTATTGTACTTTTAACAACATATTTTAACTTTTTCATTCCACAGACAGATACAGAACAGAGACAAAATGCTAACACAAACCAACAAGATAAATCCAAAAGTTGCAGGCTTCACAGAAGTGCATGACCAATCAACAAAAAATGGAGTTGTAAGGAATTGATTTCTAATTTCTTCAATGGAAGACCAAAATCAGCAATTTGTGGAAACAAAAACTAAAATTGACCAGTCTAGGTTAGTTGGGATCTTCAGCCAGGCTAGAACAATTAGCTCTTATGCGAGACACAATCTTGCATGCATATCAATAAAATTCAACTCCAAATGCATTTATCATGCAATGGGTCACCATTTAGTCTTTCCTTTTCCATTTCTTTATAATATTTTATTTATTTTTCATAAAAGTCTAGTTTAAAATAGAAATATACTACAGTTAAACTCATGATGCGAAATGGCAAGGCATTTGGAGCCAAAACTTATAGAAATTGGCCTAGCAAAAAAGAAAAAAAAAATCTCATTCAAATAAACTACAAACAACACGGTACACATGGTTCACTTGCTCTTTAAAAAAAAAAAAATAGAAAGAAAAAGTTCAATCATTACTTGTACATTCAAATGACTTCACAAAAATAATCATTTATCCACTCAAAATGTAAACCACCTGATAACAAAACCAACACTCAACAACAAATTGTGTATATTTTTGCTTTCCATTATTTGCAAGGAAAAAAAAAATCCTTTAGCATTGAGCAATTCACAAATTTTTTAAAACACATTAAAGCAATGAACAACAATCCATAATCAATAAAAGATCCATTGTTCCATACTTAAAGGACCACATATATATCTATTTGGCCAAGTGGAGGCTTATAAAAAAAGGCACCCAATTCTTTTTCCAAGGAACTGTGAGAAAGAAGGTAATTAAACACAAATTTGATGGACACACTGAGTGACATGAAATCAATGAATTTAATTAATAAAAGAGAGGAAAGAAGTGGCTGAGAAAAAAGAAAAAAGGAAAAAAAAAAAGGGAAAAATAGAAATTTAAGATCAGTTAAGGCCTCCTCAACTATGCAAAGGAGAAGTTGAATGTATACATGGACAGGACAAAACCAGGATTTTATGTTTGAGAGGCCAAATTTAGGCTAAACAAAAAGTTCCATAATTGCGGCAGAAATTGACATTTTTTTTGTTTTGTATAAAATTAACAGTGTCTTTTCATTTCCTTCTTTATTTGATTTTTTTTCCCTAGATTCTTAAATATTATTTAATGTTGAATTATTCATAATGGGTTTAATATTTTAAAATATTTAGACTAAGAATATTTTTATATGCTTAAATTTCTAGGGCCATAAATTTTAGACTATTTTTCTTTTTTCTTAGTTTTTTATGCAGCCTGGATTGCACCGGATTATTTGGAAAGGAGGGATTTGAGAGAGAAATGAGCAAACATTGATTAGGTCGCCAAATCCAGCTATAGTGTCCATTTTGGCATTAAAATGGCAATGTTTAAAGCTATAAAAAAGAAATACAAAGCTTTACAAATCTCTACAAATACGGATTACAAGACCGTAAAATTTAAATTTTTTACTAACTGCACAAACCGCGAAACGTTAAGTTTTACAATTTTCTATAATTTTATACAACTCCAAACGCACCCAATGTCTATTTTGGGTATTTTTTTTTTTAAGCAGATCC
>JAVXUM010000017.1:35518624-35532147 GCA_035590655.1 Pouteria glomerata | reverse complement strand
GTGTCCAGACAGCTATTACCGGCAACCCGGAGGAGTCTCGGACCATCCAGCAGTCATCCTGGTTACTTCCTTTATCAAACGTTTTGACAAATTTTGACACTATTGCCAAACACCAAAATAAGAAAAAGTTAACATTTTTTTTGACAATCAAACGGATTCCAAAAGAAAATATTCAAATTTATAATAAATTTATATATAAACTAATAAAATTATATTCAAATAATTCTCTTTAAATAATTAACACTAAATTCTTTCATTTTAAATTTTTAAATACACTATAACTGGGGTATTTACGTTATTGATCTGAATCTTATTTTTTCTCTAAACGGTGAAATGGAAACAGAGTAAACCTACTTTAGATCAGGAATTTGGATGGGTTTCTGAAGCATCTTAATTACTTATCACAAGATATTATAAACGGCATTTAGAGTTAAAAATAAAATTATATATACATAATTTTTTATAAATACAAATTACAAAATTATAAAATTTATAATTTTTATTCACCCCATAAATCACAAGATACTAATTCCTATAAGTTTATGCAAATGCGAACCCACCCATAAGGCAAACTTGTTGTGTCTGTACTCTGTAGCAAGGGTTACATCATAAATATCCCGAAACTTGTCCCTGGAGATGGTGCGATATACAGGCAAACTGTATCTATCAGCTACTCTAGAAGCAAACACAATCTATCGATTGCAGGAAGATCAAGGTACATTTTCACAGCGTGGATCATCATTTTCTATTGCTCTTTAGTCATTTTATGTTTATGAATTTGATTACTGCCAAGTGTCTTTGAAGATATTTAATTAGACAGTTTGGTGTGTGCTTTACCACATCGATCCTTCATTTGATATTTCTGATTTTAAAGTTTTAATATATTTTCAAAATTAAAAGTTGAAATAAACCAAGTCAAGTCGAAAATGTACTAAGATATTTGAATGGATTAGGCTCATTGATGAATTTAAAAAATTAAGATGGCATTTAGTTTGATTTTTATTTTTGATTTTATGTATTTTATGTTTTACAAATTTTAAAATATGGTAACAAAAATTGAGTTAAAAATATTTAAAATAATTTTTTGTTATTTTTCATTTTATATGTAAACTCATTTTTTGTTTTTTAAAACAAAATTTAAAAATATAAGTGATCAAATACGGTTTAAACTCTTTTCCTTATTTTGAAAAGCTTAAATTGAAAAATGAGATTAAAACATAAAATAAAAAATAAAAACTAAAAATAAAAAATTAAAAAAACAAACTAAATAAAGCTTTAGTGTATTTTTTGAGCTAAATTCTAGTGTGTATATATATATTAATATTTTACTCTTTATTAATTAATTTATATATGGAGTCTTAGTTAGGTTTAATAATATAATAAACTTAAAATAGTAGTTCTGATTTTTTTTTTTTATAACCAAATTAATCAAACTGGGGCAAGCATAAACTATGAAAACAGTGCATTATGAAGCTGTTGATGTAGCATTGTGCATGCAAATTTCATGCCTGAAAGAGATCAGAAAGAATCTGCATTTTTTTTTCTATTGATTTTCTGATACCAAATGTTAGCTAACTTTCATGCAACTTTCCAGAGGGTTCAATTTCTTTTCAAGTTCTAGTTTTTAAAAAACTTGGCTAATTCCTCGACGACTGATTATTTTTCTTCATATTTGTTTTTGGTTTTATTTATTTATTTATTTATTTTTTCTTTTGCATTTTTGAATTTCTGGAAGAACTGTTGATCGATCAATACAAGTTACGAACATAATGTAAATTTCGATGTCCATTCCTCCTCAGTGTAGTGATAAAAAACAAATTTCATTGGCCCACTGCAGCCTGCAGTGGTGTTCCACAAATCTGAGCTTGGAAGCCATTGCATGTGATGTGGCGTGGGGGAGTTGAAAATGGATATGATCATTCGTATCGGTGCTTGCTTTAGAGGGATGAAGAAGTTGTTAACAAGTTTGTGCAGAGTTTGGTATCGGTGTCTGCAAAAGGTTTAACATTGCTTTCTATTGCAGCTTCCGCCACTATTATGTTGCTTCACAGATGCATATATAATACGTACAAAGTCTGACTACCATGGAATCAAACACACATCACAAACAACGGACCAAAATGGAGGCTCTAGTCCTGAAGCCAATCCTCCTAATTGATAATATTCTCTTCTTATTCTTGTTGCTCTTACTTTTCACTGTAATAACTCTTTCCAATTCTTAGTTTTTGACTATGATCATTCATCTTCCACAACATATATATATATTGTGTGTGTGTGTGTGTATATATATATATGATATATCTGATTTGTTTATTGGTCATTAATATCTCTCCCTCAAACGCAGATTTCGTCAGCTGGGACAAGTTCAAGCGCAGAGAACCCATTTACGGCCAAAGCTTCACTGATTCGCTTCTGGAACAAACACGTCTCCAACAACCATCCCAAACCACATTTCCTTCTCTCCAAAGCCTCCCCACTCTCCGCAGTCGAGGCTGCGTTTTTTGCCAAACTCGCCACCCAAAACGCTCTCTCCTCTCACCTCTCCTCCTTCTGCTCCGCCGCCAACTTGTTCTGTCTCTTCGACTCTACTCAAGTCTTCGACGAACATGGCGAGGACTCCGACTTCACTTTCTACTCCAACAAACACTTCGCCGACTACGGAAAGTCCCGGACAGGCGGCGTCGACGCGTTCAAGAGCTACTCCATCGGCGTCAACTTGGCTACCGACTCGTTCACTCGCTACAGCCGAAGCTCCACCGGCCACGACGAGAAGTTCACGACCTACGCCGCCAATGGCAATGTCGCCGGCACCAACTTCACCTCGTACGGGTCCGACTCCACCGGAGGCTCCGGCGAGTTCATGAGCTACCACAGTCGAGTCAATGTTCCAAAACTTCAATTCATCAACTATGATACCGAAGGAAACAATCACAAGCTCTCGTTTTCAAGCTACGCTAACGACACCAACTCAGGAAGCGAAGGCTTCACTGAATATGCCAAGAACGGCAATGGCGTTCCCGTTGAATTCAGTGGCTATGGCGATAACTCCAACCTTATTGGATCGAAATTCACAGGCTACGGTGAGTTGGGAAACGCTGCAAATGATTCTTTCAAGGACTATAATTCAAATTCCAATGACCCACATAACAATTTCAAGAGTTACAGTGTTGGTAGCAGCTCCGCCATGGATAGCTTCTCTAGCTACCGAAATGGGGCCAGTTCTGGCATTGATTCTTTTCAATCTTATGCTAAGGATTCGAACTCCGCCAAATCGACTTTTGTGAATTACGGAAAAACAATTGGTGAAGGGACTGATGTGTTCAAAGAATACGGGAAAGGATCGTTCGGTCAATCGATCGAATTCAAAGATTATGGGGTAAGAAATACATTCAAAAGCTACGCTCAAAAGGGTGTCACATTTGCTCAGTATGGAAATTCAAGCTTCAGTGATAATTCTGTAAATACATTTGTAGAGCCAGGCAAATTCTTTCGGGAGTGCGTGTTGAAAGAAGGGACTATTGTGAGAATGCCCGACATTCGTGACAAAATGCCTAGAAGGTCGTTTTTACCCCGGGCGATCTCGTCGAAATTACCGTCTTCCACAGGTCGACTATCAGAGCTGAAGAAAATCTTCCACGCGCGGGACAACTCCGCCACGGAACGCGTGATGGTGAACGCGCTGGCGGAGTGCGAGCGGAGTCCGAGCCAAGGCGAGACCAAGAGGTGCGTGGCCTCGGTGGAGGAGATGATCGGCTTCGCCGTCTCGATCTTAGGCCGCAATGTGGTGGTCCAAACAACGGAGAACGTGAACGGATCAAATCGAAACGTGATGATCGGAAGAGTCAAACCAATCAACGGGGGAAGAGTCACGAAATCCGTGTCGTGTCACCAAACGTTGTACCCGTACTTACTATATTACTGCCACTCCGTACCGAAGGTGAGGGCCTACGTGGCAGACATCCTTGACGTGGAGACTAAGGTTAAGATTAATCATGGTGTTGCCATTTGTCATATTGACACGTCAGCGTGGAGCCCCGGACACGTGGCTTTTATTGCTCTGGGGTCCAGTCCTGGGCTAATTGAGGCCTGCCATTGGATATTTCAGAATGACATGGTTTGGACAATTGCAGGTTGACCAAAAAAAATTATTTCCTTTCTTTATTTTTTTTTTATTTATTTATTAACAAAGTCTTGAAATTTGTAAAAACATACGAAAAAAGGACAGAAGTAATTTGTCATGATTGACGTGTCGATCCTTTTGGAAATGCAACGCACCTTCCTTTTATTTATCTTTTCTAAGCGCTGTTCAGGGGATAAAATTTTTAGTAAATTTTAATAATTTTTTGTTAAAAATTATTAGTGATAGTTTTTAGTGTGTTTGATGAATTAAAATAAAATTTTTGGTAACTTTTGGTAGCTTTTAGGTATTTGGTAAAATTATTACTGTAGTAAAGCAAAAAAATGACAACTTTTGAGTGTTTGACAAAATTTTTTACTGTAATAGAGTAGAAAAGTGAAAAAAAAAGTGGTCCGCTATAATAATTATTTACTGTAACAGAGCAGAAAAGTGAAAAAATTGTGAGTTTGTCAAACACTCATTTACTGTAGAAGTGACAATTTTTGGTATTTTTTTGGAGAATCTTGAACCCCAAACGCACCCTAAGTTCTTCATTCCAAAAAAGGTAAAAATAAAAATGAGATAATAAATTAAGGTGGTATTTAACTGGTGAACAAATATAGGAAAAATAAAAAAATATAATATAAAAGTAATATATAATAAAATTTAATTAAAAAATTAAAAAGATTAGTAAAAGTTAATGAGTTTGAGTAGATTTTGATAAGCCAAAAATTTCAAGAATATTACAGAAATTTTAATTTTTACATGTAACCAATTATACAAAAAGATAATAAAAATTCCAAATAATAGGATAAATTATATTAGAGTTCTGTTTGACAACAATAGCTAGTACTGTAGCTACTAGTAACTAGAATTTTAACTTTTACTAAAATAATCAAATTTACTTTTTTATATTTTAAACTTTTTTTAAATCTTGAAGAAAAAAAATGTCAAATTAAAAAAAAAAGTTAAAAGACTAACTATTAACTCTTTTAAAAAAAAAAAAATAACTTTTTTTCCTTTTCTAACTCAACCTAAGGCTTAGTTTGGGAATAGCTAGTTATTAAAAAAATTAACTTTTCATGTATTCAAAAAGAAAAAAAAATAATAACTTTTTAGTAGTTAACTAGTTTTTAACTTTTTATTAATTTGATATTTTTATCCTTCATAATTTATAACAAGTTTAGAATATAAGAGAGCAAATTTTATCATTTGAAAAAAGTGACTAAACTAAATAGTAAAAAGTTGAGCCTCCCATTACTCTTCCCAAACACACACTAGTTTTACTTAAGTTATTCTTATAAAATTATTTAAAAAATTATTATCAAATTTTATGTGACATTCTTTATATTCATCATTTGAATTTTTTTTATCTTTACAAATGTTTGAATAAAATTAAATTTGTAGTATTTTTTTTTTTGAATTCTAATATTATATATAAATTGGTCAAATTGATCATATTTTTTAAAATTACTAATAATATGTTTAATTCAAGTTACTTTTATGAACTTAATTAAAAAATTGTTACTAAATCCTATCTGACACTCTATATATTCACCATTCTATTTTTTGTATTTTTATAAATTTTTTAATCAAATACAATTTTCATATTTTTTTTATACTTTTTGTTCTTGTTCACGAAACTTTTACTTAATTATGTCCTACGTTAATAAATGATAACTCTATTTTTTTAGGTTTATAAAGCTGCTATAGTTTCTTACTGCAAGAACATGCATCCTTCACGGACTTGAAACAAGGCCTTTGAGATCTCTCTAATTAATTAACAGCCAGTAGGATTATCAAAAATTCAATAAATTGGAGACTGGAATCAAGGGACCATTCGGATTTACCCAACTATTCTAAAGAGAGAATAAAACGAGTAATTTTTTATTAAATACATTGAGTCCGAGCTGAATATCCTCCTAACGAATTTAAAGCCCTAACTCCCGCATAAGAGGGTTCCATTCTCACTTATATAAACTCTCTTCCTCTAGAGCGTCTGACATTAATCCTCAAGCTCTCAAGCCACTATTACCATTATCTTTTACTCTCTCTCTCTCTCTTGTTCCAAATTACCTTGATATACATATGTTCACGGGACTTTGATTGTCTCGTTATTTCTTAACATTCAACATAATTCCCAAAAAAGTTAGGTTCAGCTTACCAACCCTCACAATTATATGTGATCTTTATCAATATAGTGTTAACTCATGAGTTCCTTAATAAAAACCCTACCGATTCATTGTAGTCATGCTAAACAATTAGGTCAGGTTGGAAAATGAGTTAAAAATTACTAATTATTAATTAAAATTAAAAATCTAATTTATCTTATAATAACAACTCTTAATATATCTTAAATTAAAAAAATAAAAAATACTAAAATATTATTTAAGCAAGGGAATAAAAACATATATTAAAATTAACAAAAAATTTGAAATAAAAAAGAGATCAGATTAATTAGATAAATTTATGATTTAATATATATTCTAAAATAAATTTTAATTTTTAAGATTAGATTTGATCAAAATTTGATAAAATATAAACTTTAGGTATTTATATGATATTTGACTATGATCAACTCTACCAATTCATTAACATTAACACAAATAATTTTTTTATATAATTATGCAATTTCATTAAAAAAATTTTATAATGTATATTTCGTACATTATATAGATAGACACTAGTTAGGGTATATGCGTGCGTGCGCGCGCGCGCGCGCGTGTGTGAATGCGTGAATCTCACTTGCTAGGCAGCATTGAAAACAACGAAGTCGTCAAATGAATAGCTAGAGTCGTAAGCAAGGTTAAGTTGTATAATTTCGTAGAAAGTCGAGCGTGAACTCATGACGCGCAGACTTATTACATGCATACAATAGCGGCGGGTCTTGCCCAATCAATTGCGGCTATGAATAATTAAAGCAATTTTATTATTTGAAACGATGTGCAAATATCTTAGGGTGAAATACAACATATAACATCTTAAATTTTTATTATTTTTAATTACATTATTAATTTAATTCTTATTTGATGTTTAATAATTTAATTGTATTAATTTGATACTATATTAAAATTTAGTAAATCTTAATTTAAATTAATTAGTGAATTAATTATGTTTCTAATTAATTAATTAAATTAAATTAATGGATATAATTAAAGTGACACGTGCCTAGTTGGTACTAATATTCGGTGTATCCACTTATATGTAATGGTTTAGTTTTGCTTGAACATGTTTTTGTGTATGGAAGTGCAAATAGCCAATATGGCAAGCTAGGATTAAAAAAAAAAAAAAAAGTTAAGTTTTATGAGGCATTGGGATTGCCAGGAAACTTGACTCGAATATATATATACTAGAAAAATGCATGCACATGTATGTTTATTCTTTTATATATCTAAACTTAAAAAATAAGTTAATAATAAAAAATAAAAATATTATTTTAAAAAAATAAAACTTACATTAAAATCTTTATATTTTTTCCACATTAAGTTATGTTGTAACTTTATTCATATTTCTATGTATTTATTATGTTAATATCAAAACTTTTAATAGAAAAATATGTTTTCAAATTAAAATTAAGTTGTATTAATATAAGACTTGACTTTTTAAATAATAAGATAAATCTCCTTTTTATTTTTACTACTTTGTCGTGAAAATAATTAGTCTTGTGGTAATTTTTAAAATTTTTCATTTCATAAGAGCCTAATTTGTGATACCCTCGCCTTTAGCATGAATGAAAAACCATGGGTTAAATTCTTGTGGAAATTAGAGTAAAAATTGTTGTGGTGAAATGCTAAGTTCTTCAATGTCTTCTAAGTGTTGGAAGGTAGTATGCATGTGATGTTTTAATAAAGGAAAAGTGTTAGAGTAATGTATGAAGTAAGAATTTGGAATGAAAAGGTGATACCCGGCCATGTAAGGTGCTTGGCTTCATTTTGACCTAACAAGCTTAAGTTGGACCAAGAAAGTTGATTATTGGACTTGTTGACTTGTTGACCTTCATGTAAGCTTATATATATATTTATTAATGAAGTAAAGATGGTAAGGAAAGAAAAGTGGCCGGGCATGCTTGGCCTTTAATTGTGTTTTGTTGTGTTGCTAAGTGTAAGTCAAATTGCATTAAAATGGTGGGACCCCCCCTAAGTTAATGCATGGAAGCTTTATGTGTTATATACATATATGTATAGATGGATTTGTGGTGAAAATTGCCTTGGTCGGCCACCTTGAGTAAATATAGCTATATGTATGTATATTTGGTAGTTGGGGATATTTAATTTATGAATATCTACCAAAGGGAGATAGAAAAGGAAACCATTTTGGGAAGAGAAAGTATCCGGCCACTAGAGAGAGTTGAGAGAATTGAGAGAAAAGAGAAAGAAGAAGAAGAGAGGAGGAAGAACCAAGAAAAAGAGTTCTAAAGGAAGTCTTGAAGAAGAAGAATTTAAGGAAAAAATTCAAGTTTGTGAAGTCTTGGAAGTGGTAAATCATCTTTGAAGCTTGAAAGATTTTGAGGTGGTGGAAGCGATTAAAACTTGAATTTGAGGTAGGGAACTTCTCAATTCTCATGGTATAAATTTGAGTACTTCTCCTCCTCTGTTAAATTCTAGTTATTGCTATGAAAGGCATATAGAACTATAATATGTGGTAGAGAATAAACTAAACCTTTGGAACCAAAATGAAGTATAGAAATGATGTTTGGGCTAAATTGCATGGTATTGAGTAGTGGGAAGAGAGGGAAGAAAGTTATGAGAATTTTGGGTTAGATTGATCTTGAAGGATGTAAAATTGGTTATAAAATGGTGCCTATGGATGAGTAAGAGTGGAAGATGGGAGTGAAAAACCAAAACTTATTCAAAACTCGGAGAAACCCCCTCTCGGTGGGCGCCCACCTGCACATCAGGTCGTGCGCCTGAGCTACAGGGGGCAGAAAACCCACTCTCGGTGCCCGACCCCTGTTTGCTGAACCCTATTTTGCCTTACCCCTTGATTGTTAAATACCCACTTCACTCTTAAGCATGTGAGACATCTCTAATGAATCCTTATAATTTTATTTTACATCCGTGCTACCTTGATTATGATGCGTTGCTAATGTGTTGCATATGGTTTGAGACAATGAAAGGAAATGGGTTTGAAATGAAAAGGTTGAAGTGAATTCCTTTGAATCACATTGTTGATGTTTACATGAAGACACTTGAAATAAGAATGTTCATGGAAGGACTTGTGATGATGAATCACCAAATGACATATGTTACACATGAACTCACATAATTTACAAACTTAATGGAAGATAAGAAAACGAAATGATTGGTTGTTTACCGGGGATTGTGGGGTACAGAAAATAAGAATGGGGAATGATACCCTCGGGTCGAAAATCCCGAAACCTGCGCAGGGTTGGTGTTTCATATTAGTAGGTTAGTAGCCTACGAAATGAGGGCAGTGTATTGGCTTAGGCATACACCTATAGCACGCCGGTAAGGCCACGGCGTCGACCGGATAGGGACGCCGGTAAGGCCACGGCGTCGGCCGGATAAGGACGCCGGAATGGTACCCGATCCCCGATGATATGTGATTGATTGATGTGTGATATGTATACACAAATGAACAAGATAAAGGTTTAAATGTTGATCCTTGATAACGTACCACTTGATATTCATATCGGTTTATGAAACTTGTTTACATTGTGAATCATGAGTTATATGCTATCATGCCCTAACTGTTGAGTTCTTATGGTTGTATTGTATTACGATTACCACATGCATTCTTTTTATATTATGAGAAGTGTATCGTAGGCACACGCCGTCCGTGCTCATGTCCCTTCAGATTTCCCTGCAGGACCCACACAGGACAAGTAGGAAAGACCTCGAGGGGATGTATATATTTGGCAAAAGTGGAACTAATTGTTCCTGTTGTACATTTATTGTGAAAAGCTATTGTATTGTATATAAGTTCTTTTGCTTTTGAGTTTGTAATGGCCATAAGGCCTGGACTTGAGTAAAATGGTAGAGATTCATATATAGTGGATGGTTTTACGTTCCATTAGTTCATGTGGAATGGATATATGATCTTGAATGTTAATGGATGAACGATATATACCTTGCACAGGAATTTTATTAGGTACCCTTTTGCCCAGTTTTTAGGCCGTTATATAGCCGATGGAATGTTGTGGGTCCATTGCGTGACTGGTGCGTTTGCCCTGATCCAATGACTCGGTTTACATGATATGCATGTTTCACACTCACTCCCTGGGTCCCTGGACCCGGGGCGTGACAGGATGGCATCAGAGCCTAGGTTAGACTACCTAGGGACATGGGACTTGCATTTCATCTGGTATGACTATATGGCATTGAGGTGATATATATTTTTGTTTTCCGTCCTTAATAGTGAATGATAGTGTTCTTGAACTAACCTATAGTGCATTCTTTCATGTGTGTTTTTAGAATGCCGCCACGACAAGAGCAAAGAGGGAGGGGCCGAGGCCGAGGCCGTGGACGAGGTAGGGGAGTTATAGATGCCCCAATGCAAAGTGCTGAGGCAGAGCACAGTGCGGTGGCTGAAATGCCACCTATGCCCCAAGGCGGAGCGGTGCCACTTGCAGCACTAGTAGTTCTTCCACCTGCTGCTGTGGACACCGGGGCCTTTTTACAACAGCTGGCCACTGCAATGGCCACAATGGCTGGAGGGGCAGGGGCAGGGGCAGCACCCCAACCGCAAGTTCAAGCGAGTACCACCAAAAGCAATCTGGAACAGTTTCGGAGGATGAAGCCTCCGAGTTATGACGGTGTAGCAGACACCGAGGTGGCAGAGCACTTCCTGGATAAGTGTGAGAAAATTTTGGAGGCCCTGGAGATCACGGAGCCGGCCATTTGCATTACTCTCACTGCTTTTCAATTGGTGGGGCGAGCTTCGACTTGGTGGAAGAGTGTAAAGGAAGCTCGAGGCCACATGGGGCTTACGTGGGAGCAATTTAAAGAGAAATTTCGTGATCATTTTTTCCCCCAATCTCTTCGGGATGCCAAGCGGGAAGAGTTTGCCAGCCTCATCCAGGGGAACAAAACAGTGCTAGATTACGAGAGGCAATTCACAGATCTGTCCAAGCACGCCACAGAGCTCATTGCTACTGACCGGCTGAAATGCCAAAAATTTGAAAGAGGCTGAAGCCAACCCTCCGCAATAAAATGGTAATACTCCGTATCAATGACCATGAGGAGCTGGTTGACCGAGCTATGGCGGTGGAGAGGGATTTGCTGGAGACCCGAACCATGCTAGAAGGCCGTCGTGACAGGGGTAGAGGGGAACAACAAGAAGGGCAAAGTAGCAAAAGACAGAGAGGGAGTGCCTCCACTTCTCAGGGGCAGTTCGCCCAGTCAACCGGAGTGGCCCCCAGATTGCTGAGGAGGATTGAAGCGGGACAACCTATTTGTTATAACTACCGGTGACCCGGGCATGTAAAAACTGACTGCCCACTTCTGCGGATAATGGCTGAAGCCACGAGCCGACCGGGGGGCGGGGTAATAGTGAAAAACCGGATCTGTTACCGATGTGGGCAGACGGGGCACATTCAGAAGTTTTGTCCCCAGGTGCAAGAGAGTGCCAGCGGGAGAATAGGGCCAGGAGGCCAAAGTTTGCAAAGCAGTCGTGCCTCGACACCCCAGCAGCAGACGCAGTAAAGAGGCCCTCCAGCGGGAACATCTCAGAGTGGGGCATCCCAGCTGTTGTGGGGAGCTCCATCGGGTCAAAGAGGTGGTAGACCCCTACTAACCAAGTGCAAGGGCGGGTGTTTGCCATGCACCAATAGGAGACCCCAGCAGAACCCCTGATTACTCAAGGTATATTTCGAGTATATTCTTCTTATACGGTGGTGTTGTTAGACACGGGAGCCTCACATTCCTTCATTTCTGCTAAATGTGTGTCTGCATTGGGATTGGAAGTAAGCCCTATGGACTTGCTGTTGTTAGTGGAAACCCCAACTGCTGGATTTTCTTCCCTGACATCCGTAGTACGGGAATGTGAGCTATGTGTAGAGGATATGTTTGAGAAAAAAGAGGCGGTTGTTTCCACGGACTTAATTGTTTTGAAAATGCGGGAGTTTGATGTAATCTTGGGCATGGATTGGCTTGAGGCTTATCGGGCCACAATTGATTGCCCTAACCGAAAGGTGACCTTGTTGACTCCCGATGGTGTAGCTATCTGTTTTCTGGTAGATCGGTGTACATTGTTTGAACTGCTTTCATGGGAAAATCGTAAGAAGGCAGATTTGTGTGCATTATTTGCCACGATGGTGGTGGGGGATGAGGATGAAGAGCAAGAAGCTCAATTGCCGAGGGTAGTCGATGAATTCCCCGATATGTTCCCAACGGATTTACCAGGGTTGCCACTGAAGCGAGAAGTCGAGTTTAGTATCGAATTAATCCAGGGCACGGAACCCATTTCCATCCCTACGTATCGGTTGGCACCGGCTGAGTTGGCGGAGCTGAGAAGCTAACTAGAAGAGTTGAAGGCCAAGGGTTTTGTAAGACCGAGCACCTCTCCCTGGGGTACACCGGCTTTATTTGTGACCAAGAAAGATGGGACACTTAGAATGTTCATCGACTACTGGAAGTTGAACCGGGTCACCATCATGAATAAGTACTCGCTGCCGAGGATTGATGACTTGTTTGATCAGTTAAAGGGGTCATCCATATTCTTAAAGATCGATATTCGGTCGGGTTACCACCAAGTAAGGATCCGGGAGGAAGATATCCCCAAGACGGCGTTTAGGACTCAGTATGGCCCCTACGTGTTCCTAGTGATGCCGTTTGGGTTGACTAATGCGCCCGCAGTCTTCATGGATTTGATGAATCAGGTTTTCAGAGAATTTCTAGACAAGTTCATGGTGGTATTTATAGATGATGTGTTAATCTACTTCAAGTCTGAGGAGGAGCACGAGCAACACCTAAGGCTAGTACTATAAAGACTGAGAGACCATCAGTTATATGCGAAGCTTAGTAAGTGCGACTTCTGGCTGACGGAGGTCAACTTTTTGGGGCATGTGGTATCTGAGGAGGGTGTGGCGGTTGACCCCTCTAAGATTGAAGCAGTGTTGGAATGGTATCGGCCACGAACTGTTTTTGAAATTCGAAGCTTCCTCGGGTTGGCGGGCTACTACCGTCGGTTTGTGCTCGATTTCTCACAACTCGCAGCGCCATTAACTCGACTCACTAGAAAAAGGGGTAAAGTTCGAGTAGAACGAAGCCTGTGAGCGGGCGTTCCAAGAAATTAAACGTATGCTAACCACCGCCCCAGTACTCATTATCCCAGAGAGAGGAGTGGGCTACTCCATGTATTGTGACGCCTCGCGGGAGGGACTGGGGTGTGTTTTGATGCAAAATGGAAGGGTGGTAGCCTATGGTTCTCGCCAGTTGAAGAGTCA
>JAVXUM010000017.1:35454937-35476645 GCA_035590655.1 Pouteria glomerata | reverse complement strand
CCACTTATGGAACTTATGATTTTAGTTTACTTCTAGTTGGTACTAGTAGAATGATGAGAATGTATGATTTGGTGGATATTAGATTGGTAATTGAGTACTTTATACAGGGTTATGTTGTAACAGGTCCAGGTTTTTAAACCATTTAGGCCTTATATAATAGGGGAGGTTTTGTGGGTCCGTTGCGTGACCGCAGCGTTGCTCTGATGTGTTAACCCTAGTTTTCATGTTATGCATGCCTTTCACTCACCCCTCGGGTCCCTCGGGCTCGAGGCGTGACAGTATATGTCGAATATTTTTGGCACTAATGAGTTTAAATTAATTTTTTTTTGAAATTGATCTATTTAGGAAATTTGAAGGCATATCAATGGTCAAAGAGGAGACTACAAGTTGTATTTGAGTCATTTGTTGAGCGGGAGTCAAATGCTCGGATTTGAGCTTAGAGTTGTGTCTTTGTATTTTATTTGGTTTTTGTCACACAATTGTTAAGGGCGAGATTGTAAGGTTTAATTTTTAAGTGTGATAATTGAGAGTCAATAAGTTTATAATATTTGTAATTTTTGTATTGAGTCTTGATTGGTCAAGTTGTTTCTCAATACGAAAACTCTTGCAAATTCTTTTCTAATTCTATTTCCATAATAGGAATGGGTGGAATGAAAATAAATATCACATATTCTGCTAGGCATAGGGTGAACATTTTTGGAAAACTTTGAAAAACAAGAAATCATATTGTGCTAAGGGCAATCAAAAGTGAAGACATACAGAGAACAATACTTGATTATTGCTTGAAGGGTTTGAAGGTGGAAGAACATCTTTGGGTTTTAGGAGGTGCCATTTGGGTTCAAGAACAGAATCAGTCGCATATGAAAATATTTATTACGGGTTCTAGCAAGCAAGAGGTACTTAGACTAGGATAGGTGTCGAGTCCAGTCATGTACGGTAAACTCTTGTAATCTTCAATTTTATAGTAGATTGATTTTCAGGGATAGTCGCCTTATAGACTCGAGGCTTTTACCTAGAAGTGGTTCTAGGATTTTGCCTTATTAAATCCTGTGCCTATTTGACTTTCGCTTGTGTGTATTTGTGGTTGAGTTTTTTCTCCATATTTTTAGTTTTTCATAATCATTAAAATCATTTTTCATATTACAAATCAATTCTTAAAATAGTTTCTAAAAATTTTGTTTTGAACAATAATTTTCTAAAACTAAAACTAACGCTGCCTAATTACTTTTAAAAATATAATGCAGAATGAAGAGAAGTATATTATAAATAAAGAGTCATAATTAAATATGTGTTATATATAAAAGTCAAAAGAAAATAAAAAATGATTTAAGATCATTTTTAATTAAATATGATAGATATTCATAAATTATTTATTAAATATTCGCATGGTTATGCATATTGGTTATAATTTCAAATTATTGCAAAAAGTTAAAATAATTAAATAAATGTAAATTTTTTTCTTGTTTTTATACCAATTAATCAGAAAAAATATTACTTTTAGATATTAATTGGTTAACAAAAGTGATAATAATTTACCATAAAAACGTAATATAATTAAAAAATAATATAATTTTATTATCTTTAACTACCAAGTGGTCGCCAAAAGTGATAAAAATCTGTTTATATATATCATTATGTAAAATATAATATAAATTATACATAGATTCCCTAAACATTTGAGTAATTATATATGAATGCCTTCAACATTTAAAAATTACACATAGATCCTTTAAATATTTAAACAATTATACATAAACTTCTTCCATTAGTATATTGTTAAAATTTCTATTAAAATGATGACATAAAGCTAAAAAAATTTTTAGATACACCAGGTTTATCTTCAACTTCTCTTTCTTTCTAACTCTTTCTTTCCCCCTAAAATCTCCACTGTCATTGTGACGTAGAAGAAGACCCGTGTCTGGCTTAGGCTTAGCACCTTCAATTCTGTCGTGGACACCACAAATACCCCTCTCTGTCAGGTGTAGAGCTTCGATGACATGGTGGTGGTGTTGAAGTTCCAAAAATATCCCTAAATGAAGTCTCAAAGTTCTGGTTCTGGGCATGACGTCTGCAATAGAAACCTGCAGAGATTTGAGATTTGGTAAAGTATAATTTTCCCTAAAGGGATGGGTCGATCATTTAGCAAAAAAAAAAAAGGTAGATTCAGGCTCCTTGTTGAATTTAAGACTAGAAATATATTTGATAACTCAGCGAATCTGGGTGAACACTGGATGGTCCGAAATACGTCTGGGTCGCTTGAGAATGCTATCTGAACATCGGTGTGATGCCTGCCAAGGAGTCTTCGATGCTTAAGATAGGAAAAGGATTGAGAGAGTATTTTGGCAGAATAACGGTAATACCGGAGTTGTCTGTACCTGATCACCGGATGCCACCTTATTTATAAAGGATACCTTGAGTGACTGCATGGAATCAAGGTTGTTACCCATTCGTATCATGCCATGTGTGCTATAAGATTTCGTGCCAGTATTCCCTGGCTAATCGTCAGAACTGCCAGCAGGTAGTGCTGTTAGTGGGCGGGCAATGCCTCACAACAGTTATCAGCGGATATTACGGAAAAAGCAAGAGAATGGTGGCGCGGGACACGTGAGCGTTTTTGTCTCATTAGGCAGGACCAGCTAGATCGGTCGATCGCTTCTGGCAGGTTAGATAAGACTTCCCGACCGCATAACAATCATTTGGGTCAGCTTGGTTTGGGTTGGTCAGAAGCAAGGGATCGGTCGGGTGTACACTATCAGATGCCCCCGATTCCTTCGGTTACAGAAGGTGGCTGAAAGGGATCAGATTTCTGGCGCCCATCCTTGCTTGGTCGGTCTTCCCATTCGATCGATTTGCGTGACACCGTTTGGAAAGTTCATGGTGGTTTGCGAGTCTAAGGATCGCATAGCGCTTGTTAACTTTTTGTTCAATTGCACCAGCTCGATCGAACGTACCCTCTTAGATTGACCAGTCCAGTGCCGACTACGCGTTTCAAGTGCAAGTCGTCGGCTGGTCGATTTTGTTGCTCGTTCGGTCGGGTACGCTTTGGTCAGGGATGTCCCCGATTTCGCTCGGATCAGTTTTACTTGGAGGGATCGAGGGAATTTATTTTCTAGTGGGTACGCAAGTGCGCATGTGACACCGTTTAGGCGCGTATTTAATATACGGGCGGCGTGTCAGCAGCGATCATGGTGAAAAGACGTGGACGTTTCAGATGCCCGACACGTGTAAATTCGTGATTGGTTGTGCTGACGGGTGCGGGCGGGAGCAGTTTTGAACTGTCAGATATGGAATTTCATTCGAAAATCAGGGCTGTTGATTTTGAAAAATAATAATTAAAATGTCTCACACTATAAAGGTGGGTTTAGCTAGTCGGTTCCCTTTTTTCGCACTTTTCTCCTGCAACTGACATCTGCAATTTTCAACGCCGGGCTCTTCGCTGCTTTCAGTTACTGTAGCTTCGAAGCTTAGCCGATTTTGAGTTGGTAAGGTATTTGCTATTTCCTTTTCTTATTCTTCTTCTCTTTTCTCATGCGGTGGCTGTGGGCTAGGAGTGAGTATTTTTACAACACAAATCGTGTGCTCCCTGACCTTGTAGGATTCGTAGGAAACCCTAAGCACGTTAGGGGTGTAGTCCTTGAGTTAGCACTTTTATCTTATTCAGTTCGTTTGGTCCGAGTTTTTTATATTTCAAATATGGCCAGTGTTGAGAGGATTAGCTCATCGAGTTCGTCGAGCACAGAGAGTTCTGATAGCGCTGATGGCCTATTCGCCCATTCGTGAGAAATCCGGCTTCGGTTAGTACCAGTGATCGGATTGTCGATGCTTTCGAGCCTGGGATTGAGAAGAAAAGAAGGAGGGTTATGAGCAGCGAAAGTGAGGAGGGGGGAATATTTGAGGCAGAGGGTATTAGCTCTGTGATATCGGAGAAAAGAATTTCAGAGCTAATTTCCGAGTTCCAGTTTCCACCTGACTTCCACTATAGGCAATCGGGAGATAACGACACTACATGTTCTTCCCGGGCCGGCGAGATCGCGGTGTACGAAGCTGTCTTGTTGGGTGGTCTTCGGTTCCCTCTGCCGAAGCTCGTTCGGGAGGTACTTAACCGTCTTTCCCTTGCCCCCAGTCGGATCGCTCCGAATAGTTAGCGAATACTGATCAGTAGCGTTGTTTTCTGGAAAACAGCGACTGGGGACGAAATGACGGCCGACTTCTTCCTCTACTTTTACAAGGTCACTGAGAGGGGTTTGGGCTGGTGGTACTTTTCAACGAGGAAACCACAGTTCAATTTCGTGACCAACATGTCGACATCCCATAAGGGCTAGAAAAAGAAGTACTTCTTCATTCGGGGTAGCAGGTGGGAATTCTAGCCGTGGGAGACTGACGAGGATAAGAAGGTCTGGGTTCCTCGTAAGTGGGGTTCACCCTCAAAGCACGGTACAAGTTCGTCCGTTCTCTTTTTTGTTCAACTTTTTGATTCTACCCAAATTTTGAAATCCAATTCTACTATACCTCGTTCAACCCGTGAGTAGATCTTCCTCACCTGGGCGCAAAAAGTGCTCCTCCCTCGAGCAAAGGAGCACATCGTTCGGAAGGCATAACTCTTTATCACCGCGGATAATCTAGCCGATTATTTACTTGGTCCCGATCCTACGCTAGCAGCTCTTGCCGCCGAACGTGAGCGGAGTGTGTTTAAATTTTATTGCCACTCTTGATTGCGTTTGATCATTGTTTGACCGTGTTGTATTTCGTGCAGCTAACATTACCCTTGAAGAGACCAGCGGAGAAATGGCCTTCGACTTGTGTTATCTAAAGAAGGTTGGCAAAAAGCAGCTGAGGCAGGAAGTGGAAGTGGGGGATCTGCCCCCTCCCCCTAAGAAGACCAGGACAACGAAGGCAAAAGGGGTAAAGGATGCCGTTGCAGTCGTTCCTCTATCGTCGACCTCCATTCCTCATTTTTCCCCCAAAGCTAGCCATGCAGCACTCGGTCGGGAAGCGGGCCGAGAAGAGCTCGTTGTCCCTTTGGACAACACGTTGGAGATCCCTCCTGCCCCTATGAGGAGAGCTACCTCCGGCTCGGGGTCGGAGTCTGGCTCCTCTTCCACATGAACGCTCGAATCCAGCAGCGAGCTGGCGTGGCAGAGATTTATCGCCACAGTGACCAAGGCAGACTTAACCGCGGTTAGGCGCAGCACGAATAGCAGCATGGTCTACGAGCATAACCATGAAATTTTCAAGGTATATGTTACTTTCTCCTTTCTTTTTGGTATTCTGGTCTTTTTTGTATTTTATTCTAACCAAGATTTTGCATTAGCCCGTAGTTCATGACCCGATCCCTCGCCCTCTATTATCACCTCGGCGCGACTGAAAAAGCACTGAGTGATGAGAAAGGGAAAAATAGTGCCCTGGCGATCAAGCTCGAGTTAAAAGAGAGGGGCTATTTGACGAGGATCAAGGAGTTGAAGGCTCTAGTTGCTGTCGCTCAATCTGAACGGGATGAGGTTCTCCGCCAGAACCGCTCTTTAAAGGAAGCTAATAAAGAAATAGACAAAGAACGCGCCCGTTTGTGGCGAGAGCTCAATGAGGCTTCAGACCGGAAGGAGGTGCTCGAGCAAAGGGTCGCCGAGCTGGAGAAGAAGGCGCAGGAGGCGGGAAAGAAGGCTATCGAGAATTTCAAGTCGACCGAAGACTACTAAGAGGTCATCTTTCCCGTTTTCGTGCAAGGCTTCAATCATGCTAAGAGAAAGATTAATGCTTCATTCCCCAGCATCGATCTTTCAAAAATTGAGCCAGTGGATTCAGATTCTAAGGCAGAGGAGGAGGAGACCGATAAAAGCAAGGGCGACGAATCACGTCCCGAGAGGAGTCCTGGGGATTGAACCGATGTTGCAAGGGAAACTGCTGGATTGGGTGCGATCGGTCAGGAGGCAGCTGGTCGGGGCGCAACCGGTCAGGTCGATCCAAGCGCCGCCGAGTGAATGGGAACTTTTGGTTATATTGCAAAATTTTTAGAGTGTAATGGAAAATTTTCTTCTTTTTTTTTTTTTTTTTTTTTGTAATAGAGACTTCTGTAATGAAAATTTCTGTTTGGACATGCTTGACTGATTTCTTTCTTTATTTGTGGAATCGATATCCTTCAATGACTAGTACACAATCATTGAAAGGTTGACTTGCTCGTGCCGGTGGGCACTAATAGGAAGAAAATGAAATCAGAGCAAATAAAAATTGTGGAATGAATTTGCCGTCCAAAGCACCATTTGTTGTCCGTCATAAAACTTGTGTAAGCACTTCAATAAGGTCAATGTTATTTGAATAAATCATTAAGAAAGCCAACGTTGTTTAAATAAATCATCAAGGCTGTATTCACCTTATTGTTTGCTCACTCTTGCTCGTTTTGAGTCAATCGATCTTGCCAAAACCGATCGGTCGGTCTGACTGAGCTCGTTGGGTTTGCTTTATGTAGTTCGTTAGTCGGGCCATGCATGTCGATTCGTTTGGTGTTGACCAGTCGAATATCGATCAGTCGCACCGGTTTTACCCCTCGTTTGGATGTGTAGGTTGATCGTGTTGCTTTGTGTCGATCATAGTAAAGGTCATACGTTTAGGAGTATGCTGCCCCGTGGGACTTACGCTCCCCTTAGTGTTGTTTTCTGATGTAGACTTGCCCTGTGGGGCGTAAGCTTCGTGAGCCTTTGATCATTTGGACCTATTTGTAGTAGGATTGTTGAGGTAAAATTTGCTGTAAAATCGTCAACAAGAGATTGTTGTAGCAAAATTTTCAGTCGAATATATACATAACTAGGTTCCTTTAAAGTTGAATCGCAAAATATAGTCAAATTTCCCAAAACGGGGGAATGCTTGAGTCCTGCTCAATCAATGTGTACAATTAATGATGAGTACAAGAATAGAATAATAACAACAATCCAGAAAATTGAATCTTAAACTGTGATACCCTCACCTTTGGAGTGAATGAAAGTCCTTAATGTCTTTCTTGGGGAGATGAGATTCGAACTTGTTAATGTGATGAAGGATTAAGTTATTCATGTTGTTCTAAGTGTTAGAATTTGTTCTAAGTGTATGTGAGGCCCAAGTGGTGGCCGGCCATGTGCATGAAGAGGGCTTGTTTATTTAATTTAATTAAAGAAGGAAAGGGGAATGGGAAGGTGATACCCGGCCATGCATGTTTTGGCTTCAATTGACCAAGTCCATGTGACCTTGTTGAAGTGTTGACTATTTGACCTCCACCTAGATATATTTATATATATAAGAATGTGAGAAGGTTGGGAGGAAGAAGGAATGGCCGGGCAAGGAAGCTTGGTCTTCCATTTTGTGGTTGTTTTGTTGTTATAGAAAAGTCAAGTTACATTTAAAAAGGTGGGCCCCCCCTAAGTTAATGCATGGAGACTTATAAACACATATGCATATATCTATTGTTGCACTTGGGGTTGGGAGAAGCTTTGGCCGGCCATAATGTGTGTATCTATACAAATATATCTAACTTGGTTGTTGAAATACTAATTAAAAGAGTAAATATCTAAGAGTGAGAGAAGGAAACCATTTTAGAGAGAAAGCAATCAGCCATTGAAGAGAGTTAGAGAGAATTGAGAGAATTTTGGAGAATAAGAAGAAAAGAAGGAGAATTTCAAGAAGGTAGTGAAGAAGAGAAGTAAGAGGAAGAGGAAGTTAAGAAAGTTCATGTTCTTGAAGCCTTTTTTGTTCTTGGAGTTATCTTGAAGAGGAGAAGACATCTTGAAGGTTTTGAAAATTTTGAAATAGTTGATCCCAAGCTTGAGGTAGGGAACTCCTCCTAACATTTATTTTAATTCTTCTTCTCCTCCTTTGAATTTTAGTCATTGTGATGAAAAGTAGAAAGAACCATGATAGATGTAGACAACAAAAACCAAAGCTTGAACTAGAACAAGTATTGATGGTTGAGATTGACTTGCCTTGTGGTGGTAGTGAGTGATGGGAGGAGAGGAAAGAAAATGATGAGAAATTTGGGTTAGGGTGATCTTAAAAGATGCAAAATTATGTGTAAAAATGGAAAGTAGTACATAAAGATGAGTAGGAACAAAGGGATGGAACAAAAACTGGAAGTTAGACAAAGCTCGGAACTTTTCTGCTTGCTGGGGGTGCCCGCCTGACAAATGGTTGGGCGCCCAGGCACTGTTCACCTAAGGTGGGGCGCCCGCCCAAATACCTCGGGCGCCTGAGCTACTGTTCACAGGATATCACCCCTTTGGGGGCGCCCAACCTGATCTAGGCTTGGGCGCCCGACCCCCCTTCTGACCCCAAGTTGACTTTTTAACTTATTTTAAGCATTCTTACACCTCTCTTACTACATGTAAGCATCTTAAATGTATTTTCTCTCTCTTCATGTCATATATGTGTCTATTTTGGTTAATACATACAATGTGGGACTTGGTTGCATGCAGGGGACTTGGAATGAGTTATCAATGCTTATTAAAACCATTGTATGATCTTGATGAAAGATAAATGAATTTTGTTTAAGTTGAGATGAAAATGCTCAGGAATATGTTGATCTTATGAAAGCCTTATGGGATGACTTGTGGCACTAATTGAAATGTGTTGTGTATGGACTCACATAATTTCCAAACTTAATGGAAGATAAGAAGACGAAATGATTAGTTGTGTGCCGGGGATTTTGGGGTACGAAAAAATAAGAATGGGGCTAGGTACCCTCGGGTCGAAAATCCCGGAACCTGCGCAGGGTTGGTATTTCATACCAGTAGGTTAGTAGCCTACGAAATGAGAGCAGTGTATTGGCTTAGGCATACACACGGGCGTAGCGTCGTCCTGGGCTGCCACCCGTAACAAGGACGTTAGAACGGTGCCCAATCCCCGATGATGTGCGAATGTTTGATGTGTAATGTATACTCGTAATAAACAAGATAACGGTTAACTAAAGATAATTGGTAATGTACCCTTGATATTAGAAGTGGTCTATGGAACTTGTTCCTCTTTTGAATCATGCTTTATATGCTTTCATGCTCTAAATGTTAAGTTCTTATTCTTACCTTGTATTATGATTACCACATGCATTCTTTTTATCTTATGGGGAGTGTATCGTGGGCACACGCTGTTCATGCTCACGTCCCTACAGATGTCCCTGTAGGACTCACACCGGACGAGTAGGAGAGACCTCGAAGGGATACATATGGGTTGCAAAAGTAGAGCTAATTGTTCATGTTGTAACTATATTTTTGGGAGGACATTGGCTTGTATATGATTTTTTTTGTTCTTGGGTTTGTAATGGCCATAAGGCCTAGACATGTATAAAATTTTGGAATTGTTTATGCTTCTGTGAGATCATGTGAGTTGGAGATATAGTTAAAGATGTGAATGTATAAATAATATATATCTTGGACAGGGACTTTATTAGGTACCCATTTGACCAGTTTTTAGGCCGTTATATAGCCGGTGGAATGTTGTGGGTCCATTGTGTGACCGATATGCTCGCTCTGATCGGGTGGACATGGTTACATACTATGTATGTTTTACACTCACCCCCTGGGTCCCCGGACCCGGGGCGTGACAGTGGTCCAGTGGTAAGGAGTATTATTCTACCCACTCATGACCTGAGTTCGATTTCCCATGGAGAATCCCTTTTTCCCATCCCCTATAATATCGTATGTTAAATGTTCTTTAGAACCAAAAAAAAAAAAAAAAAAAAGTAGATAAGCAGTGAACATTTACTTGTATATCTATATAATAAGATAGGACGGTTTTTAAAGATGTCTCTCTCTGATATTAAAATTCTAAGGTTGAGATCGATTTTTCTTTTTCAATAAATAGCTAAGATATTTTACATAATTTCGATTTTTTTTTTGTTCCACATCGCCAAAACATTACAATTTACTTTTTCTTTTGCCTATAAAAGTATAGAATTGTAGTATATGATTTTAAAAAATGTAAGAAGTATGAGTTCTAAAAAAGGACCCAACTGTTTGGGTTCCAAAAATAAATTCACTTGTTTATGGGTTCAAAAAGGGAGACCTACTTACTTAAAAATTTAATATAGTTATTAAATTTATATATTTTAATTATGTTATTAATTAAATTAAAAATAAAAAATTAAATTGAATTGAAAAAGCACAAATAAAATAAAAACTTAAATAATAATAAAGTTATTTCTCACATAACAACTCTTAGTATTTTTAAAATTTAAAAATATAAAAAATAAAAAAATTAATTAGACTCGAGAATAATTATTTTTCTACATTTTAAATTTAAATTAGTCATATTGACTATATTTGTTTTATTATACAAAGCACATATGATTAACAATAGTATTTTTTCATTTGAGTTATTTTTATAAAACATATTAAAAAATTATTATCAAATCAATGTCGAACTTTATATTTCATCATTCTACTTTTTTTTTTTTTGTTTTTACAAATATTTAAATAAAATTAATCTTAAGAGAGTAATTTTTTTCTTTATAATAAAACACAACACATTTAAAAATTTTCCACTCGCAAACTAAAATTTAAAGACTTATTTAATTTGATTTTTTAACGAATAGTTACGATCTTTCATGAAATTTTTTTTTTTTTCCTAACACTACAATTTCATTTGTTCTTTTACTTATAAAAGCACTATAATTATGGTATATGATTTTAATAAATGTAACAAACAATTAAGTTTTGAAAAGGAACCCACCTTTTTGGGTTACGAAAAAGAATTCATTTGCTATTAGTTCTAAAAAGAGACCTACTTAAAATTTTGATACAATTTTTAAATTTACATATTTCAATTACATTAGTAATTAAATTAAAAATACAAATAAAAATAAAGTTGAATTAAAAAACACAAATAAAAATAATTTAAATAATAATTAGATTATTTTTTATACAACAATCACTCTTAGAATTTATAAAATTTAAAAGTATAAAAAATACTAAATATTAATTAAATTAGGAAGTAATTATTTTTTAAAATTCTAATTTTAAATTTAAATTAATTACAGCAACTATATTTGTTTTATTTTATAAAGTACATATAATTAATAATAATAATATTTATTTGATTTACTTTCACAAAGCCAATTAAAAATTTATTGTCAAATCTAATGTCAAACTTTCTATATTCATCATTTTACTTTTATATATATATATATATATGAATAAAATTAATCTTCAAGGTGTAGTTTTTTTTCTCCTAAATTCTATTTTTGAATTTAAATTGGTATAGTTGACTATATCTATATAATAAAACATTTCAAAAATGCTCATCTCACAAATTAAAATCTAAAAGCTGAAACTACATTTTAATCTTCACCAAACTACTCAAATCTTTTACAAATCAAAATTTCATCTCAAACTCTTGCCCAATTTTTGGATCACTTTACATTCTACTAGCCTATTAAGTTAAATTTTATGATGATATTTGAAGAGTTAAATTGAGAAAAATAAAAATTTTTACTTCTTAATACTACAAATCCATGCATATTTAATTTTAATTCAAAAATGTCATAGGTATAAATTTTTTGTTAGTATTTATATATGAGTTTCTTGTGTTAGGGAGAGAAGATAAAAAATAATAAAGCAAATGCAAACCGCATTTACTGATAAGTAAAAAAATGAACACTTAATACAACCACCCACTGCTAAATGACACAATTTGCTTCATCTCAATACAAACCAAAAAAAAAAAAACTGAAGTATAATTGGAATACCGTGCTTAAAAACAACGAAACCAGCACTGTAATCTCTTACACAGGAGGTAGCTTGTGGTTTCCTGGTGGAATTTTCAACTTGAGCTTGGAAATCTTCTAACAGAAAACAAAGACACTCTTCTCTGATTTCACCATCCTTTTTGCAGGGGCTGCTCCAACAATCCTCTCCAGCTGATTATTGCAAAATAAATAAATAATAAATAAATGAAAAAAAAAAAAAAGAAAGAGTTGGCAATGTGCACTACTCACCAAACTAGTGCTCAAGTAAAACGGAAAGTGAACGAGACGAGGAATGAACCAAAACAAGATTTAATTCTAAATTTAAGTGACGAATCTCAATGCACGGATTTTTCTCCATAGGCCAAAACCAGCCATGATCTATTATATATTTAGGCTATGTTAGGAATATGGATTTTAGGATGGAAAGACGAAAATTAAGAAAATGGTAAGAATGCAAAATGAAATAAAAAGTCAAATTTATTTCATTTCTTTGATTGAATTAGAAAACTATGACAAAAATGAATATTTATCAAAAAGGTTTAATTTTACATAGTAAAATATACAAAATTACAAAAACTAGTAATTTTATTCTCTCTACAAATCCACGTTCTAGATATAGCATTATGGGAACTCAATGTTTGGTAGGATGTTTTCTCGGAAAACTTGAGAAAACTTATGCTCTGCATCTTGTTATCAAATTCACCTCTTTGTCACGAAACATTGTCATAATCGCATGGTATAAAGTCTTGATCATTTACAGCACAAACACCTCCAACCTTCTCCAACAAAGCTAACAAAGCCAATCCCATCCCACTACATAAATTGAATCAACCCTCACCCTCTCTCCTTCCCCTTCACACTGAAAAGCTTGAAAAACATATTGAATAAGCATGGTTTCCCATGCGTTACCATATATAAGAAGAGAACTGATTGTTTACCCGAAGATGATCAAAGCGAGAAAAGAGTACAGTACACGTCATGCTATGGGACCCTTCAAGCATATTAATAATCTACAATGAAAAATAGGAGATATATTTTAAAGAAGCAAATACAAGATATTCCAAATACATTGACAATTAATCAGAGGTCCAAGCATAGAAATCAGAAAAGAAAATACATGTTGCAAGATCATTATCCTCACCTCAGGGTAAAATTCTTTTCTTTCTGGAAGAGAATAGATTATTAAGTTCTGAATACCACGAATCTAATTACAAGGAAAGTAAATATACAAGTTAGAAATATATATCAACCAATACAAATAATAAAGTTACTCACCCTAACCACTTAAGATTTTAAGTGAAATGGTAGCTTACGTTCTAACGTGGTATCAAAGTAGGCAAAGGTCTTAAATTTCAATCTCAATGCCACCCAAAAAAAAAAAAAAAAAAAGAGAGAGAGAAAGAGAGAGAGAAGTAAATAATCCCATGTGTCTGACCACTTCATAGAAGTCAGTACAGTCACAGGTTAGGAGGGAATTGAAGAAAAAATAAGCCAATAAAAATAATAAAATTACCCCCTCTTGAACAGCTTAACCCTTTAGGTAAGACAATGACTACAACTCTTAACATCAATGAGTGTCTAAACTAAGTACTTCTAAACTACAGAAAACATTGAATCAAGTCATTCTTTCAAGATGTTATACAAGAGAAAAATCAAACTTTACATGCAAAGCTTAGGGCATCCGTCTCGTATAAAAAAGTATATCATGGATTCCGAAGTATTTTTGAACTTGAACAACAGGGTTTTCATGGTTTTAGAAGTGATAGACATCAACTACATCAACATTACTAACCCAACTAGCACAAAGAGAGCACAGGCATCAGAAGATTCAGAACAAGAGAGGACCAATCATGCCAAAAAAATTATACATGAAAAATAAAAGAAACTAAAATACTGAAAAGAACCTTATATCTGTGGTAGAAGTGAGCTCTCTCAGTATAAAGCATGATCTTCCGCTTGCCTTGGAAAAACCAAACCCGTGCACGCGAAATATCACTTTGTTTAGTGTACCTATTTATTTACAGCAATATCTGAATTATTTGCTGTATATTTGCAACTTGTGCAGTAATTTGATAATACGGTACTATAAAATATCAGAAGTTCTCTAATGGCATCATAAAACGGGATAACAAAAGTAAGGGGAAATATCACTTTGTTTAGTGTACCTATTTATTTAAAGCAATATTTGAATTATTTCCTGTATGTTTACAACTTGTACAGGAATTTGATATTCCGGTACTATAAAATACCAGAAATTCTCCAATGGCAACATAAAACAAGCTAAAAGTGAAGGAAAATATGGTACGTACTCCCCCAAGAGACAAAAGGATGCATCCTGTGACTTCAAGAAATTTCGCACTCGAACAAACTCAAAGTAAGAACCAATAAATAGCATAACCCCACCATGCACGAAATGTTTGGGAAGAGTTGAAAGAAAGTCAATTTTACATCATTAGTGTCTAGCTCAATTCCCGGGGAAGCAACAATTAATTTGTAAGGGATCAAAAGCAATTTGAACACCTGTATAGAATCTTTTATCTTGGGGAACACCTGCAATAGTAAAACCATCAATGCCATGTCAAAAATGAGAACTTTATAACAAAATGCGAGCACAGATAAAAAGAAAACTTTGAGAGAAAGAGAGAGGGGTCTCGAAATTTGGCTTCATGCTGAGGCCTGCTTTCACTGACTAGTTTGGGACTAAGGCTGTGTCGAGCTGAGCTGTATTGAAGGCCTGCTTTGAGACTTGCATGATCAAGTTTTCAATCCCATGAACTTTTTTAATGTGTTCAAAAGGAAAAAAAAAAATATTGGTTCAATTCTATTTATGTTAAGTTTAAGACTTTTTCACTTACGCCAAAAAAAAAAAAAAGTTTTAAGAGTTTAGAAAACAACATTGGTTCAGTTCTATTTATAGTAAGTCTCAGAGATATGATCTCTGTTTACCATTTGCTAATTTCTGAATTTGGTTGACATTGATTGTGCTTGTGGCCCATGGTCCAATTATGTTGGTATCGCTTTGAGTATGGTTGTTAGTTGTCTTGCATGGGTTGTAGAAGTCAAAAGTGATCGGTTTCTGAATTAGGAAATTTTATCCAAACTGCATGATGGTTCTAAAGTCTACATAAAAACCAGTTATGCTTCCAGTTCAATACAGAACTTGCGTTGGAGAAATTTTCCAGCAAGTTTTCCGTATGAGGATTGCAAGGTGCATTTTTTTACCTAGTTATGATGTCCTATAGGAAATCAACTGTCAATGCTTCCCTTTTTTTCTTTCTTAGTATTTTTGCTCTTACAAGCTTTGAAACCTACAAACTAATCAGTTTCAACTATTAATCAAACCTACAAAAAGCCTAGTTAACCCAATCTACTACCTACTTCAAGAGATCAATCCTAGCACTCAAAGAGACTCGCTTTTTTCTGCCCCAGAATAGCATCAGATCATACAATCATCTTATCAAACTCCATATTACCACGGAATAGATATTATGTCAAACTGATTTACCGTAAAGATAACAATTTATGTCAGGCGCATTTACGGTTAAGCATGAACTATTTACTTTATGCCCTCAAGAGAGGAGAGACGGAGGCTTACTTGCCAAGTTGCCAACAATTTCACCCAACCCCCCAAAAATTGATGGAACAGAAAGCAGAGGAGCGCCCACCACAAGAGCCCACTGCAAGACAATGTTCGTAACATACAAAACTATAAGATGAATGATTTCAAATAAATTGTGTTGTTACAAATATTATTTAATCAAATGAGGAATTTTATACTAATTATTAGCAGAACCGTATTTATATCTGATAGGATCCTTGAAATAAATTATTAATTAGGGTTACTCCTAGGTTCCTTGAGTTTATCATTCGGTATGTTTCACAGACCAAGAAGTATGGGTTTAAAATAAGAGCATCTCTGCTACCAGAAATGGTCTCTGGGAAACTCAGCATCAATTCCAATAAGTTATTGCAGGCAAGAGCCAACAATAAAATCTGGGCCAAGTTTTTACCAGTTAACCTTTACCACCTAGTAAATAACAACCAGACAGGATTTTCAAAGTACAAGAAATAAAAGATCATAATGTCATACTTGACTTGCACTTTCCTCTTCATTTCGGCAAATGAACCTTAAAGAAGAAGCCATGCATGAATATGCATATGAAATGTAGCCCACTAAAAAAAAAAAAAGAAAAAAGAAAAAAAAGCCAATTAAATCAGGGACTTAGCACACACCTGTGCTGGCTATATTAAGCTCCTCGGCAAAGAAAGTATGTTTAAAATATTAATGTTGAAAAAAATTTTCCACTAAATCCCTTTTTGTTGAATTCAAAAGCTTTTTTTAACTTGGAAGCAGATTAAACTATAAGCACTTTTGTTTTCAATTTTGTTTCCTTTTTTTTTCTTTTTTTTGAAAAATAAACACTAACAATTTCATGAATTTCCATATAATACCGTACACTTCTAATGGATTACTGTCAAAAATAAAATAAAGACCTTGCATACCACAAGTAGAAAGCATACTTGCTTATTAGAACGAGCGCGCAAACAAATTTCGAAACTTACCAACTTTATAAATGATTAAAAACTATAACACATCAAAAGTGCACGTAATTAATCTTAAACCACTAGCATCATTTTCGTTTTTCATATTGTTTCTTTTCATCAGTTTGTATCTTTCACTAACTACTTGTGCTATTTAAGAGAGCTCTCTAAGGTTGCAATTGTATATACGGGTGTATAATAATGGATTTGAGTGAATTTCAACTTGGAATTGAAAGTGGACATAATATATTATCATGGATACGAATGGATTTGAGAATCATCATACAAGATTGTGTTTGTATTTATGGATTTGAAATCAAGGATTAGTACTATCTATTTAAGGAGAAATGCCCAAATATAATTTTGTTAGTTTAGATATGAATTTCATCAATGGTTTGAATAGTATGGATTTGGAATTATCACAATAAATTAGTTGTAAGAAATCCTTTATAATAATGGCTCCACTTTTTTAATGGTAATTATTAGAAATCTTCCACGTATTCTTGCATGAATTAGCCATCCTTTTTATATTTTAATACAAATTAATGTCAAATACATTGATTTGAAATCCACAATTAATTTGGAAAACCTAAGTAAGGTACACAAGTATTAATTAGTTCAAAAAGACCTTTTGACTTAGATGTTAGCAATATATATATATATATATAGGTCTTAGAAAAGGACAACAAAACACAATAAATACTTCAAACCTACCTTTCTAGCAAAATATTCAAGACGAGCATCATCCACATCAACAATTGATTCGACATCAAAACGCTCATAAATCTGCAAGGATGGAAAGTGGCAAACAAGAATCTCAATTTGCACAACCAAGATGTAGCAAATTTTCAATATAGTAACGGGAAATAGTGAGCTGACAAAGTCAAAGATGAGAGCACAGCTTGAAATTTTGCACTAGGATAAAGGCTAAAAAGCAATTGACAACGTCTCACCACAAAATTACAAGATGGGAAAGCTGTTATTGTGATAACTAGAATTTAGTTTTGTAAAAGACATTGAATATATCTTGCAACTCCGTGCAACTGAAGCAAGGACAACAAAATGAATGCCCTGAGGCATACACACCTGCGGTACTTGAAGTAATATTTTTGGAAGAACACCTTTATGATCACATACCAACTTCACCTGTAGGCATAACTAACAAATTAAATATCAGTGTTTCCGTGAACACATTCTCGAAGCAGAAAGACTGCATATATCACATATAAAATTTTTAACTAGCACTAGTGTAAGCTGAGGCATTATATTCACTAGTATGACTAAGTAAACATTCCATCATGTCAATTTATGTATAGAACTATGCAAACATTAGGAAAAAGTGAGGAACTAGAAATGGAATAATGAACAGACATATTAACCAAAAACTATTGTGCCAAAATAGAGAACCAATTAGCACATTCAAAGATAGTTTACATTGTCAATAAGTAATCGCATGAAGATTCACCTATTGTTGAATATGACTCAAGAAAGGAAAGAGATGCCTTCTCTTCTGGAAATAAGCATGTTACCTGGGCAAATTCATGTTTTCATTATAGTTACAAATTGTATTAGGACTATTCGATTATTAATAATACAAGAGAGAGGAGGAGATAATTAATACACTCCAATCTCCTTCTCTTCCTTTTCAACTTGGCATTAAAGCTTCATATACTTTCAACTTGGCATTAGAGCTTCATAAACTTTCAACTTGGCGTTAGCGCTTCATCCTAAGAACATAAAAAAACTCTCATCAACAAACCCTAGTGGCGTACTGCCACCCTCTGCCAACAACCCCTATGGCCACTGATATCAACCATGGGCCACACCAACAAAATCATTGACAGCCGACACCCACAACTTACCAAAACCCATTGCCAACAACTTCCTGACTCGCACTCATTCGTAGATCAAAAGGTTGTAATTCAAATCTCATGCACCTAGGAACTCCAGCGTGAGACTTTAGGAGACCTTCCAACAACCTACTACAGAGGTCACCTGATATAGGCCGACGTAGTCCCACCCTCATTCAATGCCTTTGATGGTTCTTTGATCCTAATTCAGCCTTAGGAGCATAGCCATTGTTTGATCTTCTGCGGTGTCATCTCCGGTTGCTCTTGTGTTGTTTACGGCTAGAAATGCATCTCCCATCTGGAAGCAATTTGGTTCTCATTCCTTTTCCCTGCTTGTTGACAGCTATGCCACTTATTTTTATTTTGCTCTATTTTGCTGCTTGACTGAAAATTAATTGCGGAGAATTTCTTTACTTCAAGACTAGTTGTTATTTGTCTCAAATTCCTTTGATAATTATTTGTTGGATTATTCATTATGTCAAAACCCGACAATACATACGAGACTTCATATGTTCAAATTTCACCTCAATCAGTTTTTCTAAAGGCCCATGATTGCCAAATAAATTGCATGGTGGAAATTATTTGAGTTGGTTTCTATTAGTCAGTTAACTAAAATGCCAAACTATTCCATAACCTCCTTTCCTACTTCTCATGTCTTTTAGGACCTCAAGACGAAAATGACAATTAGTTTGTACCATGAGAAAGATAGCCTTTACTCTATTGATTTAGTCCTCCAAAGCGTAACTTGTCTGCATACTTCACACTACCGTCTCATCTCTCTTGTGGCACTTTAACTTGGGTCCCACCTTTAACTCGACTAAAGTTGGTTGCTCCTTATTTGAGTCTAGCATGTAATCTAGAACATAAAGCTCGTCAACATGGCAAGGATCATCGTAATTCATTTCCCAGTATTTTTAATCTTAGTTCACACCGATGTTTGGGGTCCCTTTCGTATTACTTGTGTCAAGTATTTTTCACACTTCATGATCTTTGTGGATGATCTTTCTCATTAAGTACTTTTACTACTTTGTGACTTTTGTGGATGATATTTCTAACAAGACTTCGACTTTACTGAATGAAACAATGTTTTGAGTTACTTTCTATTATTTCTAGCGTCTACAATAAAACTTTGACTCAATTTGCAAGCACATCAAAATTTTTCGATCAAGCAATGCATTAGAATATATTTAGTTGGTTGTTAATACATTTTGTACTAATAGAGGCATTATTCATCAAACCACTTGTTTTGGAACTTCCCAACAATATGGCGTTGCTCAATGCAAACATCAACGCTTGTTAGATGTGACATATACCTCGATGTTTTATATGCATGTCTCCAAGCCTTTTTGGACTGATGTAGTTCTCACTGCCTACTATCTCATCAATAAGTTTTCCATACCTATTTTGAATAGCTATCTCCTTTCTCTAATCTCTCGATAAGACTCCATTCCCTCTCTCTTTTGGCATCTTTGATTGTATTGCCTACCTTCATGTAGTTGAATTCTATGCAAGACAAGCTTTCACCTCGCTCTCTTGTGTCTTTCTTGGATATTCTTGTACTCAGAAAAGGTAATATTGTTATCATACTCCACCTCACCGTTACTTTGTTAGTGCTGATGTCACATTATTCGAGTTTACAATTTTTTTTCATGTGAAGACGCTTTATTTTCTTCCTCATTGCTTCACATGAGAGTGCCTTCCCCTACTCTTCATGCTCCCCTCTCCTCTCTCTATGTTCCTTCACCCCTTACCCGACCCATTTCTCCTAACCTATTTTCTTCCTCAAAACCCTCCATGCAAGGGTAGACATGGGCTGAGTTTAGCTCGGACTAGGTTCATTGAGGCCGGATCTTTATGTATCGAGCCCGAGCCCGAGCCTGAGCCCGAGCCCGAGCCCGAGCCCGAGCCCGAGCCCGAGCCAACCCAACCCGATACTGGGCTGAAAACTATAAACCCAAGCCTGTCCATTACTAAAAAATTAAAACCCAAACCCGTCCATTAGGCTGAAATATTAAATATGAAAAAACATAAAAATCATACAAAAATAGCCAATAACCTATTCATTGTATAAAATAGGCACAAATAAAGATCTGTAATAAACAAATTGAAGTAAAATATGATTCTCTCTCTATATTTTCCATGATGTATAGGGATGTATATTTATATACATGGGATATGAAATCCTTCCTAATTTGTAGCTACCGATAGCCTATAATTAAGAAAAACAAATCTCCTAAAATAACAATAAAGGAATTATACATAATTCTGTCCTAGAAATTAGGAAACAGAATTATAGGAAAATATTACAACCAATCACTCCTTTTATTCCTACAAGACTTTCCTAAATAGAAATTCCCTAACTTTGACTTCAGAATATTCAACACTCCCCCTCAAGCTGGAGAGTATATATCATAAAGTCCCAGCTTGCAAATTAAGTCTTCAAAGTTAGGTCTAGGTAGAGCTTTGGTGAGGATGTCTGCAGTTTGTTGTTTGGTAGGAATGTAGTTCAATTTAACAATCTCACTAATCACCTTCTCTATGATGAAATGTCTGTCAATTTCAATATGCTTAGTTCTGTCATGATGCACAGGATTCTTGGCAATACTAATAGCTGCTTAATTATCACACATCATCAGAATAGGAGAAGAACTCATTTGTCCCAGTTCACTAAGGACTCTTTTTATCCAAATCCCTTCACAAATTCCTTGTGCTAGTGCTCTATACTTAGCGTCGGCACTACTTCTAGCTACCACTGATTGCTTCTTGCTCCTCCAAGTAACAAGATTACCCCAAACATAAGAACAGTACCCAAAAGTTGACCGTCTATCAATGATGTTTCCTGCCCAATCTGCATCTGAATACACTTCAGTATCACGATTCTCTGTCTTTCTGAAGAATAGACCTTTCCCTGGTGTCATTTTCAAGTATCTAAGGATCCTGTAGACTGCTTCCATATGTTCTTCTGTAGGACTGTGCATGAATTGACTTACAACACTCACTGCAAAACTAATATCTGGCCGAGTGTGTGAAAGATAAATTAGGCGTCCAACAAGTCGCTGATATCTCCCCCTGTCTACAGGTGTACTTTCTTTCTCAGTGCCAAGTTTCTTCTGACTGTCCATAGGAGTATCAATTGGTTTGCATCCAAGCATACCAGTCTCCTTAAGAAGATCTAGGATATATTTCTTCTGAGAAACAACAATACCCTTCCTTGATCTAGCTACTTCCATTCCAAGGAAATATTTAAGATTCCCTAGATCTTTAGCTTCAAACTCTTCTGACAAATACTTCTTCAAATTCTGTAATTCCTCCAAATCATTTCCAGATAGAATAATATCATCGACATAAACTATCAATATAGCAATCTTACCAGTGTGAGAATTTTTGACAAACACAGTATGATCAGCCTGACCCTGTATGTAGCCAAGCTTTAGAACAGCCTTGGTGAATCTGTCAAACCATGCTCGAGCGGATTGTTTAAGACCGTACAACGACTTCTTGAGTTTGCAAACCTGATTCTTTGCCATACTTCCTTCAAAACCAAGTGGGATTTCCATGTAGACTTCCTCTTCAAGATCACCATTTAGAAAAGCATTTTTTATGTCCAGTTGTTGTAAGCAC
>JAVXUM010000017.1:35433556-35449323 GCA_035590655.1 Pouteria glomerata | reverse complement strand
TTGTGATCCCGCACATTCATCTTAACATTTTTATCTCCGCAATTGCCATTTTCTGAACATGTTTATGCTTTACTGCCAAACCCTCTGATCCATATAATAACGCTGGTCTTACCGCGACCACCTTATAATACTTTCCTTTAACCTTAAGGGAAACTTTTCGATCACACAAGACACCTGAAGCACCCCGCCATTTGCTATATTAATCCTTCCATTCTATTGTATCATAGATCCAATGTATCTATAGTTTTCTTTTTCTACAATCGTTTGAGTACCCAAACTTATTTCTATACTACTAACAGTCCTATTTTAACTAAACTTACATTCCATATATTCCGTTTTGTATCGAATTAGCCTCAACCCTTTTGTCTCTAACGTTTTCCGCCACAATTCTAGCTTAGCATTCACTCTTCTTGTCTTATCTACTAAACAATGTCATCTGCAAATAACATACACCACAGCACCTCCTCCTGAATATGTCTAGTAATCTCATCCATAACTAGGGCAAACAAGTACAGACTTTGACAAACTTTTGACATTAAATCAAAATAAGAATGACCATGGTTACATCATGACTGCCAGCTGCCTATGGCACAAGGAAACTTTAGTTACTGGTAATTGAAGCTTTGGAACCGCAAGCTTGGCACAGATGCTTTCAATATATTCAATATATAAGAAAGGGAATAAAAATTCAATATACAAGAAAGGAATAGCCTCAAAACCTAACAGATGTTCCACTATTGTATTTTTTTCGTATAAGTGGTTCACAAAATGCAACAAGGACCCTAGTGGTATTTTTCTCATTGGAAAAGGGGCTAGAGGAGGAAAACTAATAAATAAAACAAAAAGATAGAAAGAGAAAAGTAACCAAAGAAAGGACAAAGTTACTATCAGCAAAATTAATAACAATAGCAATTAAAGGTCATCGATATGCATTGAATTAGGTGAGACATTAAGTATTTAATACATGCATTCCCCTTCAATTGTCTTTTGGTCTCCCCTAGGAATGTCTTTCCTAGGAAGACTTTTGGTTTATCTTCGTATTTTCTATTTAAAGGGTTGTATATATTGATTGTTATATTTATGAAAATAAGAAAATATATTGCAGTGTTTTATTATTCTCTTCTCCTATTATTTCTAACATGGTAACAGAGCAAAAAAAAAGAGGTCGTATGATAGACCACCACGAAGGGCAACTAGATGTGGCAAGAAGAATCCCAAGTATATTGAAGAAGATGGAGACGCGGAAAGAGACGTTGCGTGCAAATAGAAGTCTAAGGAAAAACATGTGTGCAAGACCAAGTCTTTAGGAGTTGATGGGGAGAATCCCTTTTATTTCGAATAGTTATTATTTGCCAGGACTCTAGTTATTTGATTTCTATTGATTTACTACCCGTTTCAATATGTACTTAGATTTCGGCAATTTGTTAAGCTACGGCTTATTTATAGATTGTCAGCACGAATAAAATTATCGACAAACATTTATCCCAATCTGTGGTACAATCCTCACCCGAAGAGAATAATTTTTCAAACAATCCTTACCAAGTTCTAACTGGGACCTATCAGTGGTTTTAGAGCTGCGTTAGGGTTATCGTGGCAACAAATAAGAAATGTATCAAGAATTTGAAAGCTGCACTTAGAGGACTAGAGGATGGCATGCACAAAATGGAGCTAGGAATGGCGGATAAATTCAGTCAACTAGAGATGACGCTCGGTCGCATGTCCAATGCTTTGTTCACAAACAAAGATAGCACCAACCATGAACATGAAGGAAATTCGTACAACAAAGATGGGTCTGATGGAAACCAATTGGTTGTTTCATCCAAGACAGTTAAGCTTGAGTTTCCAAAATTCTCAAGCAAAGATGTGACAAACTGGTTGGCTCAAGTGGATCAATTTTTCAAATTTCAAAATAAGGCTAAAGCACAGAAGGTTCCTTTGGCTTCATTTCACTTGGAAGGAGAAGCCAATCAATGGGGGCAATGGTTGAACCAAACCTCTAAAGATGAAAGAAAGGAGGTGAAGTGGGCAATCTTTGAAGAAGAGTTGTATGCTCGATTTGGACCCACTGATGGAAAAGACTTTGATGAAGCTCTTTCACACATTCGACAGGTGGGTTCACTGCGTGACTATTTAATACACACAGAATATTTACATAATTAATTTAATCAATTATATTTACGTAATTAAATTGTTAGGACAAGTTACTTGTATTTAATACACAGAATATAAAACGTTGAATCATTAAATTTAAAATAAAACATCAAAATACTTTACACAGTTGTCCTCTGATTTTATGTCTACCCATGATAGCTGATTTTAAATTAAAAATCTTATCGCTGATTTACACAGAAGAAAAGACGTTTAACATTTGGTTTTAAATTAAAACTTCGTTGCTCTGTCTATGCCGGAAACGTCTCTCTTTGCCGATTATAACCTAAAGAAGTCTTTGCCAACTAAAACATCACTGCTGTCTTTGCCTGAAAAGTCATCACCTGAATCACCAAAAATTGAAGTCTCGTCGTCTCTGTCTTCGCTTGAAAGTGAAGTCTCTCAACCTCATCGTTTGTCTTCATCTTCACCATTTGCTAGACCATGGCGAAAATAATAGACCAACCATAGTGGAATAAAAGCACAACCCTCGTCAACTTTCAGGACGGCCATGTCCATGATATGGACTCCATGTTAGACGCAGCTCCCATACCAGCACTGGCGTCGTGTCATGTCGACACTGGTTCTTCTACCCAAACTAAAGAGTTCGAGTAACACAAGCGCAAGGGATATGTGAATTATTGTGGCTGAAAATATTATTGGAGTTAAAAGTAAAGACCACTGAACCTATGAAGTTGCATTGTGACAATAAAGCTGCAATTAGTATTGCTCACAACCGGGTATACCATGACAGAACAAAGCATGTACAGGTGGATCAACATTTTATAAAAGAAAAAATTGAGCAAGGAATTATTTGTATGGTGTATGTCCCAACCAAAGAACAAGTAGCAGACTTACTTAAAAAGAGGTTAGCTAAAGCAGTGTTCAGGAAACTAGCTGACAAGTTAGGTATTCTCAATCTAAACACACCCAGCTTGAGGGAGAGTGCTAGCGAAATTAATAATAGAGAGCAAGTTGGCAACAATTAAAGGCTATCAATATGCGTTGAATCTGGTGGGACATCAAACATTTAATACATACATTCCCTTAAATAATACATTCGCCTTCATTAGTCTTTTGGTCTCCCCTAGGATGTCTTTTGGTTTGTTTTGTATTTTCTATTTGAAGGGCAATATATGTTGATTATTATCATGGATTAAGTTTATAAATATAAAAAAAGGTATTGCAGTGTTTTATTATTCTCTTCTCCTATTATCTCTGACAGTTACATACATAAGAATTGTGATAGAAGGAAAAATAAATAACTTGGAATTATTACTTCCTTGAGATATTTCAAAGAGCTACCCCTACTCTACCTATGAAATCCATTACCAAATTGGCCATCTTAGGAATCCTATCAACGATCTACGAAGCATGGACACTTAAAATAGGTGTCACATCTGTATTCAACACATATTAGCGACACATAATCCTCAGATACACCGAAGCATGTTTGAATATGCCACAGAGTATTCAATTATTTCTTTACCTATATGATTAAGGCTATAGATACTTCAAATTTTACACCCCTCGATGGACACCAAAGTAGAGGGTTGAAATACAATACAAAATGGGGGATTTTTTATTCCATTCTAAAGTAAGGGCAAGCTAATAACCAAAAGTAAAGAAATCAAAACCTGTCTAACGAAAGTTCCAAATGAGCTATCTAGCTTCGCGATATTACTTAATGGAACTCGACTATGCCTGATGGACTCCTAGAATGGTGTGGGAAGTCAAAAAACAAAGGCAGTAACCCTATGAATTAGAAGGAAGAGTCTGAGCAACAGGACTTCTATAGTGCAAAAACTAGCAATAGCAATTGGCTAGGTCAATGGAGTACCAATATACAGATCGGGTATGACCTAACACACGTCTAATTAGGATTTGGGTCACACGATGTGGTGATCAAGAAGGAAGGTTTGTCATTGTATAACCATGCTCCAAAGAATCCGCGATGTTGTTGGATTATTGTACAAGCCTGTAAAAGGTTTGCCATTATGTAAGCATGCTCTAAAGAATTCATGATAATGTTGGATTATGCCAATGAGCTAGAAAAATCTGTCAGATCCTCTCCTTCTCTGTGGTCCCTAAACAGAGAGCAAAAGGCCATTCAGTGATCCTAAAGGAACACTTAGCAGATGAACTAGCCTTGCTTGGTCTCCAAGCATCACTGGGGCTATAAAAAAACAATAGAAGACTTACCTTTTAAGGAAAAAAAAAAGGATCCTAAGTCAAAGGAAAAGAATCTCTGAGAAAAGATTGTTCAAGTCAAAAAACACTAATCCAAAATCCGCAAGGAACTTGCTCCAAACAGCTCTACTTCCTTTCTTCTTCACCCAACATTTTTCCTTCCAAATCTCTACAACTTATCTTCAATTCTAAGCATTTCTTGCAAACCAAAGCATATCTCCAGATTAGCTCATTGACATCAGACCCGCTCTGTGATCTTAGTTTAGTATTGACGTTTTCTTATTCACTCTCTTCAGCTCCCTCTGGTCTCCATCAGTAGTGCATCTCTAGCGAGACTAATTTGGACCTGTTCCTTGAGCTTCTATATTACTTTTTGCCATCTACAAAATAAGCCTAAATTTAATTAGTTGAAATCCTTAAGATCATAAAGGTTGTCTTCTCATATTCTGAAATGTATTATATTGAATTACACACTAAATTATTGATTTTGTTTTTTTTTTGGTAGATGTTATATTGACATATATAAATAACTAATAAAAATTATGTTTTTTCGTTGTATCCCTTTCATCTATGTAGCTTTATGTTTTCAACGACACCGTAAACGCGTTTCGTGTCTGTATCCCTATATTCATATCCATGCTTCTTAGTTGAAGACAGTCAACAAACTAGAGAATTCTGCCTCTAAACGTTTAATGACAATTACTAGAAATACTTTCAGCTTTTATTTCAATTGTTAGCATTTTGGTTCTCACCTCACACTAGGAGATTTGCACAACGTTCATCTTTTCGCCTTATTAAGCCAACCAAGAATGCTCTAATATTGACCTTCTTAGCCATAACCATTGCTAAAAGACTCAACAAAAACTGAAAATATCACTCAAGTATGATATTACGCCTCAACTTCAAGCTGACAAGAACATTCCAACGACCTTCAAATTATCCATCAAATTAATGCATAGACAAAACAATGGGTGCCTGATATCCAGTCTTTGGTATGAAGCTTAATTGGAAGACATGGGTCAAAGTTTTGGCTGCTCACAATAGTTCTACATTTAGAAAGATTATTAGAGAGGAGATGAACCATTTATGTTCCAACTAAGAACACTGATGAAAGGAGGCATCCAATGGAACCTAAAAAAGCCACCAAGACTAGTTATTGATTAGGTATTTGTGGGGACGATAAAAGCGTTAACCAAGTATTAGATCAACCAAATGGAACAAATGACAGGTCAAGTTCATGTTGTGCATTAAAATTAAACGGAGAAGAACAAGCAGACACTGAAATATTAATATATATATCTTGTTATCATAGAATTCATCACTTCAACTAAAAGCACCAATTATAAGAGAGAGAAGCAATTTTATGACTTTTATTCTTTATTATTATTTCATAATCTCAACAATTTCAAAAGTAGTGTTCATGGTGGTGCTTTAGGATTCCAATGTCATGCGAACCCAGAGTTTCTAACGGCACTCTTTATTACATGCTCTAAAAACTAACTATTTGAAGTCACATTGAGTCCATTCAAGATTCCAATACTTTCGGCAAAAAGAAAAAGCCGAGGGTGGATATACCAATCTGATGAACCGACATAGGGAAAGGTGAGGGAAAGCATCCTGGCCGTTGGAATTAGCAGTGATACATTTAGGGTGTGTTTGGAAAGATAAAAAGTGAGATAAAGTAAGATAAGCAGTGAGTTTATAATTCGTGCAGTGAGAAAAAAAGTGAATAACTTCTAAAGGTTTTAGAGATTTTAAGAGATTTTCAGCCTTTTTTACCAAACCAAACGCAGCCTTAATCAGGAAGAGAGAGAGTTTTGGGGGACTGGTCTGGGATAGTGAAATTTAGGTGTCATTTTGGTTCATTTTTTAAGGCTATGGTAAAACGGCTGAAGGAAAAATGAATTAAGCTGATAATGATTGATACAAAAATAAGAATCCCATATTCTTAGTTAAGGGATTTTGAAGCTTGAAAAAGTAACAAAAAATTAAGGAGAAGAAGAAGAATCTAGGAAACACACCCCAACTACCATAGGCATAAGTTTAGACAAACCACACAAAACAAAAGTGAGCTTCAGAACTGCTACAATATTCTCCAACTTCTTGTCTACTGAATTGAGACCAATTACAATGCTTATACAACGATTTCTAAATGCGTCGACTTCGATACAACTATGTCTCCAGATTAGCAACTTATGGTTTTTACTTCTACAACCATACAAGTAACCAAAACAAAGATCCATGGTGATCACAGCATCCCACTTCCAGCCAATTAAGAAGGTAACAAAATAATTATCCTAAAAGAGGATATTTAAAAGAAAAGCAGCATAAGGCATAATGTAAGACACTACCATCATTAAAACTCAACCATCCAAGGTCCAAATAAGCCTTTAAATTATGCTCATTTCCGAAGTTTCACTATTTTGAATTTACATTCCCTCTTTCTTCTCTCCAGCAGCATCATCTCTTACCCTTACCTTTTTCCCTATTTCCTCAATCTCAAACCACCACATTTAGCAGCATGCCAAGAATTGATAAGACTAAGCAACCATAACATACAAAAGAAATGTGAAAGACCAAGATAATTTCTTAAAATTTTCACATGGAACAGTTGTTAACTAAATTTAATTAGTGTAACCAAGATAAACGTTAAGACAAGAAGGTAAGACAAGAATCACTAGAGAACACAAGATGTATCATGAAAAGCATAACAAAGATAAATGTGCACGTACCTTTAGAAAACAGTTCCCCGTCCCACTCCACTTGCAATTCGACGTGTCACAAGCAGGCACCTCCCAATTGTATTTCCATTTCCTTTTAGATAGATTCTCAACCTCTGCTTTTGATAACTTGTAATTCAAGTGATCACTGAAGGAACTGAATAAAGAAAGCCATAGGTGAATTTTGTGAAGACATTTGAAACGATGAGAGGGAATAGCTAAGAAGAGATTGAAGTATAAAACTATTGCCTTCCTTAAACATGGTAAATCACAAAGTTAATTTTAAACACCCCTGCCCCTTTGTTTGGTAGGTAAGCATTTTATTTTATCATCAAAAAAAATATATGTTACATAGTGCACAACGCTACTCCCAAAAATAGAGGACACACCCTTAGAGGCAACACACTACTCCAAGCTAGGGAACACTCAACCTAATCCACCTAGTTAAATTTTCACTTACAACCCAAGTAGATAGGTTAGTATACGCGAGACACTTAGCCCATTTAATTGATTAGCATATAAAATTCTTTTGGGCCAATTAATACACCTAATACAAATATGTGGAAAAGATATCGGAGAAGAAAACCTTGAAACACTGCCTTGTATTTCTTATTCTTGAATAATAATTCTATACACGAAAAGACCTAGAATATATAGCCATATTCTAGTCAGAAAATATCCAGCAAATTAGGAAATAAATCAGCTACTAAATCTGGAAACAGATAACTATAGGAAACAAATAATAACAGCCATGATTTTATTCCCTAAAAACTAGGATTGACTAAATCAATCCTTAACCACCTTCCAGATATCAGGGATACTCGAATGGGCTGATCTTCAACAACCATGTTAAAAATAGGAGGAGAATTTTTTCATCTATCAAAGGAGATTACAACACTGCCTATATATACACAAGATGCCCTATACAGAAGAAGAAAAAGAAACAACTATCCTAATCAGATCTTAATCAAATCCCTCAATCAAAGAGATTTTAATGAATACACTATCTCCTATTTTTGGAATATATATATTTACATATATTATTTCCAACACTCTCCACAAAAACTGGACATGAGAACTCACCTACCTACTTCCTGGCAAACGGACTATTGACTGTCATTGGGTATATACTGTTAAATATGTTCTTCATGGTTTTGTTGAGCGGCTTAAGGCTCATTTGGTTACAGAAGGTTATACTCACATTTATGGTATTGGCTTCTTGGAGATCTCTTCTCCTGTTGCTTGCATTCAATTTGGATTATTCTTGCGGCTTCTATGAACGGCTCCTGGCCTCTAATTAGCTTCACAAAAAGAATGTATTTCTTTATGGTGAGATTTAGGGACTAACTTATATCGAAAAGCCTCCTAGCTATAGTGTCCCTAGCAGTGAGCATCTTATATGTAGTCCATGGCATACCTTGTATTTAGTTGAAGCAATCTTCTCAAGCCTAATTTTACCATTTGAAATATGGTCTCCTTGGTGTTAGTCTTACATGTTCTATGGCTGATCATTCTGTGTCTGTCTGATGTACATCTAATGGCATTATTGTCTTGATTATGTATGTAGTCAATTACATGCTAAAGATCTTGGAGGACTTCGTTGTTAATTACGTCTTGAAGTTGCTCACTCCTCTCAAGGTATTTCTCCTTATCAACATGTATTGAATCTTTTTTCTAAGATTGGTCTCTTTAAGTGCTCACGAACACTCTCATGGACTCCTCTAGCAAGCTAGATGCTACTTCAAGTAAGCCTTTTTCACATGTGGATTGATATAAACTCCCTGTGGGGAAGCTCATATATCTAACTATTACGTAATCGGATATCATCTATGCTATAAGTATTGTCAACCAGTTTATGCATGCTCCTCATCTTTCGCACTTTGAGGCTATTTAAAGGATTATATAGTATTTAAAAGTATCCTTATCAAGGTCTTCTCTATCGATCCTCCTCCTCATTGTACGTGATTAGCTATAGTGTTGTCGATTTGTAGGAAATCATAATTATCATCATTCCACCTCTACCTTTGCACCTTTGTTAGGGGTAAATTGGTCACTTGGCATAGTAAGAAAACAAGTTGTTATCAATTCTAGCGCAAAGATCAAGTATTATGGCCCACATTACATCTAATATGCTCTGGGTTTGCTCATTACTTTGTGATTTTGGGATTGATGTTCTAGCTCTTACGTCCATGTATTATGATAACGAGCCAGCTAGCTTCATTGCCAACAATCCTATCTTCCATGAATGTACTAAACATAGTGGAATTTATTGTTATTTTATTCAAGACATGTTGCTTTGCGAGTTGACTACACCTTTTGTTTGATCTTCCTCTCTATTGGCGGATCTCCTTCCTAAGCCACTGGCCAGTCCTTCTTCTCAGAGTATCACTTTCAAGCTATGCATTTTTATGCATATACTCCAGCTTGAAGGAACGTATTAGAATATTTAGCAGCATGTATCAAATTGTCTTTGATTATAAATAATTCATGAAAGAGGGCGAGATGAATTAATATCTTCCAATCTCTTTCATTTCCCTTTCAACTACAGCCACACAAAAGAAAATAAATAAATCTCTACTATAGGAGTTGCAAATGAAACAATGATATTTATTCATTTTTTTGTTTTGAAAGTGTACGACTTAGAAATGGTTGGTCACAACCGGGGGGTGGGGGTCTTTGGTGGAGACTGCTATTGTGCAAGGATAATTTGGCCTGTTCTGTTGGCATATTCTCAACGCCTCTTTAATAAAATTTCGTTCCCCATTATTTTCATATCATTAACCAAACAAAAGAATGGAATAGACATTTCATTCTATTCCCACTATAATCGCTACTTCATTCCTTTTTACCAAGCTGGACATAAGTGTCACCAATTTTAAGGATTCACCAAAAGCCCTTAATGTTCTCTTAAGATAAATATGTATATAAATATATATAGAGAGAGAGTAAAAAACAATTCAATCTCCAAGAAGCATAGTGTTTCGCTTTCTTAGTTGTATTTTCAGTTTAATAACTTGAGTAATTATTTTCCAAAGGAATGGTTCAGCTAGGAAGCCTACTTGAGCCATGACATTTGACATTTTCGATGATACCCATATTTAGCCCTTTCATGATAGCTCTACATATGTATTCTACTCTCTATGACAGCCTAGAAGAAGCATTTGAGATTCCAAACTCATAGGTAGATTCAAATGGTTAAACCCAACCCACCACACGTTCAGTTATCAAAATGTCTAGAAATTGTACTGGAATTATGTCACTGGTACTAGATGAAAGAATGAAGTTTAAAAAAACAAAAACCTAAAGTTTTGCCAAGATGTTGATCTCTGCTCCAGTCAAATTAGCCATTAACTAAATGTATCCACAAATATAGGCGGCTCATTAAGAAATTAACTTCCTACTGGAGGTTAACTTCCTACTGGAGGTTAAACAATGAACGAAGGTAAAATAGGAACTGAAAGACGATTGGAAGCCCAACACAGTGAAATGCTTCTCCAAATTATGAGGTACCAAAAACCAATCAATCCTAGATTTACACCAAGAATTTGACCAAGTGAATCTCCCACCTGAAAAAGGTAAATCTAGCAAAACCCGAATCATCAATGAAATCTGAGAAGGCTCTCACAGATAATAAGATTGAATGGCAATAATCAAACCATGTTGTTAAAAAAGGGAAAAGAAGAATGTGAGAAGAACCAGAACTATGCGAACCATCAACACATTTTTGTAAGTAAAGAGAAGAGAGAAGATGGAGAGATAAGGAAGGAGAACAGACCATCATTAATGAGGGAAGGAGATAGCAGTAATGAGAGCACCACATACACAAATGCACGAAAGGCCTCTCAGATCAACCAAGGTTCAGCAAAGGTGGACAGCTCAGATTCAATCAAACAAACCTTCTCAATCTCGGCCCTCCAAGTGTCATAGATAAATGGTTCAGCTGGATAAAAATAGTGGGGTTAGGTGGAAACCTTTAATGCTAAAGGGTTGAGCTGGCAGAGGAAACTTCCAAAGTAAGTGTGGAGATGTAAACACGGGTGAAATCCAACAGACAACCGGGTAAAGGGATTCAGGTCTACTAATGGGCAAAGAGAATGATATGGGTAAGTCCATGGCCCATAGTAGTTAAAGACCAGTGGGCCAAGAGAGTTATTTGTTAATTAAAGGCTATTCATTAACTGTAAAGGGCTGAATCATCACAGGGGTGGGCCAACTGAATATAACAGTGTGTAACAGCTATAGTAGTAGTTAGTTGTGTACTCTAGTTAGGGTAACCACAGTTAGGTTAACCACGGTTACCAATTAGTTACAACTAGCTATTATAAATACATTGTAATTGAATTGAATAAGTCAATAAAAAATTTTCAGAGAAATCGTTCTCTTTGGGAGGAGGCCAGAAGTCCTCGAATTCTTCCACCATTGTTGTTTATTTGATTTGGTTTCACCATAGACAGAGGTAAGGGAGAGCTCAAGGGAAGCTCACTCCAATTGGTATCAAAGCAGTTCTCTGATCTTGAAATGGCAGATCCCCAAGACACTGCTCAGTTGCAACAGCAGGACCAAGAAACTCAACAATAGCTAAGCCAGATAATGCAGATGATGGAAAAAATCAGCAAGAGATTAGAGGATGTATCCCAGCATGTACAGTCCAACACTGCAGCCATTCAAAAGAATCAATGAGAAGAGTTTGGAGCTTAATCTTCCCAGAATCAGGAGAATGCCAAGAATCCATCCTAACAAGGTACACATGAGGCATGTGAAGGTACCAATAGTGGTTTTAATGGTATTCAAGTTAAGGCAGTCAGGTTAAAATTCCCAATTTTCAATGGTGAAAAACCCTCAGAATGGATTTACAAGGCTGACTAGTTTTTCAAGCATTACAGAATCCTTGAAAACCAAACACTGTCCTTACAAATGGAGGACAAATCCCTTGGTTTGGTTCCAAGAATTGTTGAATTCCGAAGTAGACATTACATGGGCAGAATTTTCTAATGCATTACTAGTTAGATTTGGTGAAAATGCCTATGAGGATCCCATCGATCAATTGGTAAGGTTGAAACAATACTCTTCTGCGGAAGAGTTTACAACTGAGTTTGAGGCCATTTCAAACAAACAAAATTAATGGATTGAGTGAAAAGCATAAACTCAGTATTTTTCTAACTGGGTTAAAGGAAGAAATAAGGTTTTATGTCAGAATGTTTAACCCAGAAATTTGACAAGGCTTTTGGCCGGGCAAGACTACATGAAGAGAGTTTATTAGCAGCGAAAAAATAGCAATTTAGGACAAGGAGTGTAAATTCATCTTCAAGCAATGCTAAAACTGTCAGTAATTCAGTTGAAATTAAGGCTCCACCTTGGAGACCTTCAATTGATGTGAATGCCTCAAACAATGTCAATCCTCCAAAACCCCATGCAGTTAATAAACTACCCATTCAGAAGTTAAAGTCTTGCTAAGGTTGAAGCTAGAAAAAAGAAATGGGTTGTGCTTAATTCTGATGAAAAATGGAACAGGAACCATGGGTGCAAGAGCCCTAAACTTTTCATTCTAGAGTTTGTGTTACAAGAGGGAGAAATTCAAGAAATGATAGGAGAAATGGAGTATGAAAGTTAAGGTAACGACCAAGGAGTAAGGAAGGAACCTGCAATCACTTTGCATGCAATTAATGACACACCGCAACCCAGGACACTAAAGTTAAGGGGATGCATTAAGGGAAGGCAGTGGAACATTCGGATTGATTCTGGGAGTACTCACAATTTTATGGACCCAAAAATAGCTAGTTGCTACCAACTAAGGGTTAAAAAAGGGGAAGATTAGTCAGTAAGAGTTGCTAATGGTGTTGTGTTGAAGTGTGAAGGAGAATGTGATCAAGTCAGGCTTAGTATTTAGAGACATGTATTCTTAAGGATCTTATTATTACCTCTTGCTGGTTATGATCTAATATTGGGAGTGCAATGGTTGAAAACTCTGGGCCCTATAACGTTTGCTTTCTTATCCCCATTAATGAGCTTTCTTAAAGGGCAATAGCAGGTGTGTATTAAGGGATTACAGGATAAAAGACAGCTAACTGAAGATGTGGATTGGCAGAACATTAAAGGCAGTGAGCTAAAGGCTCTTTACAACTGTCATATGTCAGTGAATCAGAATAAGCAACTCAAATAGTCAGAAGAGGCTACTCCTGAGATTGGGCAAGTGCTACAGAAGTATCAAGAAGTGTTTGCAGAACCGAAGGGACTACCACCAACGAGAGGATATGAACACCAAATTCTATTACAGAATAACACCCAACCAATTTCAACCCAACTCTACAGATATCCACACCTCCAGAAGGAGGAGATAGGAGAATTGTGAAAGATTTACTAGAGTCTGGCTTAATTCAACCAAGCCAATCACCCCTTTCGTCACCAGTTAGAAAAGAAGATGGAACCTGGAAAATGTATGTTGACTATAGGGCTCTCAATCAGGCAACAATCAAGGATAAGTAACCTAGGTGAACTTTTTTTTTTTTGAAAAAAGATAAGTAAGTATATTCAAAGCATCAAAAAGATGCAAAAGAAGAGTTACAGAATTCCATCTATACACTACCAGCTACTCCATTGTAGTAAGAAAAGATAGAAAGGAGCATAAGTCCAAATCTTTCCCTCCTTCCATCCAACTAAAAAAACAAGAAAGAAAAAGACTTTTAACTCTTAAAACATTTCTCTCCACGCTATCAAAAATCCTCCCATTTCTCTCCTTCCAGATAAGCCAAAAAAGACATAGAGGAACCATATTCCATAACTTCTTCCTTTTCCTCCCCATTGGGCAACCCCACCAAGCTAAAAGAAAACATTTCAGATCCTTAGGGAAGCATAATTGAACTCCAAAACAAGCTAGAATAAGACTCCATAGCTCAGTCGACCAGGTGCAGTGAATTAAGAGATGTTCAACAGATTCTTCTTGACAAAGGCATAAAGAACATCTATTAGCTAAATGATGTCCCCTTGATTTTAGATTGTCAAGAGTCAAAATCCTCCCTTTAGTGGCACACCAAGAGAAAAAAATGACCCTTGAAGGAATAGCGGCTTTCCATAATTTCAACCAAGGAAAATCATCTTCCTCATCATCATGCAGGAAATGAAAGAGAGATTTAACCGAGAAAATCTGATTTTTGGACTGCTTCCAAACCAAGGAATCTTCAGTATTCACCAGCTGAAACGAGTAAAGGGTATCCATAAGAAGCCCAAAACTATCCAATTCCCAATCATTCAAATTTCTGCGAAGAATCACATTCCATCCATTGTTAGTTCCTTGGTTAATGATATAATCTGAAATAAAAGCATCTTGGTCCGCAGCAATGTCAAAGATATCTGGAAAAGCCTCTGAAAGAGGGCCAATGTCCAGCCATTTGTACTTCCAAAAAAGTATCCTGTCTCCATAGCCCACCTTCCAAGAAATACACCTACTAAATGTGACTCGATATCTACTAATATTTCTCCAAATACTGCTGCCAAAAGATCTGGAACCTTCACCAGAGAACCAACCTCCTTTCTCCTTCCCATATTTAACTGTGATCACTCTATTCCAAAGGCTGTGGTTTTCATGAGCAAATCTCCAGAACCACTTCCCCAACAGAGCTTCATTTTGGAGCTTTAGGGATCTAATGCCAGCACCACCATTCTGAATATGCCTGCATACTGACTTCCAATCAACAAGATGATGCTTGAAGTATCCATCACTTCTGCCCCAAAGGAAATTTCTTTGCATTCTTTCTAAATCCTTCAAAACTGAGATTGGAGCAGAGAAAAGAGATAAATAATAGGTAGGTAAGCTGGAAAGAACACTTTTGATTAATTTGAGTCTTGCCCCAGAAGATAGGTAGTTTATCTTCCATACAGCTAGTTTTTTTGGACTCTCCACCGATTTTAAGTTAAATTTTGATTTTAAAAACTTTGCTCTAAAGTGTGCTTCTAATATTCTAACTTATGATTAACTCTACATCTAGTTTCATTTATCAATATAATATCATCTACGAATAATATACATCGAAAGATGTCATCTTGAATATGCTTGGTAAGTTCATCTATAACCGAATTAGATAGGGGTTTAGAGCAGATATTTGGTACAAATTAATTGTAATTGGAAAATTATTTTTATTACTTGTAATAGTTCTTACCCTAGTAATTATTTCGTAATACATGTGCTTGATCATTTTAATATATTTCACATCTACTCATTTTCCAACATCGACCATAAAATTTCTCTGGGGACCTTATGTATGCTCTCTCTTAAACAATAAAAATCACAGGAAGATCTTTCATCTCTTCTTTATATTTTTTCATCAATATTCTTATTAGGAAAATTACTTCCATAGTCAATCTATTAGGAATAAAACTAAATTGGTTATTTGATATTTTTGTCATACATCTTGGCATGATCTCAATCACTCTCCCAAATTTTCCCAGTCCGATTCATGAACTTAATGCATCAATGGTTTTTCCAATCTTGGATATTCCTTCTATTCTTATAGATTGGCACTAGGATACTTTTCCTCTATTCCTTAGGCATCCTATTTGTATGAAAAATCTTTTTTTTTTTTTTTTTTTAACTTATCAAATAAAAACTTACCCAAAACCAAACCAAACCAAACCAAACCAAGCCTTTTTCTACTAGGTGGGGTCGGCTATATAGATTTGATGATGCCAATCAAAAATCTTTTTAAATAATTTTGT
>JAVXUM010000017.1:35392151-35402712 GCA_035590655.1 Pouteria glomerata | reverse complement strand
CTATTCGATTAATCGAACTCGAGTTATGTAATTTTTTCTAGAGTTGTAATATGTGTGAATGTGTAAAAAGTGTTAGAAAAATTTAGAGATTTTAAAAGTTTTTCAGAGTTTTTCAGAACATTTTAGAGATCTTCAGAGCTCCAAACGGGCCCTTAATTGTGATAAGTTGAGTTTAAAATGAACGTAACTTTGATTCATCTTATACCTTTTTTTCTAAACTGATGATCGGTCCTATACAACTCATCAAGTTATTATTGTTAAAATTTTAAAATCTTTTTATTAGGACTTTTTTTTTAACTGATAAGCCATCATATACTCACATCAAGTTTTATTATTAAAATTTTAAAATTTTTTTTGTTTGGATTGAGGTGAAGCGTTTAATTAGGTTATCAGTTAAGTTAACATCTCCTCTAAAAAATGTAAATAATTGAAATTTAGGAATGTAAATTGACCTAGGCTTAGTTTGATATGAAAAACTAGTTTTAGTTCTTTTTTTTTTTTTTGTAACTTTTTTTTCGTCTCTATATTTCTAATTTGATATGAGATAAATAGGTATAATTTATTAATATAATTTGTATTTATTTAATATTATAATATTAGATCAATTCAATGTTGCAAATAAATTTTAAAGTTATTAAATTTAATAGTATGATAATTTAAATTTTTTTTATTATGAGCATAATTGTTTAACAATAATTACTAGCATATTAATTGTTCATCTCAAAAATAATGAATTGTTTTGCTCAAACACTCTATACCATTGTAATATAAATATTAATTAATATATTTTATATGTGTGCGGCTAAAAAAAATCTTACCCAACCACTACTAGCGCTTCTCCGTTCGTAAATTACATCATTTGATCAGAGAGTATATTTTAGTTAAATTGAGACTATAGTTACTTTACTTATAATATTCAAGTGTATTAAAATATAAGTTCTCCATAATATATGTACAAAAAGTTACTTAGGTCCCTAGGCCTTTATCACCTAACATTTAATGCTACCAGTTATTATCGTTATTGTATAGTCAAATTAATAAAAAATATATCAATAATTCTCACACTATAGATATCAAAAATTAAGGTATGTGTCTCTCCTCCTTCTCTTGATCTCTCTCTCTCTCTATTACTCTCTTTGCATGCATAAAATTATCATAAACATTAAGTATTAGAGAGTTCTTGGTCGGAAACAATCTCCGACCACTTTATTTTACCATTTTCTTACTTGCAAGTATGCAACCGGAAAGAGGGTCTTTAGGAATATAGGAGAAGAGGATCGATGGAAGAGGAGGGCTAAAAATTTATTGCACAATATGTATCTTTTTATACATATATATAAATACCAAATAAGTGAGTTGAATCAAACCATGAGTCCTAACTTAGTGATTAATTTACAATCCTAATAAAAAATGATCTGTTCTTTTGCGCCTATTTCTACTTTGGATAAATACCCCAACACTCTTTTTTCTTTTTTTATACATGTTTTGCCGAAGTTTTTTTTTTATTTTGGGTAAATTAAAGGATTACATTTAAACATTTAGTTAAATACAAATAAAATTCACACTACTTTGAATATTACATTCACATCTCTTATCATAACTATAATATAACCACAATAGAAGAAGAAAATTTTGTCGGATATAATCTCAGCAAAAGTTTGAGAATTTGCGTTGTGGTTGCCGATGAAGAGAGCTAGACTAAGACTAGAAAAACTAGCAGTTGAGCTTTCTGTAAGAATTCAAAATTTTGCTTCAATTTGAGTAATTTATTGTAAATTATAGGGGAATTCTCTAAACTCGGTATCAAGTCATTACATTTTTAGTTTGCACCATGGAGCAGGCATATTACGAGGAATTTGTAGGTTGTTTTGTTTTATGTAATTTAAATAAGTATAACAACAATTTGAAGTGTTTGAAGAGTCGCGAAAATTTACATTTCTTGAAATTGAGTGAAGTGCTTAAAAAATCATTAAAATTTTTATATTTTAATGTTTTTTAAAATTATGTATTTAGAAATATTTTTGTAATGATGGTATCATGCTGGAGGTGCCCCATCAGCTCTCTCATTGCTTATTTTTGCTAGGTAGAGCTTAGGAAGAAAAAAGTTGACTTTTTTTTTTTCTTTTTTTGAGAATGAAAAAAAAAAAAAAACTTTTTAACTTTTTGTTCAATTGACATTTTTGCCCTTCATGATTTAAAGGAAATTAAAAATATAAAAAGACAAATATGGTTACTTTAGAAAAAATAAAAAAACTGAGTATATATTACTAGAAGATCTGTGCTATTGGATAAAGAATGGTTTGGAAATCTAGACTGACAGATAATTGTATATTTTTTTTTTTTTGGGTAATTAAGATAATTGTATTATCATGTGAATTTTTACAAATATAACAGATCGAGATCTCATGCTAATACTATAGTTACATGCATGTTTCCACCGCAGTTCTCATATGGATTGTTAAATGATTCAGAGTGGCGTAAATTTCCTCTGTTCTCTGGTGTGATGTGTCACTGGCAACAAAGATATGGACGTCGTTTCTATCTTCAATCCAACTGCATCCTGGATTCTTATGCATTTGTCCATCCTTAATCCATTGTCTTGTTCTAGCTACATCGCTCCATCTCCCAGCAGAAGCATACAAGTTTGACAACACAACATAATTCCCAGTGTTACCAGGTTCCAAATCTATGAGCCTCTCTGCTGCTATTTTTCCCAAATCAACATAACCGTGGCTCACGCAGCCCCCAAGCAACGCACCCCACATCACTGAATCAGGGTCCATAGGCATTTCCTCGACAAGCTTATATGCTTCATCAAGGTGGCCTGCTCTACCGAGGAGGTCAACCACGCAAGTGTAGTGCTTTAAAGTGGGTATCACATTATAATAACCCATCAAGTTGAAGAACTCTTGTCCTGCCTCAACAGCTCCTGCATGAACACAAGAAGAAAGAACTGATAGGAATGTCACACTGTCTGGTTTAAAACCATCTACCAGCATTTTGCGGAAGAGAGCAATTCCCTCCTCTCCATGTCCACACATGGAATACGCAGTAAGCATGGCGTTTTGACTAATTAAATTGGGTTCTGCAATTCTGCCACAAGCGCTTATTGCGTATTTTATGTTTCCACATTTTGCATACATGTCCACTAGGGCTGCTCCAATGTGGACAACTGAGTCATACCCTTTTCTGATTGCGTTAGCATGAACTTGCTTCCCTCGTTGAATTGTTGCCAACCTCGAGCACGCAGGTAAAATTATTCCAACTGTATAAATATCAGGTCTCAGATTTGAAGCCTGCATCTCAAAGAACAATCGCATAGCCGACTCATAGTGTCCATTTTCAACGTGACGTGCAATAATTCCATTCCATGTGTATAAGTCTGGATCAAATGCATCATCTTTCATCTTTTGAAGAATATATGGAATTTTATCAATCTGATTGCATTGGGCGTAGCATTGTATCAGCACATTCCATGTCGCTGTATCCTTTTCCATCACCTCATCAAAAGCCACCTGAGCAGCCTTCAGGTCTTGGAAACTGCAGTACATCTCTATCAGTGCTCTACCAACAAAAGGATTTGATTGCAGTCCCCTGACTATAACACATGAATGTAACTCCTTTCCTGATCTTAAAGAACCCATTTCAGTACAAGCGGTTAGGGCACTCCCTAAAGTATAAGAATCAACTTGAATCTCTTCTTTTACTAGTAATTCTTTATACATACTTAGAGCCTCCTCGAACATGGAATTATCTACATATCCTGAAATCATTGAGTTCCATGAAATTATGTCTTTCCTGATTCCTGTCAGTCCCATTTGATCAAACAACTCCTTTGCTTTGGAAATATCTCCATTCTCACAGCAACCAACAATCATGGTATTAAAAGAGATGGCATTTTTCACAGAAAATTTTGAGAAGATCTTGAGAGCACTACCAACATCCGCACACCTTCTATACACATCTAGTAATCCGTTGACAACAATAGGGTTAGACATAAACCCATGTCTAGTAATATACCCATGGATTTCTTTCCCAAGGCTTAGCATTTCTAGTCTAGCACATGCAGGAAGAACACTAGCTAGTGTTTGTGCATTTGGTTTAAATCCTGCAGCTTGCATTCTAGACAGCATTTCAATGGCGTCCTCATCATACCCATCCCGAGAGAACCCACCAATAACAGCACTCCAAGAAATAAGATTTGGTGTTGATTTATCTAACATTTTCCCTAAAACCTCCAATGCCTCGTAAACCATGCCATTAGCAGTGCAAGCACTAACCATGGAATTCCACGTAACATGATCTTTCTCAGGCATTAGGCTGAAAAGTCTCTTGGCTTCACCCAGGCTTCCACATTTACCATACATGTCTATCAGAGCATTCCCAACATATACATTTGAAACAAAGCCATTCTTGATCACAACCCCATGAAATTGCCTTCCCAGCTCTAGCTGACCATGACCGTTACAAATTTTCAACACAACAGGAAACACAAAGAATTCCAACCCAACATCTTCAAACAGCAATTCCTTATACAGCAAAAAAGCTTCCTCGAAAAACCCACGACCTCCGTAAAAACTGAGAATGGCCACCCATGAATATAAATTTCTAACAGGCATTTTTTCAAACATCAGAGTTGCATCTTCAAAACAACCACACCTTCCATACATCCGAAGCAACTTGGTTTCCACAAACTCATCCCCTTGAAACCCCATTTTGATGGCATGGGCGTGTACTTGTTTTCCGAGACTAGGAAAGTCACAGGGCTCAAGGATTGAAGCATAAGTGCTTGACTTCGCAGGGCCATCAAGAGTAGAGAGGCGGGTGTGATAATCAGTTGCTGGAGAATTAGACACGGCTAGTTTTCGTTGTTGTTGTTTAGTTGTTTTTACTCTTTCAGAGGTGAGATTGGTGGCTTTCGAATCAACTGACGGCGGCGCCGGCGACGGTCGTGGTGGAGTAATGGGTTCAAAGTGTAAGGCCATTTGGATTAAAAAGCAAACATAAACCAAATTAACAGATTTCAGAGGCCCCCGAATTGGAAATGTCAAGTGAACTTGTGCTTGGATTCTAAAAAGTATCAAGAAAATAATAGTAATAATAAATTAATAAATAAATAAATTATACCTATTGCTTTTGTAATTAAACTTACACCCATCAATATTTAAAGTTACATTCATTTTGTTTATTTTAAAATATTATTAATATTAATTCATTATGTTAAATCAACCATTGAAATATAAAATAAAATATCAAAGTAATTAAAGTTTTAAGTATTTTTTTCTATTTTACTAATTACTTTTACATTTTCATCAATTTTCTCTATAAAAACCTCAAAAAATAAGCAAAAGACAAATAAAAACAAATATATTGAGGACTATTGTAAAAAGGAAAATGATGAATATGTGAAATAAAAAGAGATAATATAAAAAAAAATTTAAAATTTTGATTATTTGATTTTTTGGTTAAATTTTAATAATTAATTTAACAAAAAATGATTAATGTTAATAAAATTTTAAAATGAAAAAGGTAATATAATTTTTAAATATTGAATAATGTAAGTATAATTATTTAAATATTAAAAAGAAAGTAAGTGTAATTTATCAAAATATTTCAATTTTACTAATTTTTTTCAAATTTTCTTATTCAATTTACGTTTATTATGTGTTATTTTTATATTTATTTTTATTTTCTAAAAACCTAACCCCACCTAAATTTTAGCGGCTGGCCCATTAAAAACTCAATAGTTATTTATTTATTTATTTTTATCTTGAAAAAAAAAAAGAAAAGCAAAAACCTCAATCATCTGGAGAACTGTTGACTTGCTTACTTAAGAAGGTAAAAAGTCGTCTCGGCATATTCACTTTTCAGTTTTCGCCTCTGCAGAGTTCATCTCGTTCCACAAAGAGAATTCGGAGTTCCCAATCAAACCATATTCCCAAAAATGCAATTCAGCAAATTTGTTTTCTTACTCATTCTCGCCCTTGCGATCTACTCTCCCCTTCAGGTATGATCACTTTCTCCCTCAGAACCCTGACTCTTTAAACCCTAACAAAAGCTTTTTTTCTTTTTTTCCCCCTGTCTCTCTCTCTCCAGTCGCAGGTCTTCACAGGAGCTCGCTTAGCCAGCTCGCTTTATGATCACAAAGCCGAATCCTCTTCCCCTTTCTCTACTTCCCTCGAAAAGCTCCAAGAACAAATCAAGCAAGTCATATATTTTATATACTCATTTACGTTTTCAATCTGTTTATCTCTGTGCAAAAATATTAATTTTCTCAAGTTTTCGGCAGCCAAACGGTGATGATATTGATATGCCTCCCCCCTCCCCCTCTTCTTCTATTTTCAGATATAACTTTTCAAATGTTGGTCTTTTGCGACGCGCGATGACTCACGCGTCGTTCTCGGAAGAGAACTACAAAGCGCTGAGCATTTTGGGAGGGAACGTGATCGACACATCAGTTTCGCTACAAGCACTCCTGAAAAACGTTGATATCTCGTCGAAGGATCTGAACCATCTTATATCGGAGATTTCCAAGGTGGAGTCGTCGTGTGCTGCCGACGGGATGCGTTTGGGGTTGGAGAATGTGATCAGGGTTTCTCCAAAGACGAATTCTTCAGCTCCGTCTGTCGTGTGCGGGGCTTTTCGGGCGATGGTTGGGGCCATTGCTATTGATACCAAGAAGGCCGATTTTGCTGGGAATGTCTTCTGGAAAGTTCACAATGCTCAGATTGGACGAGCAGCTGCATGGTAAGTTGTTGATATGAAATGCCTGTTCTTTCTACTAATATTACTGCCACATTGTTGGGGTTTGGGTTTGTATGTAATGCTTATGTTGATAGGCAGCTTTTAGTGTTACGGAATTGCGTGTGGAGATATTTTCAGTAGACGCTGTTGGATGACTTATGATCATATGGTGACCAGTTTTGTGAATATTTGAATGTAACTTTCAGTTTCAGATGCTTACCCATGAGGCCAATGTTTGTTGACTTCAGGGAACCTCTTCATTGCAAATTTACAATGTATTTGATGGGAGCTGGGAGGGAGTGAATTTTTTTTTTTGGGTCATGATCACTCTGGAACTCTGGAAAACTGGTTGGGGGTGCTTGGTGTGGGGTTAAAAGTGGGAGTGACCATGAATCTAGCGGCTCAAACTTGGCTTGGCTAAGGCTCAGTTTAAGCTCGGTTCGTGGCCTCAAAAAACTGAGTTTGAGCACTTTTTTTTGGCTTGTTTAAAGTTAGAGCTATTTGGTGCTCGTATGTACAATTTCTTAGATTACAATGATGTTGATTTGGTTTAGTTGAGCTATTTATTTTGATTGAACCAAAACCATGTTAGTTTGGTTAGTTGAGGGATTCTGAATTGAGTTTAAGCCTAAATAGTCATTTGTCGAGCTCGAGCTCGGTTCTATTTCACCCCTAGTTAAAGGGGGTTAAATGCAGTAGGTTAAAAGGGGTTAAATGCTACTGCTTAAATATTTTACACTATGGTTCATATTAAATTTCCCCTTTCTGTTTATCTATCAAATAAAAAAATTCCCTTTCCATTGGTGGTGCGTGTGTTTTGCGTTGTTTGTTTGTGTCTTCCCGCGTGCGCACTTGTGGTTTGCTCTTTTTTATATTTTGTTGAGGGGAAAAGGTTTCTAATCATATAGAAGTCCAAGAACTTGCAACCTACATTGGTGTTGTTGACTATTAAGGGGGTGTTTGGTTTACCAAAACTCGCCAAATTTTGTCAATTTTTTTTTTAATTTCTTTCAATTAAATTTCACCACATCACTTTTACATATACTTTTTGTACTTTTTTGCCATCCAAACATCACCTAAGGAATGCTCAATTGCTTCTATTCTCTTTCAGTTAACTTGTTTACCAGAATCAAGAGTCTGTTTTAACTGGTCAGGCTTAAGCTTACGTGAATTGATGTATTTAAGATTTTGTTTAATCAGATTTAGCCATCTACCCAAGCTCACTTGGTTTGAACTTAGGAAATCACTTAGGTCTGAAGGAGTCAATGAACACCAAACTTGTGCACCAAGTGCCACTAATTTGGTCTTTCAACGTTGATGCTAGGTGTTCAAATCTCCTTATTGTCAGTTTCAACTAAACAGAAACAATTTAAATGGTCTTTTTTAGTATATGAATTGAGGACCTTTAGTACTCTTTTGGTATGGCAATACAATTCGCCACTCTCTCTCTCTCTCTCTCTCTCTCTCTCTCTCTCTCTCTTTGGGTTCTTGGGATGGGAAGAAATTTGATATCCCACATGTTTAAGGTCGTCATTGATATTTTTTAAGAATATGGGGAACCTATGAAAATCTTGAGAAGGTTTTTGGTAGATACATTTTTTTTTTTCAAGGTATTTTGGTGAATATCCATTCATGGGGAGGAATTCATGTTCTGCGGAACCTTTCAAATGTATGAAGTTTCTGACATAGACAATCCACACTTAGGTAAGGTAGATGATACATATCCAATGTGTGATCACAACAAGCATGTTTAGCAATTCGAATTTTCCATGTACATAAAACTCTCATATTATGTGTGAAATATTCTATACATATCCAATATGTGGTCGCAACAAGCATATTTAGCAATTTGATTTTTCCTATGCATAAAACTCTCATATTATGTGTGAAATATTCTATATCACTTTGTACACATCATATTCCCTTGAAAAATAAAATAAATATATTAAAAATGAGAATATTCTGCCATACTTCCATATACTTGAATATTTGTATTAATGGGGATGCCATTGTGAGCACATGGATGCATTTTGTTCTGATGATATTTTTGGAAATGAGAGATATTGTTTGTTTCTTTTTGGGTTTAATTTGTGGAATTCAAAGAGTTGTAAATCAAGGGCCAATGGCTGCTTTTCTGTTGTGTTTTCAGAGTTGGGATTTTGGTGAAAATAAGTTGATGTTTCTATGGTAGTAGTTCTTGAAATGTTCTAATTACAAATGTTTGATAGGCTCATTTGTCATATGTTATCCAAACCAAACCAAACCAAACCAAGCATTTTCTCACTAGGTGGGGTCGGTTATGTAGATTTGACGTCGTCAATCAAATCTGTTTAGGACCATGTTCTCCGTTAGATCCATGTAGGCAATGTTATGTTTAATAGTTTCATATGTTATCCAAACTTCAGTTTAATTTTCTAGTTAAACCAGTTAGTTGTGGACTTTTTTGATTGTTTTCTATTGTAGTAGTAGATGCCTGATATCTTTTGGCAATGGCATGATTGTGGGATAGAGTCTAGAAGTTTAAAAGACTGGGGAATACTATATACAAAGCACCTCAGAAGGACCTAGCAACTGTACTGTACAGGTATGCTGTACAATCTTAGAAAAGCTCAATGTTGATCTATCCTCTAAAATTTAGGAAAACAAGACATTAGGACGTATGATTAAATGTCCTTGTGTTGGTAGTAATTGATGGGTGGTGAACTTTTCTCATTCTTGTTCTAAAGTTGCACGTGCATGAGTTTGTGTATGTCGGTAACTGTTGGTAATACACACTCAATAATTATCCTGTTACATTCGCCGTAGTTTCTCCATTTTTTTGGAAGTTCTATGTATTGATGTATGAATAACTTGATGAGGATGATTCCATTTGCAGTCTTTTTTTTTTTTTAAATTATGAAGAAAACCTCCCATTCTTATTTTTCTATGATTCCTTGTTTCTAATTGGTTTGTTTCGTCCAATTAACGAAGAGGGGGACCTTCAAATAATTTTCCGTGCTGTGATGCTTGAAGTACTGCTAAGATGAAACTTAGGTTTCCGGTATTTTTTACCATTTCAGCCAACTTATCAGATAAGGTAGCAAGTTGGTGAAACTCTGATAAATTTGCTGGGATCTCTAGTTGCTTTCTTTGCTTGAGCTCTCTGATAAGTTATGGTTCCTCAGCCTGGTTTGTGGACTATGCAATGCTTTATTTTGCATAGCATATATCAAAACGGTGAAACTCTTATCGTAACAGTCCCACACCGCCTCGTCCTAGGTTTAGGTGGAGGATGTAAGTCGCGGGATGTGCCTTAGCGACGCAGGGTTGGAGATATTGCTTTTATCAATCTTGCAATGCGGAGACAAGCTTGTTGCTGGACTCGAATCCACGTCGACTGGCGTGCGACAACAACTCCCTCCACCTTTCGACCGCTGAGCTTTGCCCCGGGCTGCATAGCATATATCACCTTTATGGATTGTTTGCTTATGTTCTCCTCACTTGATGCACTTACTGCACATGGGCTTCAGTTAAAGTGGTTTTGTTTATTTCACTTCATGCGCTAGAATGATATAAAGGAAGCAATAGATGCTTGTGTTAGCATGGCTTAGTTGTTGTCATTGATCATTTCCCTTGAATTAGCCTTATGCGTAAATTAATAGTTCTTTGTTTGTTTGAGGATATGGTCCACGGATTGGATTTCTCGTATTTTAAAGATGACTTAGTGCACAAGGATAATGTTTTTCTCGTTCTTTAGAACTAACAAATCTTTTGTTTTGATATACATATGCATAGTCCCCGGGGGCATAGGTCAAGTAGCAAAGGACGGGAGTGCAGG
>JAVXUM010000017.1:35350854-35361502 GCA_035590655.1 Pouteria glomerata | reverse complement strand
AAAAAATGGGGTAAATAATAAAAATGATTTATATCCCCACAGTGACAGGTGCAGATTAAGCTTACTACTAACGAACAGCATGTGAAAATGCATCAAAAAGGATACTAATGACCTTGATCCATCAATATGCGGTATACCACTAGTACTACAATTTACAATGCCTTCCACTAGGGAAGTAAGCCCTGGACTCGTCTAATTTTCTCATTATTTAATATCAGGAAATTTTAGAAGTAACAAAATTTCAGAACTAACAACAAAAAGTGTGCAATTCATTATAGTTGCAACTTGCCCAATCTTTGTTTAGGGGCATATTATTATTACAACCATGCTCAAATTCAGCTTGACCAGGCTCATCACCTGTGATAACTCAAAAAACAATAAGAAAAGAACAAAAAACTGAACTAGCTTGACCAGAAGCTCATTTGACATAAGAATAAAGGTTCAATCCTTTACAAAGCTTAACAAGCCAAGATCCAGAAGGATACTAACCCAACTCAAATGTGTGTATTCATATAATTAACAACTTCACCAACAACAACTGAAAAAAGAATTATATGTTATCTAGTTATTTAATCTTAATCTATAAGCCATTATGGTAACTAAAAACTAATAATATTGACTTGTTTACAGGATGTAATGAGGATTTCGTAAGAGAAGCAACTGCTAGAAAGTTGAAATGTCACTCTATATTACACATCAATCAATCAATCAATAGCAGGGTATGAGAAATAACATCCATCTACAAAGTGGAAAATAAGAGATTCAACAATATGGCCTATAAGTCACACAAGCCCAAGCTATCATCCTTGTACAAATATTAGATAATAGAAAATGTACTAACTACGTATTTAAAAAACTACAAAAATGTATCAGCAAACATGTATCAGAATAAGCAGCATCAAACCCAGATTATAAAACCAATTAAATAAGGGACATGACGAGTGAAGCTAATCCCTTCTTTTTTATTTTTTTTGGATAAGTAAATGTAATCTTATTAATTGGCATCAAAAGGATGCCACCTATACACAAAACCTACAAATTTAATAATATATTCTCAATGAAAGACAAAAACCCAGCAAACATGGCTCTTCTGCCATGCTAATCACCTTCGACACTTCCAATAAGACCACCCTATCCCTTTTTACTTTAAAATAAGATCCTAAAGCAACGCCAAATACACTAAATGTAGAACGCCTTCATTACGTGTCCAAATCGTGGATAATTCAGACATACCATGGACCTCACCCACTAATACAAGCTCATATTTGCTTAAAATTACTCTTTAAACCCGTGACGGCCCCAAAACACAACACGCATCTCAAATGCCCTGTCCGCAATGGATCTACCCCAAATAATACTATAGAATTATCTACAAATATGGGAAACCATTACCCTTTTAGGGTACAAACAATCCACCTCAAAACCTTCAAAGAAACTGCACTACTTATTGTATCAATCTACTCAATGCCTCCGTAAGCAAGATAAAAAGAAGAGGGTAAAGAGGATCTCCGTTCTTAACCCTCTAGTAGAACTGAAAAAACCTGTTGGACTCCCATTCACTACCATTGAAAACTGAAAGTTGAAATGCACCCAAAAAAAAGAAAAAACAAACAAACCCATTCCTCCACTTTTGATTCCTTTGATTAGTGGAAGGTGTATGGTTTCTTCCTTTTGATTGCATAGGGCCTGATTTGACTGTTAGATTAATTAATTATATATACCAATACTTCCCTTGCATCGCCTTGTGTATGATTGCATCGCCTTGTGTATGATTGCATCCCTTCTTAATGCTAAATTTATAATAATTTTAACATGTCCAAAGAACAGTAGATCAGTCACGTAGATCTAGTGAACATTACATGCATTAATCCAGGAACCAGTGCCATGACTCTTTTTCTATTGCACAGCTTGAGATGGTAGGATACATATATTTCAACTTCATAATTTCGTAAACTAAGTTTATTGACAATTTGTAGTAATTTTTCCAACAAATAAAGAGCAGAGCAAGACGTAAGAATAAACAAGGATAATTTAACAGTTCACAATATACAAGACATAAAAGTAAATCACAAAGTATTTTTCTCTTTCTTTATTTTTTTATTTTATTTAATTATTTATTTATTTATTTTGAAAAGGGGCAGCAAAACAGCATTACCCGTCCCATCATTTGCAATGTCAACCCCATCAAAGCTGAGTATAATATCTGAGGGCTTCAGGACCTCAGATTCAGTGGCAGTGGGATCAACTCTTCTTATACGAACACCCTTCTGATCAGGTTTCATCCCCATTGCCATCCGCATATCAGGGTTTTCCATCTTCTGCCACTCCACCCCAAGTATTGGGAATCCTGATAGATAACATAGGAAAGATATTGACAATAACGGTCACCAGCTTGTTTTGTAATTTAGAAAAAATGAAAAAGAGCTACTTTTTTTTTTTAAACAAAATTACAAGATTTAAGCCCAAAAAGAATGCCTGAAACATAGCCAATACCGTTATCACCATAGATAAATAATTAAATATGACGAAAAATAACCATGTGCACTCAACAGCCTACAAAAATAGGAGCAATACAAATCATGCAGATAGTGATGGCCCCCTATATCAGTTATTTCACTATTGCAGAATGGGTATTTATGCACTTACATATTTCAATTGTATATAATGTAAAGTTTAGGATAAGGTAACTCGAAGCAAGATGTTCCACGTTTCTGTTCCAGTCCACTCGTTTCACAGTAATTTTTTTCTCTTTAGACCGGATGATGCAAATTAATTAAAAAGTCAAAGAGTCATTGTCTAGTTTTATGCAAAGCCTTTGTTCCAGTTAATTGTGTTTTAAAACTCGATCAGTCCAAGAAGTCTATTAGTTTTCCTACATTAATTTGAAGTTGAGGTATTCTAAGAGTCATTATTGTTGCCAAGAAGTCATTATTTACAATAAATAGAGTAAAGAACGTAACTTGGTGATCAGTTTTATCTTAAATATTATTGAAAGTTTATCTAGAATTCTCTTAAGGTTTTCTTTCCAGATTTTCCTTGGGAAATCTTGGCTCCAGCAGTGTTTGGAATATTTTAACCTTGGTTACTTCACTTGTGCAAGGTTCAACTTATATTAAGTGGTATTAGAGCCGATGGCGAATGATCTTTGGGCAGACTCAAAATCGATTTGGTAGGCTTGCACAGAGACTCTCGATGGAGAGTGAGAAAAATCCAAGAAGTCTCTTGATGGAGCAAGGATGCAGGCAGACCCGCTGCATGGAGGCTCTCGATGAAATAAAAGGGAATGGTTCTTGATCAATAGAGTGTCAAGAAGGCCCAATGCATGGTTCACACATGAGGGGGAGATTGTTAGGAATATGTGTGAAAGTTAAGTCCCACATCGGATAAATATAAAAGAAGTTAGACCTTAATATATAATTGAATGGTTCATCACTTATAAGGAGTAGCCTTTTAAGTAGATATGGGTCATTTAATGTAGATGGGGTTCGTGTGATATGGTGTAGACTCCGTACATACTCCCCGACGGGTTGAGCCTATGCACACAAGGGAAGATCTCAGGTAGATCAAGACTCCTGACAAGTGGCAACAAGTCCAGATGACAAGAGTCCAATCTGGAAACGAGAAAATTCAGAGTTGGCCAAAGAGGCAACGGATGATTTGAAGCCAATTTCTTCCATTAAATTATAAAGGAATTCTCTATTAGCAATATCAGTTTCTTTAGCAGGGAGCATGCATAGTTTGGAAGTATACAAATGACTTTTACAAAATGAAAACACGGACGCAACTAGTTAAAACTGAAGTTCACGTGATACAGCATTATTTGATGGGCTTAAAGCCAAGTACTTAGAATTTTGTGGAGCTACAACCTTGCTAGACAATGTCTAGTGCTGTCCAACTTGCAGTGAAGGTTGAAAGCCAACAAAGACAACCTAACAGACGTTATACTCAGCCTGGGAGGGAACATGGCCAATTTAATGCTCATCCAACTCAAGACAGTAATGGATGGAAGTCATCAACAGCCCAAAGTATGTGCAAAATTTTGTTTCAACCACTAGTTCACAAGATCATGGTCAAGGAAGAGGTAGAGGACAAGGAATGGGAATGGGAAGTAAAACTGTTGAAAGAAACAATTCATCTCAATTTGTTCATAGAAAAAAATAATCTGCTATAAATGTGGAAAAGAGGATCACAAATCTTCAGAATGCAAAAATTAAAAAGTAATTTATTAGCTAGCAGAGGAGTTGATGATTCTAACAAATATTGAAGAAGTTCTTGAAGATAATGAAGGGGAAGAAAGTTTGTTGGAGTTTGATGAAAATGAAGTCACTTATGAAGGTCGAAATCTCCCAAATCTTGTCATCCGACGTGCCGTGTTAACTCCTAAAGTGGTTGAAGGCGACTGGAGGCGTAACAACATTTTTAAAACTAAATGTACCAGCCATGGACGACTTTGCAATATCATTATTAATGGAGGAAGCTGTGAGAATTTGGTGTCAGAAGAAATGGTGTCAAAGTTGAACCTTAAGGTTCAACCTCATCCAAAGCCCTACCGCATAGCATGGTTCAAGAAGGGAGGCAAGGTAAAGGTGACACGTCAATGTCTTGTTCCTTTCTCTATTGGAAAATCTTAATCAGACAAAGTTTTATGTGATGTGGTCGAGATGGAGGCATGTCATCTATTACTAGGAAGGTCGTGGCAACATGACAATAAAACTATCCATCATGGAGAAAAGAATGTTTATGCTTTCTACAAGGATGGAGTCAAAGTAATGTTTGCTTCAATGAGTGATGAAGACTTTTCCAAGTCTAAAGCAATTGATGAACATTCTTATTTGAGCCTTCGGGAATCTCTAGAAGAATTTGAAGCTAAAGGAGTTACTTATATATTCTATTGACAAAAGAAGCAAAAGGTGACCAGCAAGTTATACCTTCTGAAGCGCACACTCTTCTTGAAGAATTTGTAGGAGCTTTCCCATCAGAATTGCCATTAAGTTTGCCTCCTAATCAAAGTATTCAACATCATATTGATTTAACACCTGGAGCTGGCCTACCAAATATGCCACACTATCAAAGGAGCCCTAAAGAGCATGAAGAACTTTAAAAACAGGTTGAAGATTTGATGAAAAAGGGGTTTGTTCAGGAGTCAATGAGCCCATATGCAATTCCAACCCTCTTTAACTCCAAAAAAAGATAGAGCGTGGAGAATATGTATTGATAGTCGAGCTATCAATAAAATCACAATAAAATACAAATTCCCAATCCCAAGGCTAGATAATATCTTGGACATGCTGCATGGAGCTAAGATTTTCTCGAAAATTGATCTCAAAAGTGCCTATCACCAAATCCGAATTCGTGAAGGTAATGAATGGAAGACTGCATTCAAGACAAAAAAAGGATTCTACGAGTGGAAGGTGATGCCCTTCGGTTTATCAAATGCTCCTAGTACATTCATGCGTTTGATGAACAAGTCCTAAAGGAATTTATTGGAAAGTTTGTTGTTGTCTATTTTGACGACATCTTAATCTACAGTCAAAACAAAGATACTCGTTACACTTTAGGAAGGTTCTCAATGTTTAGCGAGAAGAAAAGCCCTATGCCTTAAAATGTCAATTTACGACAGACTCTTTGCTGTTTTTGGGATACATTGGTAGTTCCAAAGGGATTCAAGTGGATGAGGGTAGAGATGAAGCAATAAAAAGCTGGCCAACACCAACTACAATTGCTGAAGTTCGAAGTTTCCATGGCCTAGCTTCATTTTACAGGCATTTTATCAAGAATTTCAGCAGTATAATTGCCCCGGTTACTGATTGTTTGAAGAATGGCAGATTTGAATGGTCAACTAAAGCTGAAAGAAGCTTCCAGCAGGTTAAAGAAAGACTCATTTGAGCACCTATCTTAGCTTTGCCAAATTTTGAAAAGGTATTCAAAGTGGAATGTGATGCATTTGGAGTTGGAATTGGTGTTGTCCTTAGTCAACAAGGCAAGCCTAAATCATTTTATAGTGAGAAATTAAATGATACGAGGAAAACATACAACACTTATGACCAAGAATTTTATTCCATCATTCAGGCTCTTAAGCATTGGTAGCATTACCTGGTGCAACGGAGAAATTGTTTTACATTCAGACCATGAGGCATTGAAACATATCAACAGTCAAAAGAAGTTGAACAGGACGCAAACACGTTGGGTTGAATTTCTACAACAATCCACTTTTATAATTAAGCACAAATCCAGAGCAAGCAACAAAGTAGAGATGCACTTAGTCGGTGGACCATGTTATTGACACCACTGAATGTTACCATCGAAGGGTTTGATTACTTCCCCAACATGTACCAGCAGATCCTTTCTTTGGTCAGATTTAGAAAGATTGTAACAGTGGGCAGCAAGGAAATTGTTTGTTGCACAACAATTTCTTGTTCAGAGGCAATCAACTTTGCATACCAAATTGTTCTTTAAAGGAAAGAATCATTCGAAACATGCATGGTGAAGGTTGAGGACGACATTTTGGCCAAGATAAGACATATGCCATGATAGAGCAAAAGTTCTTTTGACCCAAGATAAGGTGTGATGAGTATAGATTTGTTAAAAGATGTCAAGTATGCCAAGAATCAAAAGGAAAAACATAGAATACAAGTTTGTACACCCCATTACCGATTCCAACATTACCTTGCGAAAATGTAAGTACGGATTTCATGTTGGGGTTACCTGGAAGTCAGAGAGGAATAGATTCTATATTTGTGGTCATTGATCGATTTTCAAAGATGGCTCATTTCATTAGTCGCAAAAAAAACTAGTGATGCATCAAATGTGTCTTCTCTTTATTCCGAGAAATAGTGCATTTACATGGAGTACTTAAGTCCGTAATTTCAGATTGTGATTCATAGTTCTTATCGCATTTTTGGAGATCTTTTTGGAAAACGTTGGAAACCAAGTTGCAATACAGTACTTCTTACCATCCTCAAACCGAAGTTGTTAATAGGAGTTTGGGGAATTTTTTACGGTGTCTGGTCGAGGAAAATCCAAAACAATGGGATTCATTCATTGGATAAGTAGAATTTGCTTATAACTATTCCAAAAACCGAACTACAAGAAAGAGCCCATTTGAGATAGTTTATGGTAAGCAACCTGTCTATTTTTATGATTTGATTCCAATACTAAATCCTGGAGAGAATGATGTAAAAGCAGGAGATATGGCAGCTAAAATGAAGAAGCTGCATGACCACATTAAGTTGAAAATTGAAGAGTCAAACTCCAGGTACAAAGAAAATGCAGACAAAAAGCTGTGGGTCCAAAACTTCAAAGAGGGTGATATGGTAATGATCTATCTACATAAAGAGTGGTTCCCGTAGGCACATATTCTAAGCTCAGTAGAAAGAAAATTGGACCACAAAAAGCCCTCGAGAAAATTGAGGAAAATGCCTACAAAATCAACTCGCCACAACACCTGGGAGTATGGAGCAATGGCCTGGTGCTCTTTCCCCTACCTCTATCTATGGTGAACAATTGAAAGTGAAATGAGAACAATTGTGGAAGAATTCGAGGACTTCCGGCCTCCAAAGAGAAAGAGTTTCTCATAAATTTTTCATATCCCTTCCATTTCATTACAATCAGTATTTATACAATGTTTGTAATGGCATTTGGTAATTGTAATGACCCTAATCAGGGTTAACTACTAACAATATTAACCAACTAACTACTTAACAACTGGTTGGTACAGGCAGGTACTTGTAATTGGGCTAGCCCAAGGATGAAGCAGCTTTATTATTAAAGAGGGCCCAGCTTCCAGCAACTCTCCCGGCCCACCAACTCTTTACCAGCCCATTAATCTTCTAGCCCATATGCCTGACCCGATGCCTATTTTCTTGACCCGATTTCTTGACCCGATCTTTTATTAGTTCCATGCTTGCATCACGTGCCTCCAGCCTTTATCTGACCCTTGCTCAGATCAGTCCTCTCATGTCACTTACTTCTGATTACTTTTCACCTACCCCCATTAACCTTTCACTCCTCTGCCCCTTCCATTTCTCCAGACCTACCGCCGGTGATTTGAGAAGGTTGGACTGGCTGGTTGCTCGTCTTCTTGTATAAACCTTCAGCTGCTCTGAGAGCTTCCCTTTTCGTTTTGCTTGGATCTGTTCTTCTTCTTCTTCTGTTCCTTTTGATCTCATTATGGGTTCTTCTGTTTGGATCGGTTCTTCTTCTTCTTCTTCTTCTTCTTCTTCTATTTCTTCATATCTTGTTCTGGTTTCTGTAGTTTCATTACAGAGTACATCCAACATTCAATGTTTCAAACTTGTATTTTCATCATGGAGAAGATTTAGCTAATCTTAACAAAACTTGAGGTGAGTTTCTTTCAAGAAGGGATTGATGCAAATTAATTATTAATCTTTGTCAAAAAGTCGAAGAGTCATTGTCTAGTTTTATGCAAAGCCTTTGTTCCAATTAATTGTGTTTTAAAACTTGATCAGTCCAATAAGTCTATTAGTTTTCCTAGATTAATTTGAAGTTAAGGTATTCTAAGAGTCATTATTGTTGCCAAGAAGTCATTATTTACTATAAATAGAGTAAAGAATGTAACTTGGTGATCAGTTTTGTCTTCAATATTATTGAAAGTTTATCTAGAATTCTCTTAAGGTTTTCCTTCCAGATTTTTCTTAGGAAATCTTGGCTCCAACGATGTTTGGAGTATTTTAACCTTGGTTACTTCACTTCTGTAAGGTTCAGCTTAAATTCCCAGGTAACAAAAATGTGTACTAATTGGTGCCAGGTGTAGGGACAGTGCATCATCAGTGGCATTGGGGTTCACCACACCAGCACCATGGCTGGTCCAAGGGACACCTTAATCCCATGGTCACGCCCTTCCCACAGGACTTCACAGGGGGTGCTCTACAAACATTGACATGATAGGCAAGGATGCAGATACTAATCAATTTTCAAAATTGCAGGACACAATAAATAAGGACTCAACAAAAATATTTTTCTCTCTTATATATTAATATTTTATTCAAATACAATAGCAATAATGCAATATAACACTAACCAAAATTAAAAACATGTATTTCACAACTTGAAAGTCTACAAATAAGTCACATAATGATTAACTTGAAAGTCTACAAATAAGTCATGTAATGATTATATTTCATCCAAAATGATCATAACTATATTCTATTCCTTAAAAAGCTACAAAGAAAGTCACATAATAATACATTTCATCCAAAATGATTTAATGATACCTAAGTCATTTTAACAAACATTGTTCCATGAATCCATAAACCAAAATATCATTACATTCCATCAAATCATCGTAATTTATATATTAAAAAAAATTAAACTTTTATTTTAGAATTTAATCAATCTCACTTAAAACTTTCACGTATTATTAAAAAAGGCCTTGTAATGTCGAAAATGAGTTTGTAACTTGTCCAAGATGTATTCGAACAAAAAGAAATGATTAAAACAAGAAGGCAAAAGTGCATGTAATACTAATCCGCCACATGTCGGTGTCCCTTGTGATTTCAACTCAAAGACAACACCCTTGACAATGAGTCAATGCTTCCTAGGCAGAGCAACGGAGAACATGAGGGTGAGGCAGAAAATCAACTACGCAAGCTATTCACAACTTTAGCCATACCTTCAATCATTTAACATCCCAACCAAAAATCACACAATTGAAGCAAATGTTCTGTCACAAAATGGTTTTCCTGTTTCAGGCAATCCCACTAGTTCAACAAACTAACCTTATACCCATGGTCATGGCCACAAGGTATCCCATCATTCCTATCATGGCAGTTCCAATTACCAGATGCATCAGAATTTTTTGTGTTCAACGATTAACAAGATCTCTCAGGGGTATCTAATCCAAGTGACAGAAATACCAATATATAAAATTATAAATTTCAAACCCTAGCATTAAATAATAAAATATTTTTTTTATAAATATTAAATAATCAAATGCGCAAATAACCATACCAGTGTATGCTCCGTTCTTCTCATAATCCTGAATGAAATGCATGATAACTGGGGTTGGTATGACATAACCTATATTCTCCACATCTTCATGTTTAAGGGACTGAAATGCAATGCCAACACAATTTCCCTTGTCATTGAAGGCAGGTCCACCAGAATTTCCCGAGTTTATAGCAGCATCTATCTGCACATGAAGCATAAGAGACATAAAAATTCAGTTCTGGGACAGCTGTGCACAATGAAAAGGGCACCATAAGTCCCAACCTGCAACCCCAAAAGCTCAGTGGACCCATGAACATAAGAAAGAATCTCTATGCGCGAAACAACTCCACTTGTTACAGAAATCGTGTCTCCCCCAATTGGGTAACCCACAACTGTCACCGCATCTTGAAGTGCAGGCAAATCACCAAACTGTACAGGTGATACCCCTTCCCAGAATTCATCACTCTCTACTGTAAGCATGGCTGTACAAGCACATGCACCAAAATTTACATCAAACAAAAGAAATGCATCATTTCAATTAGTGAGGTTACTAATAATTATTAACGGCATGAGTGCAACTAAAAGCAACATTTAGAGAAGACCAAGTAGTCCAGTAAGCATAATGGCCTATCACCAAGATGTGCCAAGAAGAAAGTCCCATTATAACATTCATTTAAAAAAAAAAAAAAAAAGGTCATAT
>JAVXUM010000017.1:35332789-35343611 GCA_035590655.1 Pouteria glomerata | reverse complement strand
TTATATAATTTTATATTCACTACACAAAACCCGAGACATTAACTTTTTATTTTATACAACTCCAAACACACCCAATATCCATAATTTACCATATGCTTCAGAGTCAATGGATTGAGGGGAAAAAAAAAATCCTTAATATTTACCATGAAGAGATCAACACCACGAAGAGAACACATTTGACACTGAACTCTGGAACAACATTACATAAGGAAGACAACATATACTTAAAAATTTCAAGAAAATTTTCCTCCATGTTAGCATTTCCACTTCTCAATCAAGGGTGAAAAACTCACAGATTTCCACAGGTTCACGCTTGTCTTCTTCCAGCATCCTTATTTAACTCAACATATAAAGAAGGAACCAAGAAAATAATCTTTCATGTCTCCCATCTTATTACAATACCTTCTCCTACCAACCAAATGACTTCACTATAGTAAAACAAATAACAAATCTAACCACAGCATCCCACAATAAGCAATTTTCGGATATCATTTTTAATGCTTCATTTCCTGAATTTCCAACCATAACAAGTCATAATTATATTTGTTTGATTAGATGAACCCCATGCGGGAATAACTGAACACTAAAACAGACAGATGACTTGTTATTGGAGCTAGCAGATTTTAGAAAATGATTACAAATCAACCAATCTGCAATCCAAGGCAGCTTGACTTTTGGGCATTAATCAGACAATGCATGGAAGCAAAACTCACCAAGCCTTGAAACCTTCAACAGGTTTCCACACTGGGCATAACACATGCTCACGGCCATGAGGATTGCTTGTACCCAAAGCCTTCTGCATCCCACCCTCCCTCAGGTTCCTTTCTCTTCAAAACACCACTAGCTAACTGCTGGTGAAACATCCGTGCTTGCTCCTCTGCAAGTGCCTGTGAACTGGCAACAGAAAGTTGCCTTGACGCAATAGTTGACATCTCATCTCTGCTTTCTATGTCTAGGCTTCCCGGTCCAGCATTGAGGTCCAGACCCTGCCTGCCCCATTTTCTATTGTTGTCAACAACAATACTATTGCTACCATCTGTGCGGTTAATAACAAAAGGTCTTGGGTACTGAGAGGGTGATATTGTAGCAGCAGGGCCTAATAACTGCGAATTGACAGCAGGGAAACAAAATCTTCCACCAGATGAGGAATCCAGATAGGTTGTAGATCCACCTGAGAAAGTTGCTGGGGGCAGCGGAAAAGTAGCCCCAAAAGGGAACACAGGATACTGGAAGGGATTAGATGGGAAGGGCACTGCAGGAGAAGATGACAACACTGAACCTCTGTAAACATCTGGCGTAAATGGTGTCCCACCAGTAGCAGGTCCCAACATCCTTGGTGGCCCACCTGTAGCCCCACCTGTAGCAACAATTGGAAAAGGCTGCTCCCCTCTATCAGACAGGATTGATGGAATTGTGACAGTAGGGTAATTGTTCCCGGTTGGAAACCATGGTGAGAGGGTTCCCATCTCTGCATTATTCACTCTAAGGCCAGCAAGAGGAGGCTGGGATTGAATGCTGCTCGTGCCTTGCATGTTAAATAATAATGGTTCAGCACTGCCTTCATCAAGGACAGGTCCATTGTTCAGATCAAAGTCCCTCCTTCCCTCTGAATTAGGAAAATCACCGGCAGACGATGACTTAGCAGGCAGGCCTGAACCCTCCAGTTTACGACTGCTGCTTGTTGGGTACTGTCCTGTATCACTAACTTCATCAACTCTGTTCAAATCAAGATCAAGACCTCCAGAACTACGGACAGTTGCTCGACCCATCAGATCATTTTGTGCCAAGTTTTGATTACTTCTATGGTCAGATGTAGAAGCTGTTTCATAAGCAGAGTTTCGAGATACCATGTCCTCATGGATTCTCTCATCTGGTACATTGAGATCAATATCCAGTAAAGGACGGCCATGTTTGCCAGCTGTAGCATCAGGAAGAGAAATATCGGTAGAACACAAGGGCAACTCCAGAACCTTCCTGGGTTCAGCTGGCCGAAATGCACTTGTGGCAGCAGATCCCTTCCATCCAAGTTCCCCTTTACTTCTCAAGAGATCATCAGGAGGAACAAATGGCCCTTTTGCAGCAGCAGCCACTGTAATGGGAGCAGGAAGGCCACTGGTTACTGAAGAAACAGGAAAAGGCAGGGAGTTCACTGATTGAGCAGAACCTGAACATCCAGCACCTGCCAAGTTGATGGGTTCCCCAGATTTTCCATCATCCACAACGAATCCTTCGTTTAAATCAAAATTCAGCTTTCTGTCCATATCTGATGCCCTGGTTGCAAAAGAAAAATCTCCTGCAACGGATGCACTTTCCCTTGCTTCATCTGCCTCAATACCAGTTATCTTGGATCCTCTTGACCTCGCATGCTGCTCCACTTTTTGAGCATGAATTATAGGAGACTCCTTTTGAGGAACTACTACAGAACTTTGCTCAAGGGCCTCTTTACATTCAACATTTGCATCCAAGCTCTCACTCTTCTTGTCACTAACAAATGAACCCAGACCAGCCAAGACTTGATTATCTAAAGTTGGACCACTGTTGATACCATAATCAGCTTTTTGCCATTCAGACTGACTACCAGGACTTTTAGTGTCCATCTCATCAGATTTTCCTATGCTGAGTTCATCAACACTTTTTGAAGGCTGACCTTTACTAGAACCAGATTGATTCAGCAGTTCCTCATCACTTCTTTCCCAATGCTCAGACTTCACGCTCCTTGGAGATGGTTTTTGCTCAATGCGGAAACCAACAGAATATCCTTGATTCATATCATTTTTGTTCTCACCATCAACACCCAATGATGCACCTGATGATGAACCTTCAACAGTTGCCTTCTCAACTTTAACACTTGAAAGGATTTCGTTGGCCTTATTATCAGTTAATAACGAACCACTTCCATTTGGTTTAGTATCGTGAATGCCGTCAACACTCGCAATTGTAACAGTTGCCGTCTTCTCTTGTTGTATGTTTTCTTCACCATCCAACACCTTTTCTGCTGTACTGGCCGGGGAAACAGCCAAAGAAGCAGCACTCCGAAGTTCACCTGATCTTTCATTGATCTCCAAGCATGGTTCCTCACATGTTTGCAAATCTAAATTGGAGGAATTATATTCATTGCCCTCTTGAATTGTTGTCTTTTCAGGTATGGAAGTGGTTTTTCCATCCCCAAATAAGTTGCCAGTGGCCTGTTTAAGATGATGTAATCCATCCCTAGCACATGAAGTACCGGCAATAACAATGTGCTCCATATCAGTAATGGAACCATCAGCAGGCTGACTTTGCTCTTGAGCAAGATTATTTCCATGTGATGATTTTGATTTGGCATCACCACCTGTGCAAGAGTCCTCAACAATAGGGGTATCTCTCTGTGGAGAATTGGCTGGTGAAATCAATTCAGACTTGGACATTTCTCCAGCTGCTACACTAGCAAGAAGATTCATTCCAACATCATCTCCAGCAGACATAGATGCATTTGCCTCAGACTGCTTGGCACAACTTTCAACTAAAGCATTCATAGGGCTGAAAGAAGCATCACACAATTTTCCCGACTTCAGTTCCTTCCCTGATGATGAGGACGCAAGTCTCGAGACTTCAGTCAATTTCGTAACCACTTCCCCAATCCTACACTGCTCTTCTTTGGGAATAGCATCGGGTGACCCATCACCTTCATCAGACCCAGTCAAGACATCTTTGAAATCATTACTTTGCCATGACTCTGTATTCACATCAGAGGTAGTATTAGCACGATTAGCATCACTCTTTTCCTTTGAATTGTGATCAGATTGATTGAGCTTCTCAGACAGAACAGGAGAAGAAGCTCTACTATTCATGATGGAAGGCTCATCAACAGATCCTCCGCTGGCACTTTGTGCAGGGCTCCGACCTCTGTTTGGTATCTTAACAATCAGCTTGTGACTATTCCCCTCAATGACAGGTACATCAAGTGCTTTTTCACTAGTTAGCCCAGACTCAGAGAATTTTTCAGAAGTTGATTTTTTGCGCAGTGAAGAACTCCTGCTTGACCCAGTTTCCCTTTGACCTCCAGACACAGCAGGCCCAGGGAAACCATTGGCCGACCTCCGATGTCGAGAACCACCAGAAATCTTATTCACACTCATTGACCCTGCAGTAGAACTTCTTGCATCTTCCTTTACTGAGAAGCCGGTGGTTTTGGCATGTTCACTTGAGCAAGATTGACTGTTGTTGTGAGACTGACTTGAACTACTGCTCCTCTCCTCCCTTGCAGTAGTTGACGGAAGATCAGAGGCGCTGCCAGATACTATTCTAGGTTGACCATCTTTGCCTGAAGCCGGTGAAAGCACTAATTTTGTCGGCCCTGGAGATGAGGAAGTGGATTTAGCAGTTAATTCACTCTGGGCGGGCTTAACTGAAGCCACTTTGGATGCAGAAAGCTGTGTAACTGAGCTCTTAATGGCAACATCAGATGACCCACCAGGATATCGGTTCCCACCATGAACTTCAGGAAGACGTGATCTTGAAGGCCATGAAACGGCCTGATTTGAACCGGACTTGGCATCAATAACATTCATTTCAGCCTCAACGCGTTTCTTCCACGTGTCAACTAAACTCCTTGCTTTCTTCTGAATTTCAATGTTTTTATGTGAACGTAGATGGTTCACTGATTTGCCAATGTTGCACATCTGTAGGGCATTAAGATTCACAGGCAGCTTATCAAGAGCACGAAGCAATACCAAGATAAACTCTTCTGTAGATTTGTCAACATCCTTGGGGCTACCATCACCAATCTTCCCTTTATGGACATCTTGAAGCCATTCATCTAGCACAAGCAAACCCTTGAGCTGGACAAACAGACTAAGGCAATCAAAATTTTCCGTAGCTGCTATCACACTTGCAAGCATGGTGCGGTTATTCAATTCCATCTTCCTATCGGATCTATCTGGCCGCATAAGTTGAACCAGTTTCTCAACCCCTTCTGAATCAACAAGTCCACCTTTTTCTGTTATCTTAGAAATTTCAGATTTTAAAATGCTTTCCGGTTTAGAATGGCCAGTATCACCATCATCAGTCTTTGAAGAACGTTCTCTTTTAACAGGCTCAGAGCCCTGATCTGCCCGCTCTCTTTTCTTTCCCTTGGCTTGAGGGAAGGAAGCAGCGCTCTGTACATTATCGGAACCAGGTTTTAACTGCGAAGCTGATGTTGGACCATTCATTGGCTTTGGAGAACGGCCACCAGGCTGCACTGTTGCATGCATCTCTATTCGTGTTTTATGTAACAGCTGGTCTACTTCTTCTTGTCGCTCCTACCAAATTAAAAAAAATCCATTAGATTAGAAAACAAAGTAAAACCTAGAGAGATTAGACATGAACCACCCCCACCCCCCCCGCCCCAAAAAAAAAAAGTAGTAGTAATAATAATAAAGCAATAACAATAAATAAAATAAAATAAAAATACAGAGAGAGATGGAAACTGAAATCGGAGAAAGTGTGAAAGAAGTACAAAGCTAACAAAAACTCACATCAATATAATCTTGATCAGTTAACCACCATAAACACTTGTTCGCAATGTCATAAACTTGGCGGCAGACAAATGATGATATCCCTGATGGAAGTTCAACCCCTTTAGGAAGAAATGCAACTTTACACGGATGGAGTAATGATGCAGAGGGAATCTCATCCTTATGAAAGGAATAAAAGACTTCGTTTGGCGCGGCGTCCAGCAGGATGCCCTTGCCAAGCTTCACTTCAGCAGGCCGGTAAAGCCAATTCACACCTAACCGTAGATTGTTTTCTTTGTTCAATGACAACCAACGGATTATTCCAATGAAAGGTGGGGAATCCTGGGGTGGTTTGAAAAGAGCACAGTCACCAACACTAATCGTACGACCATCCTGTAAAAACAAAGTTTACCTCAATTAAGCATGAAGTTAAAAAAAAAAAAGCGACAATAAAACCGAATATCAGCAAAAAGTATACACAACCATAATTGTGACCTCAAATAAAATAAGAAAAAAGTGCAGATGAAAGATGTGACAATGAAATCATTGTCAACATCTTGCAAACTAATATTATACACAAAGTTACTGACTCTTTGAATTACCAATGTTGGAAGAATTCTAAAAATTAGAGCATCAAGTGATTAGTAGTAAATTAACAATCCCTTTCCTTTTTCAATATAAATAAATAAATAAAATAAGATATGCCTGCATTACATATTGAGTTCAGTTTGACATCAGCAACCTTCAACAACCCCACATTTTTGAACAAATTAAGCAGTACCTACATTTTTCCTTCAACTCACGTAATTGATCATTTAAAAGTCGGAATAACGAATTAGAATCATAGGAAACACTGCAAAATTACAGCACGTTAATTGCCCAGCATCAAATAAATGCTGATTATCATCAATAACTAAGGCAAAAACCAAATTTATGTGCCTACCAAATACGAGGCACACATACAAACTCATTGTATACATGTGTTACTTCCTCTAACCGTGCCCCATGTGTCTTTTCCTTTCTACATGGGAACAAGTACATATAAAATCAGAATCTACTCATTATATACAGTATAGTAAAAGGATGCATACATTTTAACCCCTTGTGGTTTGGCTCAATAACCCATAACCCCTTTCTAGTTTAAAAGTGAACAAATAACCTCCTTATGGTTTGGACTAAGATGATTCCTACAATTTTTTGATCCAATTAACGGTCTACATAATTTAAATTTTTTAAGATTTTAACCCCCATGGTTTGAATCAAAAACGCATAGCTCCCTTACTGCTTAGAAGTGAACAGATCACCCATATGTGGTTTGAACTAAAGTATTGTCAGCTTTTCCATCCAAATTAAAAACATCATCCAAGACTTTTTAATCTCAAATTCGTATTTTATTACATATAATGATTGTTATGCCCTTAGACTTTTTTCTTTTTCTTTTATTTCTTATTTCCTTCTGCCCGATCTCTCTTTAAAACTTAATCCAGCACATATTCATATAGAGTACAAGACATATTTTGTTCATGGAGTGACAACTACAAAAGACTTCACAACTAATTACACAACCAAACCATAAGAAAATGAACTGTGGTGTAGCATAGTGTTGTGTTCATTTTAATTTAGCCTTAACTAGAGAGTGATATGGGTGTAATTAGTTTTCCAAGAGGGAAGTGATGTAGTGAATATTGAATATGCTGGATATAGTTTTAGAGAGAAATATAGAAGATAAAGAAAAATAAATAAATAAAAAATTAAAAACACAACAATAATTTTATATGTTAAAAAATCAAAATAAAAATTTTAAATTTTAGAAAAATAAATAAATAAAAAATCAAGATCACAACAGTAATTTTATATGTATTAAAAAAATCAAAATCAAAATTTTAAATTTTAGAGAGTGATCATTTATTTGGATGGCAAATTGACAGTAACACTTTAATCAAAACATTAAGGAGTAATTTGTTCAATTTTGAGCTATAAGGAGGTTAAAAGTTTTTTTCGCTAAACCACAAGAGGGTAAAACATTAAAAAATTTAAATTATGAAGCATGAACATTCATTTGAATGGAAAAACCGACAGAATCACACTAGTCTGAACCACAAGGAGGTTATTTATTCACTTTTAAACTATAAGGAGATTATGTGTTTCTGAGGGAAACCACAAGGGGTAAAATGTTTTTTCCCCTATATTTTATTTATTGGGGAAGACCCCAAAAAAAAAAAAAAAAAAAAAAGTTTAACACGAGAATGTTTTCTAAATGGAATAGTGCATTAAACTAGTCACCCCCACAATACCAAATATGTTTCTAGTCATCACAACCCCATTCCAGTAATAAATAATACTTACCTATGAACTAATAATAAAACAGCCCAATCTAGTCTTTCACAATAAAGCGATAGATGGAACTATCATAACAATAATAATACCACCACCACCACCAAGAAGTCATACTTGGCAAATGGCACAAGGTGTACCCCCCCAAAAAAATAAATAAATAAATTGTATTAAGTTAATTTCAGCAATGGCACAGGGTGGTTTATGATACCAAAAAATTGATGGTCCTTGTCCATACCAAGTCTAGGTTTGGAACCTAGTTTTGCAGAGGAAAAATAAAATCACTACTTTTTCGTAGTTAACCAAGTAAAAATTATTATTATTTTTTTGGGGCAAATATCTATTCATTTTCTTATCATTTTTCTAACTCTAACTTTCTCACTTCATTTTACTTTCCAACATTTTGCTTCACTATTCATTTCCCTCCACCAATCCATGCTTCAAACTTAGCATAAGAGACTATATTACACTATTTGGTTTGTGAATCAGGTAAAATGACATAAGATTCAATCATACAAGCATTCTAAGCCTAGTTACCACCCTTGAGGCTAATACTCTATTCCCTTCGTCACTGCACCTAAGAAACCGGGAAAAAGACCAATAAAAGAAAAAAAAGAATTACCATGGAAATGTATCATTTCCATAGAAGCGTCCACCACCTCCCAAGTCATAAAAAAGGTATAGAATATTGAAGATGTGGATACACTGTTAATAGAATTCACATGGAACAAGGGAATATTGTAATATTTACCTTTTTTCTTCCCTTTCCTTTTTAACTACTAGTTATCGTCTTAACTATGTTAAATGAATTTGGGTACAAGTGTTGGATACAAATACGTGATTAAGAGTCGGATTCATTAATTCTCTTATTTAAGAACACGGGAACATAGAAAAATACTTTATATTTAATATAATTATTTTACTTTATGTGATAATGTGGTATTAATAAGGTTCCATTAGTGTATTGCGGTCATAAAATATAAGTTTTACGCATAAATTATGTGCTAAAATTAAATTATTAAATATGTTTGCATGGATATTTAATTATATTGGGGCACGTAAATCATCACCTTACCCAAATATCCTTGTTCAAGTGTCAAGTATCTGATGGGGGTATATCATACATTTAGAAGATATCATGTAACATGGGTCTTCAAAACACCAAAATTTCAAATAACATTTCTTGAAATATTAACAAAGATCTGAATGCATAAAATGGATGCAATGACATGCAGCTTTTCGATATGCAGTTTCATAGTACGAAAGGTTGTCCATGGTTCACAAAGAAATAAAATTACTAAAACCAATATAATACTAGAAAACTTAAGCATACCAAACACCAGTTACCAATAACAATTCCAACTTTGCATCTCCCACACAGAATGCTAGCTTTCTTTCCTATGAACATTTACTGCTTATTTACAAATTCTACCATAGAAGGACATCAGACAAAATATAGAAAAAACTGTATCAATAAATCCAACAAGACATAACTTATTTATATTCATTTAACATCACCAAAAATATAACCAAAAGACACTAAGATGACCACAATTCAGACTGACAAGTACTCATTTTGGATAATTCAAATGAACTAAAAATAAAACTAAATAGTTTGAGATTATACAGTAGCCAAATCAATAAAATTCCAAAAAAATAACATGACAAAATCATGGATTAAGTATAGCCATTTAAAAAGCGCAAATCAATAAGAAGTTATATTGAAATCATTGAAAGACCCACCAAGCCAATACCTTATAAAAGGATTTAGTTGTAGACGCTGCAGAATTACCAGCTACAGTTCTCGTCACTGTCGTGCCACGCGAGGGGACCGACCACATGTGCCAACTCCGTTTCCTATTTTCACCTTCCCGCCCATGCATAATACCCTTGCATCTTCCCCAATTTTAGCTCCGTCCCGAACGAGAACCATCAATCCCAAACCCTAATTCCCCAAACGAAAACCCTACAATTCACCAACTCCCAGCTTACAAAACCCTAGATCGCCATCAAACCCCACTCCGCCTCATCGGAATCATAAAAACTCAATTCCTATTCAATTCCACCACTGGGGCCACAATTCACTGTAAGCCGTATCATTCAGCCATCCGTCTCATCCAATTCGAGCTCGATACCTCAAATTTTCAGATCCGAAAGAGACCGACCGAGCACCGAAAAGAGATAGAGCCGCAAATTCGACGATCTAGAGAGAGAAAGCTAACGATTAAGAGAGAGAAAGACAAACAAAAATGGCACATAGAAAGAGAGAAACATAGATTTGTAGAGAGAGAGGAGGAATAGAAATGATGTCGTGAGGGCTCGCCAGACGGCAAAAGGAAAGGTGTACTTGGTACTTGGGTAGAGCAGAGCGGGCAGAGGCAGTTCGGGCAGACCGGATGGGGCAGTGCTAAAATCACTCGTGAGTTGGAGTGGTGAGTTGTGCAATCTCTAACTCGTTGGGTTGACTCATCCCTGGTTTTTTGACTTTAATTTTCCACGTGGGTACCTCCCACTGGCCATTCCCATTCGTTTCATCACCCAACCAGCAGGAACACATTTTTATCAAATTTGTGGATTCGGCCCCAGAAGTTGAAATAATTTTTCACCTACCCAAAAAAGAAAAAAAAAAGTTGAAAATTTTTTTGAACAAGGTTTTAATAGCAACAGATAAGTTAGAATTTTTTTATTTTAAGTAACGTTTCATTAAGGTGGCGTTTAGAGTTGTATAAAATAAAAAGTTAATATTTTGAATTTTGTGTAATACATATAAAATTGTATAAAATTTAAAAAGTTTGTCTTATTTTTTATATTGTGAGTAAAAAGATAATATTTTATAGTCTCGTAATTCATATTTATAAAAATTTGTAGAATTTTATTTTATTTTTCTGAATGCCAAACGCACCCTAATTAATTATAAATTTTTATAGTAAAATTAGGGGGTGTTTGGTGTGATGAAAAACAACGAAAAACAGTGAAAAATGTGATTTGAGTGATATTTAGGTGTTTGGTGA
>JAVXUM010000017.1:35292190-35303928 GCA_035590655.1 Pouteria glomerata | reverse complement strand
CTCACACTTTTCTATACTGTTTCTAGAGTTGGATTTTTGGGCTGTACCACATCTTAAAGCTCCTGTCCCTTCTTTCCAGCCCTTTTGGTGGACTTTCATACGGGTGGGGTCTCTGATTTATTGACTTTAATGCACTCCGCCACTTGATTTTGCTTGTGGAAGTTTGTTACAAGGTTATTTTTCTCTGCTTTTCTCTTCATTTTCTTGCAATAATTGCCGTTAACAGTGTAAGTTTTGCAGTGTAGTTACAGCTGCTCTTATGCTTTTCCTCATTTTTACAGCTCCATGTATGATTGTGGGTACATGTGGGTTGTTTGCTCCAATCTTGTCAGTGCTATATGGTTCATGTCTCACTGATTTAGCTTTCTCGGTACCCTAAGTTTTGAGCCTTCCTTCAAATTTCTTATCATTTCTGTGGGTTTCTGAGAGATTCGGGATCTGGGTTGTTTGCAGATTTGGGTTTCCCACGGGTATAGAGAGTAGAGAGAGAAAGCCATGGCAGGAGGAGGAGGAGGTCCAGCAAAGGCAGATGAGCCGGCCCCGCACCCACCAAAGATTCAACTTCCCAATGTTTCATACTGCATTACTAGCCCTCCCCCATGGCGTGAGTTTCACACATTCACTGATTTTCAGTTAGATTCTGTGATTTCTATTTTATTATTGTTTAGTTGAGGTGATATTCTTAGGTTGATTCTCACGGATATGCGTATATGTGATTACATGTTTACGTACAAATGTTAAGCACTTTGGGTTCTAATTCTCTGAATCTAGATGATTCTTTTTCTTGAAAGCCTATAATTCTTTTTATAAAGCCTTGCCACTCTATGCTCTACACTTTAGTGTTGAATTTAGCATGTTTGGTCTTTGTTTTCTTGGCTGTAACCCTTTTTCCTCATCTTTTTAAGATTGTTGTAGACTTGTATTGAAATAACTGTTCCTCTTCCCAAATAAATAAATAAATTAGAACTAAAAGAGCCATTAATTTTACTGTGGAATTGTGTCCCGTCTGTACTTTTACTGGCAAGTTCGGTTCTAGTTTCTGCTTGCTATGTTGGTAATTTTGGGTTGGTTTAATATGCTTATCACTGAGTTAATTGAAACCAATTTTAAGAGTAATTGAAACCAATTTTAAGAGTTTTCTTTCTTTAGTGTTTGCTGTAATCTTTTTATACCGTACATACTTCTCTTTTGTCCCTTTATTGTCAATTGATTTGGAAATGGTAAAATTTTAAATCCTATTGATTTTTATTTTATTACAAGTTTACAGATTACAACCATCTGGGATTGGCTACACAAATCTTGCCAATCTGCATCTCTACTTCTCATGTCGGATTTAATTAAATTAATTGCAACCATTCTGATTCTTATGCCTCAGACAGCTTTGGGTTATTCTGTTTGTAATATTATTGTTCTATGCCTTTGTCTATCATCTCGAGGTTCACTTAATTCACCAAAATTATGGTGCATTTATTATACAGCTGAGGCTATCATCCTTGGTTTTCAACATTATTTGGTGATGCTTGGCACAACAGTTCTCATTCCCTCTTCTCTTGTTCCCCAAATGGGGGGAGGCAATGTAAGGCCTAGCAATGAAAATTTACATTTCATTTTTTTTGAAAATAAAATTTACATTTCATGCTAATTTTTTTTTTCATGCTTTTGTCGTGCTTAATGATGCTTAATAATCTAAGTCAAATCTCATTTAATGTTTCTTCTAGGAGGAGAAAGCAAAAGTGATCCAAACACTACTCTTTGTTGCTGGATTGAACACTTTACTGCAGACAACGTTTGGGACCAGATTGCCTGCTGTGATTGGAGGGTCATATACATTTGTTGCGGCTACTATTTCAATTATCCTCTCTGGTCGATTCAACAATGAAACTGACCCTATAGAGGTTTTTATTTATTTATTTATTTATTTTTTTCAATCTGGATCTTATACTTTTATGTTTGGTTGTGTCTGTGTGGCGCTTTGAATTTTTTGTTAACAGATAATGCTTATTAAACACAAAAAGCACTTAACTGGTATTGACACAGTAATGTGCTTGCAATGCTCTTTTTCCACAGATGTGTTTCTAGAAAACCTCTGTGCGTGTGTTGAGAAATATTCTTTTCTTGATAGGCCTAGGGTTTGGTAATGTGCCCCCAATATTTTCCCATTTTCATCTAAACAACACTACAGCTGGACATGAAATTTGTGGACAACAAAGAGAGACGTTGCACTTTCAAATACATTAATCTTGTTGATATTTTGTTCTAAACATGTGGTCAATTTTTATTGCCTTCTCAGAGATTCAAAAGGACAATGCGAGCTATCCAAGGTGCACTAATTGTTGCATCAACCCTACAGATAGTCCTGGGTTTCAGTGGCCTTTGGCGTAATGTCACAAGGTTGGTTCATAATCTACAGATATGCACCAGATTCTGGACTATGCATAGCCAATGGCTTTTTAATTTTTTTCTTTTTGCAAACTTGTAATTTACAGTACATAGCTTTCTTGAACTTTATTAAGCCTAGCTTATATGGATTAATGATGTAGATCTGAACGGAACTTCTATTTTCTAATGATATCTTTCCAGTTCACCTTGTTGTGGTTGATTTGTATTAGTTGAATTGCTTGGAGTCAATCTGATTTACAGAGCACAATTTTGTTTTTTTGTTGCATGTAGTTTGTCTTCTTTGCTTTGACTGGAAGAAGAGAAATTTTAATACTCTGTTTGACTACATTTACATAAATGACCCTAAACTTTGTTTTTGGGTTCAGGTTTTTGAGTCCACTCTCAGCAGTTCCTTTAGTTGCTCTTGCTGGTTTTGGGCTCTATGAGTTTGGTTTTCCTGGGGTAGGTATACTTTTACAGCACTTGGATGGATCATTGACTCATGGGTTTTATTCTGCTTGTGTGCACATGAGACTGTTTTTGGAAAGGGGATGCATGTGGGCATGCATATTTTATTTGATTTGTCATTATATCCCCATTGGATGCCAACTGTTGACTTTGTTGTCTAGGTTGCTAAATGTATTGAAATTGGGCTGCCAGAGCTTGTTCTTTTAGTAATTTTCTCCCAGGTAAGTCCCTTGATTGTTAAGATTTTGCTCATTAATTTTTCTTATTAATTATAATAAGTGGTATAAATTTTTTAGCTAATATCATCATTATCTTGTTGTCTGCAGTATCTTTCCCGTGTGATACACAGAGGAAAACATGTTTTTGAACGTTTTGCTGTAATATTTTCGGTGGTGATTGTGTGGATTTATGCTTTCCTACTCACTGTAGGCGGGGCCTATAATGGGAAACCACCAAAAACACAGGCGAGCTGCCGTACTGATCGTTCTGGACTTATTGATGGTGCTCCTTGGTAAGCATGTCCCTGTTTCTATTTGGCTACCTAAGCATTTTTTTTTCTATTCACACATTCAAGAATGATGATTAAATTCGAGAATTAGAGGTATTGTTATTATATTGTTAATGTTTTCTTTCTAGTTCATTCAATATGGTTTACACGGGAAACATGTGACTTCTTGTTGAATACAGGGAAGTGGGATTGAGTGATTCATCACATTTAATGTGTTTTGTGCCTGTATATAGATTTTCCCCCTCTTCTGAGCTGCGCTTCTCTACATTTACATGCAAGCAAACTAAGAAGTGTGTTTGGTCCTTGTCTTGATTATAGTCTAAGGTTCTGTTTGGGTAGTTTCTTTTAATTAAAAAAACAAGTTTTTTTTGCTGCAGTGCTCCAAAATAAAAAAAAAAAAAAGAAAAAAAAAAAAGAAAAAAAAAACTATCTTTCAGCTAAAAGAAAAGAAAAGAAAAGCAATGTGAAAAGAGAAATTTTCCCCAACACTAGTGCTCTTTCTTAGGAAAAAGTGAAAATAATTGTTTTTTTTAGCAACTTCTGAAACACCATATAAATGGGAGCAGGGTATTCTTGCATTCTAATTCTTCTGTGTGCAGTTTAATGAAATTTCTCTTCTGCCACCGAAGTGCTCGTTCTTTCTTTGATAACCTGCCAAATGCTATATGTTAAATGTCTTAAACTAAATACTAGGTCTGAGGTATTAGTGGTGATAAATGAGAATTGGGTTTAGTTCAATGCTTGCTCTGTGTGTGTTAGTACATGAAATATGGCTTGGTTTGCTGTGTTTTACTATGCAAGAACTTTCCTTATGCTTGTCCGATGTTTACTTTTGCAGGATAAGAGTTCCATATCCCTTTCAATGGGGAGCGCCTTCTTTTGATGCTGGTGAAGCATTTGCCATGATGCTTACTTCATTTGTTGCTCTTGTTGAGGTTTGTTTCTCCTTGATTCAGCTAAACAAATGACAAGATTGCATTTTCATTGTTGTTGTGTTACTTGTTTGTATTATCATCATCAGTTAGAGATCAATATCCTGTGTTATTATGGTCCTTCTGATTTAGTTTTTCTCTGTTCTGTTTCTTTGTTGCACTCCTTTATAATTTGTTGATGACTTGGTAGTTGGGAAAACGAGTGCTGTTTTCCATTCAAAGGTTTGAAAACATTACAGGCATACCTTTTACTGGGCATTAGATTGCTCTCGCATCTTCATTGTTGCCATGTCTCCTTATTTCATAAACTTTCATATCTTGGGTTGTGCTTGTTTATAAATCCCTCATAAATAGGCTATGTCTTATGTGCTTTCAATTGTATAAACAGTCCACTGGCACCTTCATTGCTGTTTCAAGATATGCAAGTGCAACTCCCTTGCCCCCTTCTGTTCTCAGCCGTGGCGTTGGTTGGCAGGTAATGTCAAAACTCGTTATGTTCTCTATTTGTAGTATGCTTGCACTTAAGAATAATAGTTTAAAGATCGCTAGGCTCTTCTTTTCTTCAGCACAATGTAACTTCCCTTTCCAATATTTTAAGCTTTTTGCTTGCTGATATTGTGTGAACATGCATATGCACAAAAGTCATTGTTGAAAATAAATTTGCACTGTTAATGATAAATATTCTTCTTATTGTAATATCAGTATATCACATATGTAGAGCTTTCATCCCTAGTGTTTGGCTGGCTGGATGGTGTTTGAACATTGAAAATATTCTTATAGAAGCAATACCCCTACCACCTCTACTATCATGCAGAGCATCAAAAGGAAGAAAGTTTTACTGTTTACAAATAAATTCAAAAATTCATTAATTATCTTCACGGCATATCCCATGTCTGGCTAAAGTTTCTTACAATTTTCGTTGGTTTTTTTCCACTGCATGTTTTTTTTTGGTAGGTTCCACTGCATGTTGCTTTTGACAATTCTACTTGTCCTCACTTGAAGAACTGGCTAAACTAAATTAGTAATGAAAGAAATAGAGGATGGAAGAAAAACCAACTGAATGTCCGTTAACTATCCGAACTTGGTGCTAGACTTGAGGGAGCAGACCCAAACTGCATAATTTATTTATTGATTTATTTTTTGGCTTGGAACTTTTGGGATTGAGAAGATGTGCGAGGCACTTGCTAGCATGCATCAAGCGATGCTACTACAATTAGGATGCTGACCCCAATTAGAGGAGTTTTGAACACATTGTCTTCTGTTTGGAAGGCACAGTTTTAATCAACTTCTTGACTGCTCGAGTTCCAGACCCAACAACCATAATAATGGAAGGAATTTGTAGTTGAAAATATCGGAATGTTGTTGAGCATATATGATCTTAATGAACGTGGAAAGCATGAATGGTGATCATAATCAATCTCTATTGATCTAGACAGGCAGGAGGGGAAATAATCCATCCTTGAAATTGTCCATTTTAAAATGTTTGCATGGATGATTTCTATGTTGGTGAAGTTACACAAGGTCAAAGGTTCGAACCCTGGAATTAGCTTCTCCTATTTGCTTGCAGAGGAAAGGTTGCCTATATTTAACCCTACAATACGGGAGCCTTGTGCATTGGGTTGTCCCCTTTTTTTTTCCCCTTTTTCCCCCATCTGCGCCTAAAACAAACAAGAAAGAAAAAAAAAAGGGATGAATTTTGAAAACTTCTGTTAGTTGAACATTGAATACCTATTTGCTTTAAAATTGTTCATTTATTGTTGCAGGGAATTGGCATTTTATTGTCTGGGTTGTTTGGAACTGGGAATGGTTCCTCAGTATCTGTGTAAGGCACCAAAACTGAAAAACCTTTGTAATTGTTAGCATTCTATTTATATGAATTGTATTAACTGACAAGTTTATTTACCTGCAGTGAGAATGCTGGTCTTCTGGCTTTGACTCGTGTTGGCAGTAGAAGGGTTGTGCAAATATCTGCTGGGTTCATGATTTTCTTTTCCATTCTTGGTGAGTTGTTTGTAGACGAGGTTTTGATTACTGTGTCTCTGTGTGTGGTCATTTGGTGCTTGTTCAGCTGAGCAAGAGACCATAATTTTGTTAATTATAAAATTTACACGTTCAGGGAAATTTGGAGCAGTCTTTGCCTCAATTCCGGGACCAATTGTTGCTGCTTTATATTGCCTTTTCTTTGCATATGTGGGTAAGTGTCTGTGCTGAACATTCTTGAAGCCTGTTTTTTATATCTTTATCATGGTTAGTTCATCACTGCTTTCTTTTGGGTACATTGCAGGTGCAGTTGGTTTAAGTTTCCTTCAGTTCTGCAACCTCAACAGCTTCCGAACAAAATTTATACTGGGATTCTCTATCTTTTTGGGCTTGTCTATACCGCAATATTTCAACGAGTACACCGCGATTAATGGATATGGCCCGGTTCACACCGGAGGACGATGGGTAAGCATAGAACTCCAACCAGCAAATCTTGTTCTTTTTGTTTTTGTTTTTTGCTGGAATCATATTATAGTTTGTTCATGAGTCTCACTGGCTCAAATATACGATTGTCTTTCCCAACTGCAGTTCAACGATATGGTCAACGTCCCCTTCTCATCAGAAGCTTTTGTTGCGGGCTTGTTGGCGTATTTCCTGGACAACACAATGCACAAGGATAGTTCAATAAGGAAAGACCGGGGCAAGCACTGGTGGGACAATTTCCGGTCCTTCAAGACTGATACGAGGAGCGAGGAATTCTATTCCCTGCCCTTCAATCTCAACAAATATTTCCCATCAGTGTAAACTGCATGCTCATCATCGCAGTTGTATGGTGAGTCAATCTTGTGAAGTCTTTGCTTCCTCGACGACTCGACGACTCTTTGTTAGCGCTATTCATGGGATTTACTCTGCCACGTGATTGTTCTTTATATTACTGCATGCTCAAGCAGTATAAATTAGCCTTCCTTTTACGGACATTTGTTGATTTGTTTTTCATGCTGTATATCAAATATGATGATATGGACTTTTAAAAAAGCAGCAGTGAAACAAATTTGCTGCTCTCTGCTCTGCATATTTGTCCTCTTTATGCTGTACAAATCTTGTTTCGGTCGGATTCAATCTGCCTTGAGTTAGTATTTGAGGTAACTCGTAATGATTCATATTTTGTTAGATGGTGCCTCACTAATATTACTACATGCCAAAGCAGTATAATTTAGTTTTCCTTTTACGGACATTTTAGGGTGGTCTACCCCCTCTATTTTTTTTTTTAATTTTTTTTTATTCCGGCTAGGAAAATTTTGCGAGCTTGTTTTGTTATCTAGGTTGTGTTTGGAATTAATCAAAGTTAGCCCGAGCTGCGTCGAAATTTTAAAAACATACTTTATATATATAAATACGTTTCGTATAAAAAATTAAATTTATGCATAAAAATTTATATTTAAGTACATAAAATATCGAAACTCAGCCCCAAGTCTAGGCCGGCCCACCGATTATTCGACCCTTGCCAAATTAATGATTGACTTCATTTTTAAAATAATCAATTTTGAATGCATGATTTTACCTGATTTTTCCAGCACTAAACTTAAAAGTTGCTGCCCGGAAAAGAATTTTTCTTATATTCATGTGTAAACACATCAAATCCCAACTTCGGATGCGCATCTCTATGTTCGCACGCAAACGTCAGTAGAGAAGTGGGACCTTTTGCACATGGTGATGGATCCGACTATAATTGGAGGCCGTTAATAGCTTGGCATTTTCATCATATAATTCAGACATTATAGGCATTAATGGTGAGAGTGACCTATTTTGCAAGAGTCAAATTTGGAAGATATTGAAAGATCATTGTTGAATAAGGTCGTGTCCCTTTCTAGTAATGTGGCAGGTCTCTTTCTTGGCACCTTACTTTACCTCAAATATTAAGCCTGTAAATAAGTTCAATTATAATCATTTTTACAAACTCTCACCCTTTAATCGGTTACATTAATGCTATGGTCTGGAAGTTCAATTTTGTATAAAAATAATCAAAAGTTACAAAATTGGTATTTGATAAAATGTCAACTTTTGTCACTTTTTTATTCTGTTACGGTAAATTTTTTCACTTAAAAGTTATCAAATACAAAAAAGTTGTTAAAAATTATCAGAAATTTTTAACAAATACACAAAAGTTGTTAAAAGTTGTCAAAAATTTTTTTAAACACACAAAAATTGTTAAAAATTATATACTTATCCACCAAACATATCAAAAATTGTAACTAACAACTTCTAGTAAAAAAAAATACCAAAAATTGTTAAAAGTTATGCCTTCAAACATCCCTTACGTTTGAATTTTAATAATCTTAAGAAATAGTTCAACGGATAAGATCTTAAGTTTGCTTTCTAATGGTTACTAATTTGAATCTCTTTAGGACAATTGGAGAATTTACCTGGTCGTTCCCATGAATTTTGAATCCCCCATGAATTTTGAATCTCTTTAAAACTATTGGAGAATTTATCAAGTCGTTCTCATTAACGGTAAGGTCTTAGGGAGGCTTACCCAATCCTTAATTGATAGACCCGTTTGGATATTTTTAGTATTCAAAAAAATATATTTGGATTTTAAGTTTGTGGAAGAAAAAAAAATGAAGGAGAAGGTGAGATAATTGAATGAAAGTGAAAAAAAAATAAATTTATTTTATTTTTTTATTAGATTAGAAAATTAAAGGAGCTAAAAGTTAATAGATATATGTTAAAAAAATAATTTTATTTGTTTAACCATAAAAAATAATATCTGAAAGTAATTTCAATTTTTCTTATTGGGACAAAATTTGATTCCATCCAAATATATCGTAAAAGGTGCCACCATTAATTGATGGTCAAATAGTCATTAGACTTTCGAGTGAGCCCGAAAAAATAACCCCTCTTTCTCTTGTTTGTTTTTTTTTTACTAAAAAAAAGTAACAATTATGCATCGCATATTACACAAATAAAATTAATTATAATATTTGATGATGTTAACTCAATAACTCTAACCAATGCATAAATATAAACAAATATGCAAATAAAGTTTAAATACACATTAGAAAACTTTTCTATTATAATATAAATAACAAAATATCAACATAAAGTTAACGGAATTTTGTAATTTTCAATATTAGATCAGTATTAATCACAATAATATATATTATCCCCAATGCCTATTACATTTGCAATATCATGTAACCTTACACTTATATTTTTTAAAAAATATAAGTAAATATTTTTTTTTCAAAAATATTTTATACTAAAATAAACAAAGACTTTGTAAAGCTAAAAATTTGTAAAATTGTTTTTAAATTATACTATATATATATATATATATATATGATAAATACACTCTTTCATTAATTTTTTTGTTTTGCATTATTCTTTTTTTTTTTTCTATTATAGTTATTATATCATGGGAAAAACTAATAGAAAAGTATAAATATTCTCACCCACACACACATATATATAAATATTCTCACCCACACACATATATATATATATATTTAAAATAGTGTATTCACTTTTAAAATTATAAAAATTCTACATTGATCCATCAAAAAATTTAAATATTTCACGTCAATCCTCTACTAAATTTTCGAAGTCCACAATTGATGGTATATATAACAGGGCATATAAAAGACCCGACAAACTCTTGATCTAAATTCATCCAAATCAGACTCTATCAATTCAATTTGGTACAAGTGAGAGGTTAGTTCGGCTATGATGGTAAAAATAACTAACTCGATCACTTTGATTTGGTTGTTAGTCTAAATACATATAGCCAATTCAACTAGACTCGACCCAATCAAATATTAAAGTTTTATTTTTTACATAAAGACATTCATGAATTCAAATTAAGAGTATGTTTAGAGTAATAATAAGTGAGATAAAATGTGATAAATTATGATTTCTGTAATTCATGCATTACAATTTGACTCGGTATGATTTACAATAAACCTGACCTAATCTGACTCATGGTGCATAATGCAAAAAAACAAAGAATTAATACTTTAAACCCTACTTTAAAAAATTACCAAAGCTTCGTGTTGTTTTTTGGTTGCTTTTTTATTGGTTCATTTAAAATTTCTTTTCTTGGGTGAGCAAACGACATCCTTTTAGCTTTGGCGTTGAACTATAAGCTCTAAAAAGTGAACAAGGAAATATCTTGTGTTCTCTGAAAACAAGGTCTTGCGATCTATTATTTTACATTGAATCTCGAAAGGAAAGGTGTGGTGGTGATCAGATCATTGCAAAGGAAAAAAGTGAACCCACCATCCATGACTTGTCAGTACTCGTCTGATCTGAAGTTATGCCAGAAAAAGCCTGACAGATTCTCCCCACCCATCCCCTCTTCATATTCCTTTTCTTGCTGCTATGGATTTAAGAGCAAAAACCATTTGATCTCCCCAAGTTGTTGTTTTCCAAATCCAACAACCAAACGCAAAACTTTTTATATGTTTCTCTCTTTATTGATCTGATCCTCTTAGTTTTTCTCACTTCTTCTTTCGCGGGCTGTTTCAAGTTTTCCTCCAATTACTAATTGGAGTTCTGATTTGGTCACCGTTCACATCAAACGACTCGATTAAACGGTATGCATATCGTGGTGATGATATATGGTGTGTCAAAGTAATAAAAATGGGATAAAATAAAATAAAGTAAAATAAATTATAAATTTGTAATTTATTTAATAAATAAAAAATAAAAAATTTTCAAATTATTTTTAAATTTTTTTATTTTTTAGCAAAAAAACGGTATTATAAATATTTATTATATAAAAAAGGTTATTAAAATAACTTTTATACACGTGTCAACTCAAGAAAGAGATAAAAGGGAGAGAGAATTTTAAATCTCTAGCATGTATCATAGGAAAGCATCAAAGTGAGAGAAAGCAAATCATCTCTGTATAATCCTGGTCATGTACTTTTCCGTTTGTTTGCATCCAAAATTTGTTAAGAAACGAAAGCAAATAAAATGAAAAATTATTAAAATAATTAAAAAAATTTTAGATAATTTTTTAAATTCAAAATTTTAAATATATATTTTTTACTGATTAAATTTATAATAACTTAAACAAATTTTAGATGCTGAATGAAAAAATCTACTGTAAGACTATAGTAAAAAATGAACAAATATGATCTGTTTATATTTAATTCAAAGATTTTAATTTAATTTAATTAAAATAATTTTTAAAATAAAAATAAAAATTTAAAAAATCTGATTAAATTTTAATAAATACAGAATATTAAAAATTATATATAATTAAAATATAAACAAATCACATTCATTTATTTTTTTCATTGCTTGTAATAGATTTTTTCATTAAGGTATCCTAAAACTCAACTTAAACTCTTCCTTTCAACATAAAAAGAAGAGATTGACATTGCGTAGCACGAAAAGGTTGGTGAACTCAAGGTCATTAAATTAAATTACACAACCCAAATTCATTCCACATTGAATGCAATTAATTT
>JAVXUM010000017.1:35249284-35265869 GCA_035590655.1 Pouteria glomerata | reverse complement strand
GGGGTGGTTTGCTAAATTTAGGAGGAAGGATGTTTAGCAGTACCCAGGACATGTTATGGAGAAAGAAACTGGAGGAGCAGGCTGACTTACGGCAAGCCATTGAGCTCCAGGGTCGGAGACTGCTGGGTCTTCAACTTCTTGACGTGAAGAGGCACAACCATCACCACCACCGAGCTCTCTCTACTGGTGCTGCCATTCCATCCCCAACCCACTCTCCGAATTTCGTCCATCAAAGTCTGATTCTTCCTCAGGATCCTAGTAGCGTAGTAGCATTAGAAGGTAATCTCTCCTTTTGCTTTCATGAACTATGTTGCTTTGAATTATTTTTTGCTTAGATCCAATTAGCCATTGTACTTGGTTGATGTTTTGGACTAGAAGTAAAATATGACATCCTGAGTTAATTGTTTCATTGTAGAGAATGGTTCCAATCCAGCTACCATTGTTGCTGATCATCAGGAATATCGAGGCACCGATGAGAGAGAGAAACCATCCACTGCAAATGGCACTGAAGAGAGTGGCAATGGCAAAGGAAGCCTTCATCAGCATGAAGAAAGTGATTTGCCGGAAAGGTACCATACTTTTCAAATTCTGATCAATTCATGAATGGCAACTCATAAATCATATTATTAGTATTTTGCCACATTATTATATCTTTTTTGCTTTTTTTAGGTTTTAATTTTAATTTAAGATTCTGGGAAATGTGGTGTTTGGAATGCAGCTTGGAGCACAACCTCCCCGATAGTCTCTTTGCATCTCCTAAAGCTGCTGGAGATTACATGACAGCCTTCAACACTGCTAGTGAGTACCAAAAAAATTCCCAGGACTCATCTGCTGCTAAAAATAACTTGATCACGTCGACCATACTTCCTGCAACTTCTACATTGGACATGGCTTCCTTGAATTCATGTTACTTTCAAGTTCCAAGGTACTAGCACCTCACTTCTCCTACATTGTACCATTAATCTCTTGTTTTAGGAAAATGATATGTTGCCGGAATTTTTTACCCAAATTCATGGCCAGAATGATGTGACGATGCCGTTTTCACATTTAAAGTTATCTCAGTTTGTGTTTTTATTTAAACTAACACGTTCACAGGTCTCCATGTATTTCTGGCATATTGTTTTTGCACTATAGTGTGGCTATTCATGTATTATAAAACTTGTTAGTGGTTTATGTTTTTATAAGTGAATGGATGATAATCAACCATCTCACTCTGAGAAATAAATTTGGGTAGAATAGCATCACTTTCTTTTGTTTTAACATACCATGCATTATGATAAGTACTATTACTATATGTAATCCAACTAATATTTTGTGATTTAGGTTCTCTTCTGGCCATGGAGCCATTGGAATGTAGGACTGGGACTTAGCTTCCTTAGCTTTATAGGTATGTGACGAGTTAATTTCAGTAATACGTGAAGCTGATTCTGTTTTTGTTTCTAGCTAACAAAATCCCACTACTTTGGTTTTCATGTTATATAGTTTGATTGTGTTGTTTTTGGGCTCTGTTTTGTTTGTTTGTTTGTTTTACAGGAAGATTTATAACAATAACAAAAACCCAGGATCTGTAGAGAGACCACCACCATCAGCATCATAAATACCATACTAGTAAGATACAGAAGCATAGATCAAAAGTCTCTGAAGGAAGTGGACCAGCCATTTCTCTCTTTGCTGTGTACTGTTGCCTACAATATCATACCTTTGTAGTTGTATTTGGACCACAGGTAAAAAGGAAAATAATAGGGAGAAATCAAACAGTCAATGTGTAGCAGTAGTGGTAACTCTTGGGGTTTGGGGGGGGGACTGTAAATTTTCTTCCCTTTTCTCACCTGTTGTGCATTTCCCATTACAAGTATCAGAGACCCAAATGTAGTTTGTTAGTGTATGTTGTTAGGAAGACATTTAATGTATAGCAGAAGCTGAAACAAGAAAGTCAAGAAATGGCATAAAAAACAAGAGGCTGGAGGATTTGGTAACACCACCTCAAGAGGTAAAGTTTGGGAGTTTAATGAGCCGAGAAGGAAGAGGAAAGAAGAAGCAAGGTAAAGAGTCACCTCACCTCAGCTATAAGTAGTTTCAGGTACAGAAGAAATGTTATATATATATATAGATTTTCAACAATTACTTCTTCCTGGCTACTGTTGTACCTTGTTTGTGTTGTAGTACACAGTATCAATCTTTAATAGACAGAAAGAGAAACTTTAGAGAAGGAAAAAAAAAAAAAAAAAAGAATGAAAAAAAATTGTGCTCTTAAATATGATTGTTACCTCTCATTGTCTTTCTGTCTCTTTCACTTTTTTTACATGTGCTGTGCCTTGCTATTATTTTCTGAAGAGCTTTGTTGCAGCTGTTTTCTTCACCTTTTATTGTTGTAAGGAGGGTCCGAGTCTTTTACTTTTTCTTTTTCTGCTTCTCACAAAGGGGAAAGAAGTACGGGTCACCCATGTGCTGCCACTGGTGCACCTGGTCCTACCCATTTTATCTTTTGATTGCCTGGTTGTGCGGGTCACCCGCTCCCATGCCATGTGACAGATGCCACTAACACTCTCTCTCTCTCTCTCTCTCTCTATATAAGCTTTACAGGTGTTTGGTGTGATGAAAAATAACGAAAAATAATAAAAAACGTGATTTGAGTGATATTTAGGTGTTTGGTGACAAATCACGTTTTTTAGAAATGAATAGTAAAAAATATTAATTTTTGCAGAGGAATTCGTCGGAACGATTTTGAATTCCGTAGGAATGGTTTTTAAATTTTTTTAAAAAATATTGACAATGGATTTTGTTTGGTAGATTGGATAATGGTGGTCACATTAAAAAAAAAAATTACAGCTATTTGATTAATCGAACTTGAGTTATGTAATTTTTTCTAGAGTTGTAATAGGTGTGAATGTGTAAAAAGTATTAGAGAAATTTAAAAATTTTGGAAGTTTTTCAGAGTTTTTTAGAGTTTTTTACTATGCCAAATGACCCCTATATATGTGTATAGGTGTGAGATACATTCATCATATAATTTTATTATTTTAATTGAGATAAATAATTAGTAGACTTTTACACGAACAATTAAGAAAAGGGAGAGCTTGATCGTCATTGGAAAGAGAATGATTGAGAGATAGAAAATAAAAAAATTAAAGTAGACTAAATATTTTTTTAATTTTATTAGTATGCATTGAATTAAAATCTATTCCTTTCATTAGTAGATGTAATTGATATTGAACTAATTTTTTCTTTTCTTTTCTTGAGTGGGTGTAATTGGTATTAGGTTAAAAAAAATTTTCTTGACTAGGCACAATTGAACATGGTTGATGACATAACAGGAAAAAAAAAAAAAATTAATAGTATAACTTCTGTTTAGAAAAGGCTTGTGCCCTTCGACTAACACTAGGTCTCCACCCCAGTGTTGTATTGTGTAGAACATATTTTAAAAAACTTAAAAGTTGAAGAGCGATGCCCAATAGTTTTTAAAATTTACAAAATTATATATGTTTCTAGGATTTAACTTTTGAAGTTTTTTTATAATTTTAATTAGAATAAAGTTATTTGCACTAAAAAAAAAAATAACCCCTTATACTTCATCAATTACCTTATTTTTTGGTAAGTTCCTCCCTACTTTTTTTCATCAAATAAAATTATAAAACAAACTTTTTTTAGCGGACTATTTTTATATATAATTTCAAATGATATAATAATTTTTACAAATTTAGACACACACCATAACGTCTAGAGGAAAAAAATATTTTAAAGATTAAAATAAATTTTATTTATATTTAAATTAAAAAGCTTAAAAACATATTTATGTGGACAACACTAAAGGAGAAAATGAGTAGAATCGATTTGAGTTTTAACTTATTCGAGCTCGGCTTGATAAAATAAAATTTAAGTTTAAATTCTTTTTTATAATTTAAATTCGGGGTGCAAATAATTCAATTAATTTAAAATGACGTTATTTTACTTTAAAATATAATAATAAAGATATTATTAAAAGAATAAAAATATTATTAAATATATATACATATATTTTTTTTAAGGAGTCTATTTACGAACTTTCAACTCAAATTTTTTTAAACTCGAACTCGAGTTAGAACTCGAATCTAAACGAATCATAAATCAAACTTGATTCGAATTCGTTTTAGTTAAGAATTGAACTTGTGCAGAGTTTGAATAACTCGCGAACAGTTTGATTCATTTTTACTTTTAGACACGCCCTCTTACCTTATAAATCTGAATGTTATAATATAATGTGAATGACTTAATCGAAATCATTAACTGGAGGGAGGATCCAATTATTCTAATTAATATTTGAATTTCTACTATATATAAAAGTATAATTCGGCTAAAAAATTAATTTACAAGTTTTTATCAATAATAAATTCTTCTAAATAAATTTTTGTCAAATTTAAATTCTTATAACTAGTTTGATTAGAACACTAAGAAAGGAATAAATTAATTAATTATAAATTAATTTCAACACATTTGTTTTTTTTTTGAAATTAAGAAAATTTAATTCCAACACACTCACCATCCCATGGTTCGAATATATATCCCTTTGTACATGTATGTACCACGGAAAGTAAGAAAAATAATTTAAGTGAGATTGATCATCCTGCCTGGAGAAACGGGTCAGAAACTTCAACGGAGACCCGAACACTTCCTCTGCTGCTGGTCTGATTTGTCCAAGCTAGCTCTAGGCTCACTCCCACACTCGCAGGTCTTTCTCTTATTTCCTTTTATTAATCTCTCAGGCCTCTCTCTCCATCCTCTGCCCCTCTTCTCACAATGTTTCTATCTCTCTCTATTATCATGTGTGCCCAATTATCATGTGTGCCCAATCGGAGGTTTGCTTCGACTAAAGTAAATAAGAAAAATGAAAACAAGTCTCCCACCCTGAGTGCCGCACACAGTTTTACTTGGAAAGTTTCAAATGCACAATAAATCTATATAATAAAGAATTTAGGTTTTATTTGATTTGTTTTTTTATTTTTTATTTTTAATTTTTATATTTTATTTTCTATTTTAAGTTTATTTTTTATTTTAAACTTTTAAAAAGAAGAAAAACAGTTTAAAGTGCCTTTGGTCACTTGTGTTTTTAAATTTTGTTTTAAAAAATAGAAAATGAGTTTACACATAAAATAAAAAATGACAAAAAATTATTTTGAGTATTTTTAACTCAAAATAAGTAAAACATAACATTTTTTGTTTCTATGTTTTAGACTTTTTAGAACATAAAACACATAAAATAAAAAATAAAAAATAAAAAACAAAAAATCAAACCAAATGCCACCTAAAATTTCAAAAAATAAAAAAATTGCTTTTCTAGAGCAGGAAAAAAAAAAAAAAAAAATCTTTGTGCAAATTCCAAGCCTGCTCACATAGAATAGCTAACTTCTTTTCAATTATTTTTTCTTAGTGAAAATAAAATGCTAATACAAACCTTTTCTAATGGGTAGACGGTTTTCTTGCAAGCAACACATTTGTCTTGAGTTCCAGCAAATAAGCTTGAAACTTTGCTGTTGTTGTTGGCCTGTATTAACAAGATATATGTAACATTATGTGTGTGTATATATATATCTTCAATTGGTTCAGCATCAACATCTAGACATAATCGCAAGGGCAGAGAAAGGGGTCATTGCAATTGGCATCAAAGTACCTGATCTGCAGATCTGTCAACTCTCACGGTTTTTGGAGCCCCTAGAAGGTAGAATCAGTAAAGAAAATTGAAAAGCTTAAAGCAGCAGAAAAAGTGAATGTGCCTCATAAAACAAGGAAAAAGATAGGCGCCTTTTTGGCATAGTTTACAGGAACAAAATTGCTCTCAAAAATACATTTCATGAAAAACTGAGAAAATTTTACCGTGTTTTTTTTTTATCATTTATAATTCCTAAATTGAAAAGAAAAACAAAAAAACGACCTCTAAAAAACAAAACAATTTCTGAAACAACAAACCAAATAAAATTTTGGTTTTGTTTTCTCTTCTGGTACTCTGGAACAGAAGATCACTCCCTCCCCCCTTTTTCTTAAGAAACTCTAACCAAGCACAGCCCTTAATTACCTTCAAAACTTTTGTCCAAGCTGCCTGTCATCTTAAACAGTTGGTCAAAATGAGGCTTACAATACAACACACCCTCAAAGGAGCAATAGTTACTCAGCTGCAAATAAGAACATAAAAAATTATGAAAGTAGGAAAAAAAAAAGGAGATAAATTTGTGAATAAAAATAAAGAATTCTTTATATAATCAAAGATTTCATACAAACTCAGGTAAATCTGTTTTTTTTTTTTTTTTTTTTAATTTTCTTCAAATATTATATCACAATACTTAGAGAATGCATAAAGAATTCTGCATCTTTGTATAATCAAAAATTTCGAACAAACTCGGGTAACTTAAAAACAGGCATCTCAAATTCTCAATCACTACCGTAACAAATTTCAGATCCCCCAATCTCTGACTAGTTTTCATGACCAACCAATGGCATTCACCCACAGGTTACTTTAAACCAGTAATAGTTACAACAAATCTTTCTTTTTTTACCCTGTCTTATACTTATCATTAATGATTTCATGGCAAACTAACCTATGCTATGGATAAAAGGATGGAAGAGGGTGCATCCAAGATTTATTTTCACTGGGCAGTTGCCTTAGCAAGTTACGCAATCCATACTACTAGAATTTAAAATTTGTGCACAACAATACAGCTTCCCACATGAAGATATGCAATCTACACAATTTTTCTTGACTAGAAGCTTTTTGGAAGGCAATATTTTTCTCCCTATTAAATCAACCCGCAGATAAGTAAGCAGCATTACTCCCTCAATAAGTCAACCCGCGGTACTGACTCACTGCAACAGTGGCTTTGCCTGCGGCCTCTTTCTTGGGAGAGGAGTGTGGATAAATTGATGAACCAGAACCAGACAGAGACCCTTAACCACGCCTCAGTTTTTGGATTTAACTATAATACTAGAACGTTTGACAAGGGTTCTTAGCTTGACAGGAACCCTTTGTGAATTAATGCTGAATTCATAGGAGGCCAGTTGGCAGCATGAAAGGTGCCACTGCTTGTCATGAACCTTGGCTGGAAATCGACACCACTTGGTTAGTAGGGAGTTGATCATATTGGTTTTGCAATCAACCCATGCTGCCAAGAGCAGAAAGTCCTTTATGCCACTAAATACTACATTCTTTACTCCGCTTGGCCAAAGAGTTAATAATGATTCCCATTTGCATATGATCAAAGGTGGGACAAAAGGACTTTAGACAAGAATGCTTCATTTCATCTTCAAAAGCATAGACAGTAACACTAAGATGGAAATGCTTGTAAGTACCTCTAATGTGAAATACTGAGGCTAATATGTGGACAAAGTTAAGTCGGATATAATCAGAAATGAGCACATTCAAAAATGCCAAAAGGAAAAGTAATGGGCCACAAGTTAAAGTACAAGATTAAAAAAAAAAAAAAAAAAAAAAAAAAAAAAAAAAAAAAAAAAAAAAAAACTTAGTTGGGTATATGAGATGCTTTGATCATTTCAGAAAAGGTTAATTGCAGTGTTCCTCAGGAGATATAGTTGATATGTCGCATATTGCTTGAATAAAATTGGTAAGAGGAAACTTAGAATGTCATCCCCCAGTTGATAATATGTAACAAATGTGATGAACCTCATTAAGTTATTAGATATTAGATGAACAAGGGATATCACCAAACCTCATCATGTTTGTCATAAAAGATGACATAACCTATCATTCAAAAGAAAACTTGGCCTATAGATAAATCAAGAAAGGAGAATTCAAATTTAAGTGCCAACCCAAACAGATATAGGTGATTCTGTGGGTGCAACGATGGGGAAGGGTTATTTGATAAGACCAGATGACCGAACAAGGTTCAGCTTCTTTATCTTTCTTGTTAATCAAGCCTTCTGAGAATGACCATAGCACCACAAAATATAGTCTATGGCATGAAGAGGGCAGCAATACTAAGGGAATCAATTTAATTCCAGCTAGAAATTAATCAACATTTAGTTATTAGCTTAAAGAGTAGTCAAAAAGAGAGGTTAGGTGTTGCCACGTCTGAAACATCCCTGCAACTAATTGGGGCAAGGTTGGGTAGCACAGTCCAAGGCAAACCAGACATCCCTGAAACCTAGTTGGAGAAAAGTGAGAAATACTTGCTTACACAGATTTTTTTTTTTCTTTTTTTTTTTTTTGCGGTAAGTTTGCATACACAGTCTATTTTTCACAACAGCTAGAAGTTTTGAGCAAAGTTGCGTCTGATTCAGTTGAGCCACAACTAATGTTTCAACTTCTAGGTGATCACGTGACTTTCAATAAATGAAATTGGCCATGTTTCTCAAGATGACAATGAATCTCAATGAAACACATGGTAAAGCAGCGGACAGCTTTTGCTGGCACAAACTTGTACTTGACATTTTAAATTTCAAGTTATATCTAGGAGCAAATAACAGGTAAGAAATTTATGATTTCAATAAAATAATCTGCAGGTACGAAATTCCAAGGAACTAAAAATCATATTCATTAAATTCAGATGAAAAATCCATCATCTTCACCTAGCCATCAAATTCTCGACATTGGGTGACAAATGACCTATGATTTCCAAAATCAAAAATTCCACTATAAATCCCCCATCACATTTTAACAACTGGGGTGTGCTTGGTGGGATTAAAGAGGTAAATGTTACCCCTATAATCTTTAACCTCTAGTTAATTATATTGGTATGCTCAATAAAAATTTAAAAGGACAAAAATTTCCTTCTCTTAAGGGGTTAAATGTTAACCTTTGAGGGTACGGGACAAAGGGGTGAAAAATTGTGGAGGAAGATGAGTTAAAATGCATTCACATCTCTCATCTCTCTATCAAGCAATAAACTCTCTCAAAAGTTAACTATTTACACGTTTTCGGCCTAGATATAAATTTTGAGTTTCCCAAGAAGTCAAGAAATATTTTTCAACAAATTTTTTATCAACTAAGCAAAATTTGAACCAATTCGAACTCGGGACAGTAAATTACAATCTTATCCTTAGTTCCATTTTGGGCAAGATTTGCAATTTGGGCAAAAAAGCATATAAATATTCCTCAATCAGTTTTTTTTATCAACAGGCAAATTTGGACTGATTTGAACTTGGGTTGAAAAATTACAATTTTATGACTAAGATTGTTTTAAGACTAGATCCGCATTCTGCGCTTCCCAAAAAACCAAGAAATATTTTTTAACAAGATTCTTATCAACTTAACAAATTTTAGATCAATCTGAACTCAAGTAGAAAATTACAAATTTATCCCTAGGCCCATTGTCAGCCTAGATTGGCATTCTAGGCCTCCAAAAGGCCTTAAAAATATTTCTCATTATGTTTCTCATTATCTACACAAATTTCACCCCCCAAAAAATTACCACTTTACACTGGGCCATTTTCTGCAACTTTGCATTCTGATTTTCCCAAAAAATTTGAAAAATATTTACCAACTTATTTTTTATTAGCTAAGCAAATTTTTGCCCGATAAGAACTTGAATCGAAAAATATTAATTTTACCCTTGAGCTTGTTTTTTGCCCAGATTCACATTCTAGGCTTTGTAAAGGGATGAGAAATGTTCATTAGTATGTTTCTTATTAGCTAAACAAATTTCGGCTCAATCTGAACTAGGACAAAAAATTACTATTTTACCTGGCACATTTTTTTTTTGTCCAAAAGGTTGAGAAATATTTCACGACATGTTTCTTATCAGCCCGACCAAATTTTGGGAAAAAAGTAGCCATTTTACTCCTTACCCCTTTTTTCCTTCTAGGCTTCCAAACATTCTTGATTTTTAAGGGTTAAAAGTTAACCTTCATTAATAAACAATCAAATATGATTAAAAATTAAAACTTTGTCATCCTAACAATTATTCTTTTAGCATTTACCCCCCTTAATTTTTTATCCCATATCAAAAGCACTCTTCAATTAAAAATTTCACAAAATTCTCAGCTATAAATTCAGCACTAGATCTCAAAAATTCACCAGTTTGTCCAATCTTTCACCACTGGCTTCCCCACTAAATCTTGATTAACAAGCTGGTAAGCTACTTCCACCAGAAGAGTTAGCACTGATATGTCCAAAACCGTGAAATTAAGATAAAAAACACTGCCCTGAGAATAATTCAAAGCAGATAAAAAATGCCAGCAAAAAACTTTACGATACAAAATCTCATAACAAAACACATCATCCAATTGAACACATCCATTGGACAGAAAATGCATTCCCAATCCTGAAATAAGCACACCCAAATTCAAGCATTTAACCCACCGAAGATCATGATCCAAAAACTCAAATTTTAGGCAGAGGACATCATCTAATTCAAGATCATCATAAACATTATAGAACCAAACATACAATCCTGCCAGTCATCAAACAAACTCAACTATACAATTTCTTCAACAGATAAATGAATCAAAGAGCTCTACAGAAGCTAGTCGCCATCGTTTTTAGTACAAACACATGCCAAATATACACACACAGACATATGTATATATATACACTCACAAGTTCAATAATAAATTGATCAGATGAAAATGAAGCAGAGGAGTCTCATCAAGATCAGAAGGATTCACCTTGAGAGTGCCTTTGCAGTGGTGGCACCTAAAGCAAGCCTTGTGGTAGACCTTGTTATCAGCGGTGAGCTGATCCACCAAGTATACAGTCTTCTCACAGGCCTTGCATTTCTGGGTTGTCCCTGCAAAAGTTGCCATCTCTCCTCACAGATCTTCCAGCACCCACACACTTTCAAACCAACAACGAAAAACCCAGAAAATTCCTTCAAGATGAGATGACTCTCTCTCTCTCTCTAAACTCTTTGTATACCACAGCTCAGGCCGACGGAAGATTGACACAGAGGCAGCAGCACAAGTAGAAGCGTTACCACCTGCCAATAATAGGTCCGTCTTTTTGACAAACAAAACAAATGTTGGCTGTCCACATTCGAGTTGCAGGCGGCTGCAGTTAAAAATTTATTTTAGGGGTTGTAGACGTAAGAATTAAATTATAATGTATTAAATTATGTTAATAAAATAAATTAATAAATATAATTTAATACAATTAATATATTATAATTTAATCTTAATTCGTCTTATTATTATAACTCGTAATAAATTTTTATTATTGTGGGATTGTTTGGAGCTTAGAAAGTTCTAAAAATTCTTAAAAACTCTAAAATTTTCTATTACTTTTTACACATTTACACCTATTACAACTCTAGAAAAAATTACATAACTCGAGTTCGATTAATCGAATAGCTGTAATTTTTTTTTTTAATGTGACCACCGTTATCCAAGCTACCAAACAAGACCCATTATCAATGTTTTTTGAAGAAATTTAAAAACCTTTTTGACCGGTTTCAAAACCGTTCCGACGGATTTTAAAACCGTTCCGACGGATTTCTCTGCAAAAATCAATATTTTTCACTATTCATCTCTGAAGAACGTGGTTTGCCATCAAACACCCAAATATCACTCAAACCACGTTTTTCATTGTTTTTCGTTACTCCGAACACTCCCATAATTTAGTTTATCAGGTGAAATTTTATTTTCTCTTTGGGTTCTCGATATGCTAGGACTCTCGTTCTTGATTTTATCATCTTGGAATCATTAGCCTGGATAGGCTTTGAAAATAGGTGGTTTCCTATTTTGAAAGTAATAAATATCTATTGACTGCTATTTATGGCAATTTCACACTTTTGACATGAAATGACACAAACATGAAATTGCTGAGAAAAAACTTGAATGTGACCCGACACGAAAATATTAACACGAAATTGACACTATTTGACCCGACTTTGAAATAAATTAATTATTTGACATATTCATAAAAATTTTGAGATATTTGAGTAGAAAAACAAATAGATATGATCATGAATCTAGACATGACATATCAACACAAATTGCCACACTTTTGTGTATGGTTTTATGTAATGTTCCTGTAAGTAAAATTCTCTTGATGTAATTTACTTTTGGTATGCCACTTTGTTGTATCTTTTTTGTTTTTATTTTCTTTGTATGACTGCCTTTTGACGAATAAACAAAATACTCATACAAATTGAAGCATTGAGGTCTGCTTGGAGCTATTAAAATAAAGAATTTTCAGCTTTTTGTCTATTGTTGCAGTGTTACGTGTTAGAATCTTTTCTTGAGGCTTGCTAGTTATGTGTCCCATGGTCAGTTGACATTACATCAGCTTTTATCATTCATCATAACTGATTGGTTCTCTTCTAGCATAGTTATGTTATATACCATATGATGAAGTTTGGCATGCAAGTCTTCTCTTATACCCTGTTCCGTATTTCTAATTCAAGTTGGTATAGCCTGCTGTCTCTCGCTAAGATCGCTAAGATTTAATTATCAGAGTTTAGGAATATTTGCAATCTTTAGGAATATCTGTTGGTGTTTCTTCCAACTGAATTATTTCCTTAGATTTTTATATTCCATACCAAATGGAAGAGACAGGTGTGTTAAAGTTGGGAAGCATTTAAAATGTAGATTCATGACCTTCCCTTGGTGTTGATTTGAGGGGTTTATATTCTTTATCAAAAGGGAAACAAATTTCATGTACCATCCAATGGTGTTTGGATAGATGACAAGGATATTTAATAATAAAAATAAGGATTTTGATCTGTTGCTCAAAGGAGTTTGATAAAAGGTAGTTTTATATATTTTAATTATGCTTGTTTCGTTCCTGTTGTCCAGGATGCCATTCCAGTTTGCTTATTTTGCATTATCAGAAAGACTGATTTTGCAACTGAGGGTTACTGTTTTTTCTTCACTTTTTTTTCTAGTAATCAGAAAATTTTCATTCTGCTTTCAGTCATCAGGTCCTTAGGAGTCACCAGTCTGGCCGAGACACTCCGCTGTCCTCTATATACAAGGTATCTTCAGTTTTTTATTCTAAAGGTGTCAAGATTTTCCTGATATGATGTGCGTGCCTGTGTGCACGTGTAGAGAATCTGTTGGACCAAAAAAAGAAATGTTTGTGTCGTCAGTGTTGACCATATGTCAACCTTTGTTTACTAATGTTAAAAAATGTTTTCAGTCAGTTAAAAACAAACTTCCATTACTATGGATTGTTTGCTCCAGCATGTGGCAGCAATTGGTCAAAATAGAAAAAAGCATACATCTATTGGTATACTCAAGAAGCAAGCTACAACTAAAATGAGACTTTTTTTTTGTTTTACAGCTATTTTGCTCACAAATTCAGAGATTACGGCTGGGAAGAAACAAATTCGAAAAATACGGTTAATGAAAAATCGCGATCTCATTTCGCGGTTGTAGCAAATTTGTGCCGATAAAAAATCGCGCTCTGAAAACGCGGTTATTGAAGACCCGCGCTCTGAAGACGCGGTTATTGAAAATCCGCGCTCTTAAAACGCGGTTCTTCGTGCTCCTGTTCCTCGACCGATCTTCGTCTCGTCTCTCTACTGATCACGGTTTTTCGTTTGTTTCAAGGCTCAGTTCTTCGTCTACTTGAACCCGCGAACATCTGTGAGTAGCGTCGAAGCCAACGAAGCAGTGGGAACCCAAGAAGTTCTTCGTGCTCCTGTTCGCTGTTTAGGCTGCTAAAAACTGACTTGCCCCAACAGCCGTAGCTAAAGGCTTAACCCATTGTTGAGTACCCAGATTCAAAAACCCCGATCTCAAGAGAATCCGGGGAAAGCTCAATATCAAAGAAGCTTGACCGGTAGCAGTAGGGAGAGAGAAGTTTGGGATATCTTCTGAGTTTGGGGCTAAGGCCTCTAGCTATTGGAGTTTCACTCTTCTCTTCAGCAGTAAACGAGGGAACGGAACTCACTTTCGACTTAGAGGAAAGAGAGAATATTGACTTCGGAAAGCAGGTGCATAGAGGCGAGTGAAGGGAAAAACTGTCACGAAGAACCGCGTTTTCAGAGCGCGGGTCTTCAACAACCGCGTTTTCAGAGGGTGATTTTTCATCAAATTTGCTACAACCGCGGAATGAGATCGCGGTTTTTCATTAACCGTATTTTTCGAATTTGTTTCTTCCCAGCCGTAATCTCCGAATTTGTGAGCAAAATAACTGTAAAACAAAAAAAAAGTCTAAAATTAATAGTATTCGAGAAACTTAACAAGTATAAAATACACAAACGCCGTGCAATACCCTCACATTTTTTTTTTCTTACCAAAAGTAGTCATAAAGCAAAGAAGGATTTTGTAATTCCATCTTATGTGAATTTTAATGAGCATTCTTATAGCAAGAATAAAATCAAAAAGCATTATATATTATGCGTTCACATTTAATCCAAAATAGTCATTTGTTTTCTTATCAAATCATAAAAGAGTAAAATATTACTTAAAAAATACATAATAAATATAATTTAAAATTTAAAAAGTGTCATGCAAATATGTTTTAGAGAGTTAATCATATTCTACTCCTTTATAATTTAAGCAAAACAATTAAAGAAAGATGAATTCATTAGTGATTAGTGGGATATTAAAATTTTGAAAGAAAGGTACTTTTAGTTATTTTGTAAAAAGTTTAACTTTGCCTATATAGAGGTTTTCTTGATATAATCAGTCCTAAACTCAGATAAAGGAGAAGAGTTCTGTGTTAAGTAACCGATAATCAGCATAATATTTAATCAGATTTTTTAATAGTTTAGAGGGTGTTTGGTATGATGAAAAGTGAGACAAAATGAGATAAATTGTGGGTTCGTAATGCATGTAGTGAGATAATTTTTAAAAATTTTCAAAAATTTTCAGAGTTTTTTCGAATTTAGGTTCAACCCAAACACCCCCTTAGTTTGATTTGTAAAAGGCTTTTTCTTTTTTTTTTTTTTTATAATGTAAAAGTATTATTGTGGAAAGTGTCTTTTTTATGAAAAATAAATACTTTTCCGTACTTTTTTGTTTTGTCCAACCAAACAAGGACAAATGATCGAAATATTTCCATCAAAATAAAGCGTTAATAAAAGATTTAATTTATTTACACGACGGTTTCACTTTCTTACATACATTACAAGATATATTTTATATTTTAGAGGGGCTCTATACATTATTTGTATTTGATAAAAAAAAGTTTTAAAAATAATATAATTATAAAATTAATAAATAAAAATAAACAAAATAACTAAATGAATTCAAACATTTTAAACTTTAAATAATATAATTAATGTTTAGTAGAGAAAGTAGTAATTCAAATTTTAAGTTTGTGGTTAAAGAGGAGCGTTTGGTATCTTTTTTTTTTTTTTTTTTTTTTTTTTTTAAAAAAGGAAAGTTGATGTGTAGAGCATTTGATTGGTGTAATTTGAAAAAATTCTTAGCGGACCCATTTAAATATAATCTCATCCATTCGTTTGAATTAGATTTGATAAAAAAAATTAACAAAAATTGAGAAAAATTTACAAAATTTAGAGTTTAAAAACAAATATAATGAAAAAGAAATAAACAAAAGTTAATAAAAATTTATAAAAATTGACAAAAATTTATGTATTAAAGTAGCATATGCCTCTTAAATTTACTATTGAATATATAAAAATCAAAATTTGAGAAGCATTTTAAAAAATTATAAAATAACTTCACTAAATTAATTTCATCAGAATCCTCATATGTACATTTTTCATAATTCTTACTTTTAACAAGCAACAAATTTGTGCTTTCCAAATAGTGAAACAAAGATAAGGTAAAAAAATAATATATATATATATTATGCTATGAAAGAAATGTACTAAATATAAAAAGTTTAATAATTTATCTAGTATAAAATTTTTATGAGGTGCGAGTCCTAAAAAATTAACGAGATGGTCATATATACACATTATTTGTAATTCATTTAAGATCATTATTTAGATAATGCTTAAAATTTTTTTATAAATTAAATAACTACCATTATAATTAAAACTTATCTACTATTTTTACTTTTTAAATTTTTTTATAAATTAAATAACTACATTATAATTTAAACTTATCTACTATTTTTACTTTCCAAACATAATAAAAAAAATCTAATTTTTTAATAACCATTAAAAGAAATGGAAATTTTCTCCCCTAACATTCGTTTGACCCTTCTCATATTTTACGGTTCACTCGGTTTTCAAAAGTATTGCCTTTTACAATTTGTGAATGCCATTTTTAGATTTCATTAGCCGCAAATTTATCGAGGAGGAATTGAATTCTTTCGATGCGCTCTCTCTCTCTCTCTCTGTACGTGCGTGTACATGAATTATGCCTATAGTATATCCACATGGAACTAGTTTCAATTGAGAGTAACATTAGGTTTCGCATTGATTTCGGTATTTCATTTGTGAATTCAGCTATTTGATAGCTGCAATGAGAGATTTAAGAAGAGATGGTAAGAAGAGGGTGGTGGTAGTTGGAGGGGGTGTTGCGGGCTCCCTTGTTGCCAGAACCCTTCAAGATCATGCCCATGTCGTCCTTATCGATTCGTAAGCTTTTCTTTTTTCTCCCGTCTCTCTTGTTTAAAAGCCGTTCTTCCATGCTCTAATAGGTTTGTGGGTACTGATGAAGGAAAAACTTGTCTCTCTTGTTTAAAAGCCGTTCTTCCATGCTTTACCAGGCTTGTGGGTACTGATGAAGTAAAAACTGGAAA
>JAVXUM010000017.1:35236633-35248497 GCA_035590655.1 Pouteria glomerata | reverse complement strand
GGACCAAATCATGGTCCCATACGGTGGTATTGGTTCTTGGTTTTCGAACGAAAAAATTTTTGTTTTCTGTTTTTTTTACTTTTTTTCTTTTTCATATAACTAATTTTTCATAAAATTTTTACTTTTTTGTTTAGTTGTTTTTTATATTCTTTGTATTTATTAAAAAATAATTTTAAATACGAAAATTCAAGTACATAAGAAAGAAACTATTTAAAAAAATTAGTTTTTTTCATATGTACATGAGTTTTTTTATTTTTTTAATATTTATTATTGATAAATGTAAATAACTTGCTTAAAAATTATCAAACAAAAAAATAAAAAATAAAAATTTGATATGAAAGGTCATATAAGAACCAACTCACAGATATAGGTCACGAAATAGCATTTTTTTTTATTTTTTTTGTTCTATATCAATAAAGGCCAAAAATTAGGAAAATTTTATCCATTTTGAAGTATTTGCAGAATTGTTATTAATGAGAAAAATGCTACTTTAAATAACAATTCTTAAAAAATTTTAAGTGAAGAAAATGCTAGCTTAGCAGTATTTGAGTTAGTGATTTTTTTTTTTTTTTTAATCTTATTCACCTAACCTACCTTCAATTAGCACAAGCCCATTTCATCCGGTTACAGGAAGCTGCAATTACAGAATTCACTGCAAGGGTTGTAGTGAAAAAATTAACAGATAAAATTTGTCTGAACTTAAATTATATATGACTTTTAGTATTCTGCATTTATTGTATACCAATCAGATTTTTTGAATTTTTAATTTTATTTTGAAAATAATTTTAATTAAATTAAATTAAAACTGTTGAATTAAATACCAACAAATTTCACCCGTTGATTTTTAACTGCAGCCTCCGGCAACATGTTTCATCCCAAACAACAACAATCACCTGTGTCTGTTTCTGAACAACTTGTGAACTGCATCAACTACATGCAATGCAATGCCTGTGCCAAGTGATCATTTCTACGGTATTCTGACCTTTTATTAAGGTTTCCTAATCTTAATCATCGTCTTGGATCAGAAGTTCCTAAAATTCAAATTCACCCAGCAACAAAAACACAATCATTGTTGGTTCACTGAATTATCATTGCAAGTTAGGTGGCCTATGTTCGAATTAAGAATTTGTTAAGAGAAAATTAAAAAAAAAATAGAAATTAAAAATAACTTCTAATTTTAATTTGTAATGAAAAGTAAATATCAAAGCAACTGCACATTTTGCAACACAGCAATCATCACATGAAAGTCGGAGAGAACATCACCCCGATATTATTATTATTATTTTTTTATTATTTTTTATTTTTTATTTTTTTTTACGATGTTATTGTACAACACTGGAAAACAGACACTCGGAGCCTGGCATTTTGGTCAGTCTTATTAGACTCTGAAAAAAAACAGAATCATGAAAGGCCCTGATTATGCACCGGGTGGTGGTTGTCGGGATAAATGCCACGGAAACACGGTCTTCCATTATGCACTCTTCTCTCTAGCTTGTTTCCTAGCTTCCTCTCGCATTACTGCTCTGACATAAATCTCATAACAACATCCTGAAAACCAAAAATTTAAGGGGAGAGAGAGAGAGAGAGAGAGAGAGAGAGAGAGAGAGAGAGAGAGAACTTAGATGCAGTACAAGCAAAGCAAGACTGAAGTTACCTTAGCGATTCATGCAATAGAGATATTTCTCATCAACTTAATTAACCATCACACTAACAAGGCAGTGCATAAAAGAAATAATCAAATTTTAATCAATCCTAAGATGACTGTACTGAGCTTCAAGTTGAAAGGCTCAAAGGATTTAAAATATTGGGATACATGATAGTGAATGAATCAGATTAAACGGATGGATAGAGTAGAAGTTAAACAAATTCTCTTTCCACAATCTGACATGTTGCAAAAGTAGAAGCTGTATTACGATATGTCCTGTGTGCTACAGGCTGTGACAAAAAATGACGCTAAAGTTGAAAAATGAATTATTCTGAAACTTTTAGCCGCAGCAACAATAAAATAAAATGCCTATCAAAAAGTTGCAAAATTATATGTGGTTTTAATTATTAAACAATGATAAAATAACATAAAAAATTGTTTGTTGACGCAAAGTCTGATGCACACTCCCTCATGAATAAAGTGTATTAGCATAAAATTAAAGAGTACTGCCCACATGGGATGTAGTTTTGCAGTAAGACCTCCACCCATTGAAGTAGAGTACAAGCACAAGTTTGGACCCTTAGCATTACCCAATTCTTGGTTCTTGTGAGGTCGTCAGGAGCTCTACGAGTCTAGGCGATTAGTCTCACCAAGGATGGATATACTTCCAAGTATCAGAAGGAAAAAAATAAAAAATAAAAAAGAATATCTTGAAGTCCTTCAAAACACAACTCCTGCCATATGACGTTTTAAGGTAAAACACACTCCCCATTGTTGAGCTGTGCAAAGTTGCCATTCCCCATCAATGCTCTCTCTCTCTCTCTCTCTGTCTTTTTATTTTTTTTAACGTACTTATATTTTCAGGGAAACAAGGAATTAGTCTTATAAGGGGTGGTCAGGAGCCCTAGGAGTCTAGGGGATTAGTCTCACTACAGATGGGTACATCTCAACTATCAGAAGGAAAAATATCTATATATATATATATATCTTGAAGTCCTTCAAAACATAACTCCTGCCATATGACGTTTTAGGGTAAAACACACTCCCCCATTGTTGAAGCCATGCAAAGGTGCCATTCCCCATCAATGCCTTTTTTTACATACTTGTATTTTCAGGGAAATAGGGATCTGCATATCAAAATGTCTGTCATTCTAGGCAGACATAAAATAGTTCTCAACACCCCTTACAGTCCCAAAAGCACACAAAGCTGCTGAAACCTAGTTCTTTCCCTGGAAAAAGTTAATATATATAAAAGGCACCCAAAAAAAAAATGAAAAAAGGGATGAAGCTCCATCATACCAAAAACACACACACACACAGTAACAACCAAATTCCCCCCACCCCCCCCCCCCCAAAAAAAAAAGAAGAAAAAAAACCTGTAAAACTAAGTCTCCCTCAACCTAAAATACAAGGAGACAAGCACAATTCCTTTCAAGCAGGGGGTAGAACACTCACATCCAAAAGATATCCCATTTCTCACCCTCCACAAGTACCACATCAAGAATTGGGGGTGCATCCCCAAGCCTTCCCATCACAAGCCCTAGCACTAAATTAAGAAGGGCAATCTTAGAACACCAGGCGCATAATGCGTTGCACAGAGGTCGGTTTGATTTGGCACCAAACCCAGATCCAAACCAAACTACCTCCACTCCAAAATTCCTGACCCAGGACTGAACCTAGAAGTTTTCAAACCCAAGCTGAAAAAAATATTGTTCGGTTCCAAACTGTGCGTCACAGTGTTTATAGTTCTTCTGGTCAACAAGAGCCAAACCACAAATGTTCAGGCTTAAACCCACTTGTAGATACAAGTTTTGGCCATACTTCATAAGCCCACTTTGTTTGTATGTTCAGTTTCCAATAGGGGCCTTTATTATAGAAAGGCAGAAGTAAAGCTTTCCATTGTTCAATCAATGTGAGACCCGAGTGCTTCAAGTGGTCTATAAAACCCAGCAAAAACTATTGCTATCTATTCTATGTGAGGCCAACTTGAGAAGGACATCTCAATGCCTTCTTTGTTTCACTTATTTCATCCAATCCCACAATCGGATATTGGTGGCAAGCTATTATTGTATATACAAACGTTGTAGGATCAGTCCTGTAGATGCTTTTTTAGTGTAGCAGTGTAATGCCAGTCATGAGTTTAATATTTATTAATAGCTCGCTTCTTGATCAGTTTGGGAAATTACTAAGCAAACCCAAGATGGAACCGAAAAGTTAAAAGAGTCTAATTTTCAGACCCAAAACCGAACCACGAACTCTGAGAGGGAACCAAACTGAACCAATTTACGGGGTCTGGTTCAGTTCCCAGTTCTATCAGGTCAGTTGTGCACCCCTAATTATTATACGCACTTCAGAAATAGCTCAGTTCTCCATTAGTTCAGGTTCGGGTCAGTTCAGGATATTACTCACCAAACCCAAGATTGAATTTGGAGTCTCTAATTTTCAGACCCAAAACTGAACCATGAGCTTTGGAAAGGGAACCAAGCTGAACCAAATTACAGCGCTCTGGTTCAGTTCCCAGTTCTATCAGGTCACAACTTGTGCACCCCTAATAATTGTATGCCCTTCAGAAGAGTGTGGTGTCACTATATAGTCTCAGATCATTAGCAGACAACACAAATATATCATGCACCAACTATTGGTATCCTGAATATGTTAATCGCATGACCAAACTGAATTAAAGCTTTGGACAGTGCACATGATAATCCAAATACAGCTTATAAAAACTCATTCGAGATTATCTAAGACGTCAATGACCGGTAAAATTTGAGGGAAAAAAAAAAAAAAAAAGACCCTTTGGCATCATAGCATAACACAGATACGCAAAAAACTTTAAAATGAATTCGGTGAGGGCAAAAGTCTATAAATTTGCCCTCGTGCATATAATCTTATGCATGTTCGGGTCATCATTTTTTTCTTTGAGGTATCATATAGGACATAAGAATTCCTTGACAAGTTTTCCAGAAAGTTGTAAACAAAGCAGTATTGCAGCATTACACTGCATATCTGGCCAAGACACAGTTCAACAACAGTTATAAAGACAAAAATACATGGAGGCATGTGCATAGTTCTTGAACCACACAAAAACCATCCACCATCGCACTAGCAACATCTAGAGAGCATCCAATAACTTCACCCCTCAATAAATCATAACCACGAGCATAGAATATTTCTAATAAAAAGCCTCCTTATGTATAGTTTGATCAAAATTATTTGTTACAGTACAATATTCCTCAAACTTTTTTTAAGAAGTCTTATGTAACTGTTTGCATTCAAACTTGGGTAATTTCTATTTTACCCCCAGACTCAACCAATACTAATTCGCTTGAGCAAAACCAGTACATTTTCAAGAGATTGCAAGCCATCAAAACACTTACTCAATCTTTCAAGCCTAAGAAATCAAAAAACAACTAAATGGTCCCATTGATTTAGGCAAATCATTTACGTGAAAGAAAAAAAAAATCAGCTCAATAAAAATTATTTATTAGTCTCTCTACATTTGGTAAGAATGCAACAATGGAAGAACAAAGTTTTAAATTAATTAAATGGGACAAACGTCCCTAAGCATGTCACCAACTATACAAGCAGACCCTCTCTTGGCAACCTGCCTCTTGTGTGGATTTCAACAATCAAGTTTTTTTGCTATTACATTCCCAACTCCCAGTTGATAAAATTGCTCTTCAATCTTTCAATAATAAACAACTATCCATCATCAGTATTTTCTAATTCCTTTGCATCTTGGGGCATATACTCAGCATCCCTCATTTCCATGTTCAGTTTTTCCATCTCTACATAAATCTCTGACAATTGAGGGTGAGAAATATCACCCGCAGTGAAAAAATGAACCTTCTTGCCAATCTCAACTGAACTACATCCTGTACTTCTTTTGATTTCCTTAAATTTCATCAATTTTCTAATCTTAACCATTTCACTATATAAACCTGCTCCTGCGTAAATATGTGCTAATGTCACATATGGGACAGCACTATGTGGTTCCATCTTTAAAAGCTTAAATGCTGCCTCCCTTCCGAGCTCTACTTCACCATACATTTTACAAGAACTCAAGAATGAACTCCACATCACAGAGTTTGGAGCAAGGGGCATTTCCTCCATTAGCTCCTTTGCTTCTCTTAGATGCCCATTCCTTGCATAGAGGTCAACCAAACAAGCATATTGGTCTAACTCAGGAACCAAACCGTAATCTCCTCTCATTTTATTGAAATATTCAATTCCTCGGTCAAGGAAGCCAGAATGGTTGCAAGCAGTCAAGACAGCGGTAAAACAAACGTGGTCAGGAATAAAGCCTTTTTCAGTAACCAAATAATCAAACACTTCCAACGCATCTGAGCCTCTTCCACTCTGAGCATATCCAGATATCATTGAAGTCCACAAGACACTATTCTTCTCAATTGTTTGATCATAAACATAGTAAGCTTCATCTATGCTACCACATTTTGAGTACATATCTATCAAAGCACTTGCCACAAAAACGTTGCAACTTAAACCCTTTTTAGCCACCAAAGTGTGCAGTTGTCTTCCTGCCTGGAGAGCCGTTAAGCCTCCACAAGCATTCAGAATGCTGGTTAAAGTATGATTAGTTGGACTTACATTGTCATCCTGCATTTGAATAAATAATTCCAGTGCTTCTTTACCATACATGTTCGTAGAATATCCTGAGATCATAGAATTAAGCAGGACAATATCCCTCTTAGCAGTTGCATCAAATAGCTTTATAGCTTGCACAACTCTCCCACATTTTGAATAACAGTCAATTAGAGAGCTGACCACAAAACTGTTAACATCAATCCCAAGTTCAATAACATGAGCATGAAGTGACATACCAAATTCAAATGTTGATTCTAGCCTTGTGCATGCACTAATAACACTAACATAAGTAAAGGAATTTGGTTTAATTTGAGTGAGCAACATTTCTTTAAACAATAAAATGGCTTCTCTTCCATGCCCATTTTGAGAAAACCCAGAAATGATTGAGGTCCATGATACTTGATCATGCCACTTCATGCCATCAAATAATCTCCTTGCCTCTGCTAATGCACCAAACTTTGCGTAAACATCAACAAGAGCACTGCCTATAAACAAATTTTCCTCGTTACCGGTCTGAATTACTTGGGCATGAATTTGCAAACCCAATTGCCACTTTAGCATCTTTGCGCAAGAATTCAGAGCGGTGCAAAAATTGAACTCTGTAGGCTTCTTTCCAAGTCCATTCATGTAGTGGAAAGCCACCAATGCCTCGTGGGCCTTGAGTTGCTTAGGCAGTTCCCTAGCATAAATGCCTTCCGAAATTTCATCGAACACTTGACTTGCAACACTAGAAAAAAATCTTTTACCAATATACATCGATCGATTTGCAACACTAGAAAAATATCTTTTACCATTATACAACTTGTACAATAACTCCTTATTAAGGCAAACAAAATGCTGCTTACTCATTCCAGTAATTATTCGCATTACTGGACAACCTTCACAACGAGCATCTCTGAACTGTTGTGGTATCTCTGTAATTCCCAGCAATACACAGCGAGCTATTCTGTCACATAACACAGTCTCTGTAACTCCCGGCGACCATCCAATGAGCTTTCCAATGAGCCACATTACTATAGTATACCGCACCCCCCAACCTTCTATTCTGACAAAATAACGTAGATCATCTGCAATTTTGCTAGAGTCTAAGTGAAATATGTATGAGCCACAACTTTAACATTCTTTATATATTATTTGTCATAAAACAAAATCTCAAGCTGAATATTAACAAAAACTGGTCAAAATTATGATGAAGTTGTTTATTAAGGTAATTGTTTTCTTACAAATTTATGTAAGTCTACATTTATTTTATTTTATTCACATAATCTATGCTCTATTAAGAAGTGTCGGATGCCTCATACTTTCGATTTTTTTTTAATTACAAAAAATTTGAATAGTAATTCAAATAAAATTAAACTACAAAAAGCCTCATTTGACCTTTATGCATTAGACCCCAAAATAGTTTGAGTTGGCCTTGGTTGTGGTAAGGGTTTTCAATGCGTTAAAACTCATCCTAACCCTCTTCCATTCTTGTTTAAGAATAAAATCATTCTCTTGTCTCGTCTCTATTTACATGAAGGTTCTCCGCCGTATCTCTACCACCAACAAATTTTTAAATAAGTTGACAATTGCATGCTTTGGTGACTTAAAAATGTTCAAGTTGCAACGTTTTGTGGCAAGTACGTTGATAGATATGTACTCAAAATGTGGTAGCATAAATGAAACTTGTCATGTTTTTTATCAAATAGTTGAGATAAATAGTGTTTTTTGGACTTAAATGATGTATGGATATGCTTAGAGTGGAAGATACTTAGATGGGTTAGAAGTGTTTGATTATTTGGTGAAAAGAAAAAGGTTAATTCCTAACCATGTTTGTTTTACTGCTATCTTGATTTTTTTTTTTTTACTACTATCTTGATTGCTTGCAACCATTTTGGATTTCTTAATAGAGGGATTGAATATTTCAATAAAATGAGAGGAGATTACGCTCTGGTTCTTAAGTTGATGCTTGTTTATTTAACCTCTATGTAAAGAACAGGCATATAAAAAAAAAAAAAAAAGCAAAGGAGCTAATGGAGGAAATGCTCTTTACTCCATATGATGTGGAGTTCATTCTTGAGTTCTTGTAAAATGTACGTGAAATAGACCTTCAAAGGGAAATGACATCTAAGCTTTTAAAGATGGAACCATATAGTGATGCTCCATATGTGTCACTGGCACATATTTACGCAAGAGCAGGTTTATGGAGTGAAATGGATGAAATTAGGAAATTGATGAAATTTAAGGAAATCAAAAGAAGTATAGGATGTAGTTTGGTTGATATTGGTAAGAAGGTTCGTTGTTTCAATGCGGGTTATATTTCTCACCCTCAATCATCAGATATTTATGTAAAGCTAGAAAACTGAACTTGGAAATGAGGGATGGTGGGCATATGCCCCAACACTCAAAAGAATTAGAAAATATTGATGATGGATAGTTGTTTATTATCAAAAAATTGAGCAATTTCATCCGTTGGGACTTGGGAATGTGAGAGCAAAAAAAATTGACTGTTGAAATCCACACTAGGCAAATTGCCAATAGATAGTTTGATCATAGTGTATGGTGAGTCAATGACATGTTTAGGGATGGTTTTAATTTAAAACTTTATTCTTCCATTATTCCCTTTTGTCCAAATGTAGAGAAACTAATAAACACCCATTATTGAGTTGAATTTTTTTCCTTCACACATAATTGACAAAACCAATAGGACCATTTGGTTTTTTTTTTAATATATTTCTTAGGCTTGAAAGATTGAGGAAGTGTTTTGATGGTTTGCAATCTCTTAAAAATGTATTGTTTCTACTTAGTAAATCAATCTTAGTTAACTTGAGTCCGATGGTAAAATGGAAATTACCCGAGTTTGAATGCAAACAATTATATAAAACATCTTTAAAAAAAAGTTTTGAGGAATATTGTACAACATCAAACAATTTTTGATCAAAAAATACATACAGAGGCTTTTTATTAGAAATATTACATGCTTGTGGTTATGATTTATTGAGGGGTGAAGTTAATGGATAATCTCTAGATGTTGCTATTGCGATGGTGGATGGTTTCTATGAAGTTGAAAAAAAAACTATGCATGTCTTTGCAGCGTGCTTTTGTCATTATGACCGTTATTGAGCTTGTTGTCTTGGCCAGATATGCCAATATAATGCTGCAACATTGCTTTGTTTGGTACTTGTGAAACGAAGAAGAACTCAAGGTTCAAACTGAAATTTTGTGAAAACACACATCTAAAACTATTACGCAGCTAAAGTTCTCAAAAAAGGCTCATCACCTTCAGTAATTGCGAAAAAAATAATTATTAAAGATACAGGAGTTATCAAGTATTAACATAATGATTGAATTCAAGAAAAAATTGGTTGTGGCAATATATATTACATCTACACTCCAATAAAGGATAAATATCAGCATAAGGCACAACATGGGCTTATTATGGATAAGGTATATGTGTCTAAATACTATACTACCAGAATCAACCCACCAGCTGCCAGGCATGTCCAAAAGTTGAGTCATTCCTCAACCATTACAAGTCACATCATGTAAGTAGGTGCATGTGCATGTGAACGTACACACACACACCTCTTCTTCTATCACATAGATATCCAAAGAAAGTAGGTTTCCAGGAATGGACACTAAACAATTTCAGCCACATCATATCACCAAAAGGCATAAGGGAGTAAATTCAACTACTTTCAGAAATTGACCCCTCTAATGCCACAATCAGTTTTAAGGATTAGATGAATCTGACACAATAATTCACACCAATCACTGGTAAGTGCACCAATGCATGTGTTATACAGCTACTGATAACAAGGTTTTGCAATTTTTGTTTTGCATCAATTTCAGTCCAACACAAATGATATATCAAACATAAGAACTATTTTATTTAAATAAAAAACGGTAAACAACAAAAAGTTATGAATAATATTCGGAAAGTAGAAAAAAATTAAGTAGTTCCTTTTTTTTTTGAGTAATTAGAAAATCAATAATTTGGCCAAATTTGTAAGATTAACTAATTCAATCCAATTGAAGATATAGAATCTTCAAAATAGTAACTGCTCAAAGGAAACTTCGTTTCTTGGATTAGTATAGAGTAAAGAAAATAAAAATTTGGAAGCACATATCACGAGATTTTAGTTCCTGGGTTCAGCATAAAAATATTTGCTTTAATTTATTAGGGCAGTTATGTATTCCAAAACTTAAGAACTGGTGTATTCAGCAATGACATTAGCTTACCAGCTACAACAACGATAGTGAGCACATCTCCAATTCTTTTGAGACGCCACACATTTTTCTTATGTGATTTGAACCGCTTTAGCGATGGATCCGCTGCCAAAAGCTGCAAGGTAATGGCTTGGTTTAAGATGATCCTCAAACCCAGTGAAATCAGAGTAATAATTATGCAGTTACAAAGACAATCCCATGGTGTAAACATCAAATCAAATGACTCTCCTAGAATTCAAAATTAATCCATTAGATTGTCATTCAGAAGCAAAACGTGAAATTATCAGTTTTGCAGTCATCATTACCCCAAAAAAATCTATATTGAAAACAGATATATTCTGATACATGTAGCTTGTGAAATTAATGTTATGTGGGGCACAATAATCACACTATAGGAGTTCAGACAGGCAGACTACAACAAACTATCATGGGGAAGTTCTGAAGATTAATTATGTAAATTATCATGGGAAATACACACACACACAATGTGATACTGGGAAAGCTGTGAAGATTAATATAAGATTACAACACAGTTGTTAATCGATAAAACGGATGGTGAGAAAGAAAAAATAATCAACAGTCATGCAATTAAAGAAAACAAAAATAATTATTTTCAGAGGTTACTCAATGAAAATGCAAACGAGTTTAGGGCTAGGAATTTTTGTGAAACTGGGACGGAACAAAATCAGATGGAACTGTTCAAAATCCCCTATCATTTAAGGTTAGGGTTAGGTTCAGTAATGCAAAGGTAAACCATGATAGTTTGGCTGAATAAAATTTTCAAGATAATAGATATCAAATATAAAAGAAAATGTATATATATATATGCACACACTAAATAACGAGGGCAAATGCACACATAGTACACATGTGAATTTGTTCCTCAATTTTTTCTTCTTCCTTTTCTCTCTTCTCTAGTTTCTCTTCCTATTCCCTATTCTATTTCTGTAAATCTTCATCTATTTTTTCTTACAAATGGGCATTGAAAAGAGAAGTTAGCAGAAGTAAGTTATAAGGTATTTATGGGATTCAAAATTGTGAGGCAGCTTCAAAATGAGAGACCCCAAAACTTATTCTCCCTTTTATATATTACTGTAGGAGATTAAAATAGATAAAGGGAGAACACCAATTGTGTCACCCTTTTTGTTGAAGTCTCATCACATTTTTTGTTACCAAACTACACTTAAATTTCTAATTTTCCACTTATTTTTAGTTTCCTTAACTTCCAACTTCCTTTCAGCTACTTGGGAGTTTTATTTTTCAAATTCCAAGGAAAAAACTACTACCATTTCTTGGTTTCTTCTCTCTAATTTTTCAAATTTAAGAAGATAGTATCAGAATATATCTCATACAAAGGGGGGGGGGGGGCATCAAAGTTAAAGTTATTTGATACCATAGGCGGATC
>JAVXUM010000017.1:35219955-35230933 GCA_035590655.1 Pouteria glomerata | reverse complement strand
GAATTTAGCATTCACCATGAGTAGTAGCAGTGACCTCAAAAGGATTTGAATGTGAATGTAATGATCTGGCCATGTTGGCAGACGTGCAACACAAGCATATCAGTTGCCTAATCACAATACACATTAAGAATATATATATATATATAAGTATCCACAGATCATAAGCAACAAATAAAAATATTCTCTTGAAAAACAAATAATCACCTTGACTTTTCAGTGTTTATAATGAAAGCAGATGCACAATAATGAACTTCCCAATATAATTTACAGAATTAAACTTTAAAATGGATAGGAGCAAGTTTATCAATACTCAACCATTTGGAGCAATGAGCATGAAAGGGCAGTGCCTTGCATTTAACATTACACAAAATAGCAGCGAGTATGAAACTAACGAATAGTCAAAGTCAAATAAACTAGGAAGAATAATAAATTCGTTGAAGTTAAACGAAGTAGGAAGAATAATAAACTCATCAAAGTTAAATAAACTAGGAAGAATAATAAATTCTTACAGCTTGGAGCACTTGACGGTCTATAAAAAACTGAGTCAGAAAATCCTGCACGGTTTTGATATTTTTATGTCTTAAACGCCTATGAAGAGGACCACCTTTGCGGATGTTTTTTAGCCGCCATACATCATCATTCAGAGATGGACACATATGCTTCTCATATGCTGCAAACAGAAACTGCTAGTTACAAAGCATTTTCCAATCTCTTATTTACTACTGGCAATGTGTAATGAGAATCTTTTTTCTCTGACTAGTTCTTCTAATATGAGTTTCACATACTTCTAGATATGAATGAACAAATGTAAGACAAGAAAAGGCCAATTTAGTTACTAAAAAAATAATTTAATTATTAAGTCCAACAAGTGATCATTTTTCATATCTTGGATCAATTAATCAATTATTCGCGCAAATGGAAGGATCAAAGAAGATATTATCCATAGAATTCAAGCTGAATAATTAAAATGGAGAAGTGCCTTAATTATTTTATATGATCAGAGAATTCCTACTAAGTTGAAAGGAAATTTTATAAGATGGTTATAAGACTAACAGTCTCATAAGATGGCACAGTTTTTTTTTTTTTCCTTTTTTTTTTCTTCTTTTGGTAATTATGGCACAAAGTGTTGGGCCATTAAGAAACAATAGTCCCATAAAATAAGTGCAACAAAAATGAGTTAAGAAGAGTATAGCAAAAATGAGAATGTTAAGATGTATGCGTAGTAATAGAAGAAAAAAGTAAGATAAGAAACTAAATATATTCGAAGGAAAGTTAAGGTATCACCAATAAAAGACAATTCGAGAAAAGGTTGTTTAAGATAGTTTGATCATGTCCAATATCGACCAATGGATACACCAAAATAGAAGAGTGAATCGATTCAAGTAGAAGGGATAAAGAGGACCAAGGTAGACTTTAAATTGCGTGAATTGAAATTATGAGAAAATACCTAATTTCTTATAATCTCAAGAAAAACATAACTTACAACAGAAATAAATGAAGGAAAAGAATTCATGTAACCGGCGCCAACTAGTTTGGTTGGGACTAAGGGTTTGCTGAGTTGACCAATTATTCAATAAAGGAAAAATCTATTACATTAACTAGGATTATGAGCTGACATATAATATGACAGGAAGCCAGTAAAAAAAGAATATGAATAAACTTCATGATATATGGTTGGCGAAGGGAAAGAGCAAACATTATTCAACCGAGGAAATTTCAGTGTAAAAGTTGAAATTACTTTTAACTTTAATTAAAAGAAGCATGGGCCTAGAATGTACATATGCAAATTGTGGACCCCCCTCATGCTCCAAGCAATCCAAAGGGACAAATCAAATGATTCCATCATGACTTCAGAATGCGAGGCATGAACCAAGAAAAACTTCAAACAAAAGTAAAATAAAAGATAAAAAATTGTTTCCTGTTGAGGGCTAGAAATATTATGCCTTGAAGAACTATAACATTTGCAACACACTAAAGTACTGAAAAATTAACTCCAATTTAATATTTCAATCCATGGTCAAATATTATCCAATAAGCAAAAGCTATAAGGTAAGATAGAAATGAGATTAAAAAAAAATCCTATACAAGTTTAAGCTACTCCAAAAACAGTAAAAGTCCATGAATGGATTCAAGGAAAAGATAATGGCATCTAGCCATACAAACTAGACAAAAACCACGTATGGATTCAAGGAAAAGATACTGGCATCTAGCTATACAAAATATACAGAAACCTGCTCTTCTTTTTATTTGCTCCCAAAATTTGCCGCATGACACTAAGTGAAGCCAGTGACCATGCTTTACTTCCTTTTCTACTCCTAGTCCTCCATGCATGTCTATGATGCAATAGTCATGAATATAATATTAATAGCCGTACCTGCATCTATTTTTTCTGACTTCCTAAGAAAAAAAAACCGGTAGAAGCATATAGAAGACCTCTCTCATCTTTAACCTTCTTGTTGCCAAGTCTAAAGGGGAGATTGCAACTTATGGAGCAATAGTAGGGACAAACCCTATGTTTGTAGCCAATACTACAAATCTTAACTGATATGGATCATGGAGGCAAGCTCTAAACATAATACAGTACAAGGAAGTAAACAAACTTTAAGTTTAGGCCTAACGTTTTTTTTTTTTTTTTCTATTTCTTATTTTTTTTGACAAGGTAAAAGTTCTATTATAAGACATCAAGGGATGCCACCTAAGTACAAAAAAGATGATGCCACCTAAGTACAAAAAAGATATCATACTTATTAAAAGCACATTTAGACAATTATTTTCTCAACAAAAACCATAGAACTATGCAAATCCAGATCAATGTTCCTCAACATCCAGCTTTACAAAAAAATAATCTTCAATTTATACGTTGGAAATTCAGTGCCTTAAAACAATCTACGATTCCTCTCTCCTCCCAAACAAAATGGAATTGAACACCAAACTTTCCTTCTAATCTTCTTGAATGCAAGCTCCCCACCAAGCCACTAGAGTTGCTTCATCTCCATAAGAAAAATCCAAGCTAAAACCACGTCCCTTAACTCCTTCGTCTCTGAACAATGGAAAAAGCGATGATTAATTGATTCATTATCTCTCTTTTAAAGACAACACCAATTCACCGCGATCCTTATCCTTTTAATAAGATTATCAATAGTTAGAATCCTCCCATCAAACATACATATACATATACAGATAACCTTTATTGGCACTCCAAATACACCAAAGCTTCATAAAATGATTTACCTCAAAACACCCCAATTTTGAGATAATCCATTGCAAACCATTCTTCCCCACACCCACCATTAATGCATACAAACTAGAGAGAATACTAAACAATCTTTCAAACTCCAAAGTTTATTTTATTTTTCTTAGTCTCAACTCTCTACTTGCAGAGGAAAGATTGCCTAGATTTGATCCACCACAGATCCCGAAATGTGGGATTCTTGTGCAATAGATTGCCCTTCAATTTGTTTCTCTTGCTCCTACCTTCACCTACAGAAGCAGATAAAAGTCTTGTAATCTTTTCTCTAACCTTCTCATTCCTTAGTCTAAAGGAGATCTTGAAACTTATGGAGCAAGAGAAGAGACAGACCATATATCTATAGCCAATACTAAAAATCTTATCTGATAGGGATTGTGGAAGTAAGTTCTAAAAGGAAGATCTAAGCATCATATAGGCATAGAAGGAAGCAGCCAGAATTTTAAGCTTAGGCTTAATTTTATTTTGTTTTTCTTTTTAATTTTGATTGTTTATTTGTTTCTCCTGCTCCTCTTCTTCCTCCTATTCAGTTTCTCCGCTGGTTCTAAGTCACTCTCCCACAAAAGCAGCTAAGATAATATAATATAAATGATAGGCCACAATTATAATGCAAAGCTATACTGACGCCCCTTTGCTGAAAGCGCACCAAACTTTGAAAGCTTTAGTAATCACAATCAATAAGTGGTCCCAGTCAAGCATTCTTTTAAATCCAATTTTTCACAAATGTAAAACCAAAAGGTATGCTGGCCCACACTATTTGGGGAAAAAATATCACTGAAAGTACCATATGGGTATTAGTCACTAGACTCTTCACCTTATCAAATACCAAAAATAATTGAAACCCTCAATAATATGTAAAAAGAACAGGGACGTAGTCATGAGTTGAGTCTTTTTTATTACAAAAAAAAAAAAAAAAAAAAAAGAAAAGAAAAGAAAAAGAAAGAAAGGAAGCTCCCACGTCTAATCAGACCAAGAAAAGGAAATCAATGAACTAGAGAACTGTTGCGTTGAATACCCTTTCTTCCCAAAAATGTCATTTTTATGAGATTTGGTGAAACAGGATTGTAGAAAATTTATTACCCCGTTCAAAAGTTTAAAATGAGATGAATGTGACTAAAGATTTATCAGTGACATTATTGACATGCATCCTGTTACTCATTCAAATTGACACTCCACATTATGTTATCGTGGGTACCCCACTCATGGTAGAAAGGCAATAAGGGATCCGTCTCCAAGTACCAAGAGGACATACCCTATTCTTAGGGATTCACTGACACGCCAAATCCCTTAAGTCAATTCATTTCCTTGCCTAAAAGGGCTCAAAGACCTAAGACTCTACCACTATATATAAATAACCTAAGACCCCGTCTATTTTTTATGGACTCTTCTAAATGAATGGCGTGCCACTCTTGGATACGTAGCACTTGGACAAGGATACTTAGATAATGATATAGTACACTATTCCCAATACGATTAAACATTCATACAAATACATTTAATGGTTCGATTTTAGTACATAATTATGCATAAAACTTATACTTTATGCATGTAACACTCTATTGGAACTTTGTTAATATTATATTATCCTATAAATAAAATAATTATAGTAACCATATAAATGTTTTCTTGTATCCCAGTATCTTTGAATAAGAGAATGAATGGATCCTACAATTAGACAAGTGTCCGTACCCGGCACTTGTATCAAAGTCCATGTAATATATTCCCGTATTTACTTTCAACAAGGCACCCATCTACCTACCTTACCCGACATTAAAGAGAATTCAACTCTCTCTCTCTCGTTCGCCTTGCTCTTCCTCCTCCACCCTCAAGTGGTTCACTGAGCTTGGCAAAAATCGTCTCCACTTCATAGATCCAGAGACACCTCCAAGGAATCAAACCTCCATCCAAGGATCCTTCCGTGGCTATTTCACTCACATCATATTTAGGTTTAAAACTTGAAAATTACTTTTATTTGGTATAACAGAAGTATTATACTCAAATCTTGTCTAGCAATATAGAAAAAACTACATGATGCAAATGGAATTATGGAAACTAGACACTTCCTACACTTCAATAATCATGCCTTTCCACATACATCTCCTTCCAAAAGTTTGACCCACCAAAACAAGTTCATGTTGCGATGCATATAAACATTTGTGATTAATAGTGCACAGACAACAAAAATTTAAAGAATCATCATAAACAAATTTGTGCCCATTGTTATTCAAAAATAAATACAATAAAATTAGAACACTTACAATTGCCACGATTATCCTTTAAGATGAAGGGTTCAGACCTTGCCTCTTTTACTATAGTCCCATTGAAATTATCCACCATTCTTGCCCCCAGCCGAAACAGATGTTTCCTCATCCATTTTGATATTTGTGTAAAAGAAATTGTATCCACTGAGCCAATACCTTCCTTCAGATTCAGAAATACGTGTTTCCTAAGAAGACATTTATTTCCTTCCCTTTCCCTGACAATCTTTTTGTTGAACTCTTCTGGTGTCCAATCATTTGTTTCATTAGTATCATGATCTACCCGAAGAACTACAATTTCCACCTTAGCAAAGGCTTCAGGCCCAACTTTGACAACTTCCCTTGTAAGAACATCAACCAAATCTATATTGACAAGAATGTTCCTTCCCGTCAATACCAGCTGAGGCAATTCCTTTAGGAACCGTAGTTGCAAGATTCTTGGCTCAGAATGATGTGTATTATTTCCCAAATTCCTGGAAAAAAAAAATCAGAGTATATGTCAGTTATATAACAGTCATTGGCAAGAGAAGGGTGGCTAACTTAGCCACCTTCTGACAAGGGGAAAAGAGAAAAGAACAGAAAATCTTAATTGGTCCTTAATATTATCTCTCACTGGTTCATGACATTCAAAGACCGTGCTTTCCACAGTTCTAATTCCTCTTTTACCTGGAAACATAGAGCACTAGTGAGATATTATGTGTATGAGCAGTTAAGATTGATAATCTGCAGAACCAAAACCATAAAGTAATGTGGGTTCTTGACAATGAATAAAATTTACACGCGTTCAATTTACAATGAATAGTATTTACAGGTCAATGTAAGGATCTCTAAGTTTTTCGTCTGTAGCAGAAGTAATGCAACAAGGAGAACGGACATGGGAAGTTGACTACAATTTAGTCTATGAGCTGAAAAATCATTTTGGGACCAGGGTAGTTGATTTAGCAAATACTGGAAATAGACTCAGGCAATTAAATTTCTGATGGTTGAAATGAGGATTTATGATAGAAAATCACAAGATTGAGAGTATGGTATACAGTTCCAAACTTCAAGAATAGAAATCAAGAACTCATATTGTACAATAAAGTTATATTGCAGGCTTGCACAATAAAGATTTAGAGAAGAATGGAATCCATTAATCCCCTCTATTTGGTGATTTATTAAAATTGTAGTATCATTCAGAGAGAGAGAGAGAGAGAGATCTACTATCAGAATAAATAAAAAAAATGTTGTCACATATTGGAGTTAGAGTCTCATCAAAATGAATATACCAAACTAAACTCTTGTTTGTTGGAGCCAAAATATTTACTGAATAACCACTAAATGGTTCAAATAGTATGCATAGCGCAATGCAATTCTTCTGAATTCATACAAAAACACTCAAGGTAAAACAGCAACAACAGCTAGAAATATTCAAGTTTTGCTTCAACTTGGTATAATGGAACACATATATCCTTGGTATCCCTGATGTGAAGCATGTTGACAGAAAAAGTAACCTTGTCCTGAACTTGGGTCCATTTTAAAGTAAACCCATGTTGGATTTATCACAAATCGATAAAATAATGCTTCCCAAACCAATATAATATCCAAATAGGTCTCTCCACTCCTAACCAATTGGTTTTTAGTTGAATGCTTTAACATGGCAGCTGGCTTTTGGAGTACTCGCTTCCCTTTTGTTTATTAATCTTTCATTTGTGCACTTGTCGTACTCGGTACACTGGTTTGCCTCTTCACATGCAAGCGGGGGCCGCATGTGAGGATGAGTGTTGAGATTTATCCCACATGGATAAAATAGTACCTCTCAAAATGATAAAAGATTTTGACGTGCCCCTCAACTCTTAGCGAATTGGTTTTGAGCTTGATGCTTAAGCAAACCAGTCTCCAATTTTCATTCAACCACATCATGCTTCAAAAGTAGTCCGTTGAGATTGTAGTATCAAGAACAACAAAGCAACATATCAACACACTTGGAACATGTTCACAAAAAACAACTTAGCATTTTCCCAATTAAATGAGATCAGCTACATAGATCATTTTCCACCATTATGCTTTGTTAGGGACCATTTAATCTGATAAACCACTTCAAGTCATGCCTTCATTTATTATATTTACTTATGTTAGTTATGACCTACCCCACCCCCTTCGATTTGAATGATGTCACCCTCCTTAATTGACATGTATATGGTACTCAGTCGTGTGTGATGAGACCAACATAATCATTTTTTCCTCTATTTCTCTTTAATTGATACTGAATCCGGTGATTTTTATTCTTTTCTTTATCGTTTTAACACACATGGACCTTAGCATTCACAGATCGAATGCATTTGTTTTATTGACATGTTATTTTTAGTTGCCGAACATCATGAACCACGTTAAATAGCAGTAAGTCTACCGATCACATAGCCCCCTCGGGGGTGGTCGGATGGAAATCGAGTTCGCCTTAAGAGCTTGGGCCATGAGGTCCCGAGTTCGACTCCCCTTCGGGGGATGGATTACCGCGTTTGCGGGCTCCTATTGACCTCTACTCGGTCGAGCCGGTCAGTCAGGACTTGTCTAGGCTGGTTTACTCTTTAGGCTCTTTGCTAGCTAGGGTCTTGGAGCGTACTTCGCCCTGTGACCACCCCATTACAGGTAGCGGCTGCGGACTTCCACGTACCAAAAGTCTACCGATCACATAAAGCACCAGACACATGTATTATAAAATTTAACTACTGATGAAGTATTGGAGTAGAATTGAAGTGAACTGTATATTCTACCGACTACTTTGTTGCCAAGAATACACTTACAACTCTGCGAACCAAACTCTCCATCATAGCTAGCTCCGCCCTGAAGAAACAAAGAATCAGAAACAAAACAAAACAAAATAGAAAAACAAACACCCAACTCAAAAGATTCACAAAAATTCAAGGTACATTCGTCAAGAATCTTCCCTGAATAAGCAAAACCCAGTTCAGATTTAACATTACATACATATATAGTAATAATTCTAAGAAAGGAACTGAAGAAAGCGAGCAGCTCACTCTCTTGAATCAGATACCACAGTCGACTCCTGATTATCCGAACCGTTTTCGGAGCCAACGTTGCCATCCGCCAACCGTCGAATCTGAGGCATCCTTTCACCTAATCAAAAGTCGACCCAAACATTATCAAAACTATATGATTAATGGCGGCCTCTCACCACGATTTGGGCATTTGATATTTAACGGGAATGTAAGGCCCACCAAAACGCGTAGTTGTATTAACTGAATAAAGAAAAATCCAATTTTTTTCTTTGTTTTTTCGATTTGTTTAAGAAAAGTCCAACATTTCAAAGACCACACACCGACACATTCCCAGTGTGGTACGATGAGATAAGCATGCCCCACAAACCCAACGTCACCATATTTGTCCCCATCTCTGTCAGTTCCATACCTTAAAATATATATATATATATATAACAAATTATTTTTTATAACTTGAAAGTTAATAAAAAAATTTTAAAAAACAATAACAATTTTTTTAAAAAAATCCGACATACGTCAACAATTATTTATGGCATATCCTTACACTAGTTTAAAGTGTTTAAACTGTATTAAAAAAAAATAAAATAAAATAATAAAAGATGAACACAAAATGTAACTAAATTCTTTTTTATAAAATTAGACTCTTACAAAAATAGTTTGCATTTCTTTATTATCTTTCGTCAATTCAAATTAATTTTAATGAAAATAAAGTAATATAGAGTGTAAAAAATTAATGAAAAAATTTATTTTTTACTTTTTATATTAATATTTATATATTCAAATAAAATTACTGTACTCTTTTCAAATTTTATAATAAATACATGTTACTTTCTTAATTTTAACACGTATGTGTTAATATAATTTAAAATTTAAAATTTGCATAACGTAAAATGAATATTGATTGCTAATTAGTCTCTCCAAACTTCCTAGGCCACCAAAATTTTTTTCCACATAGAGCTTAATTCCACACAATTGTCACGTACAAAGGTGAAAACTACCATTTGATCAGTCTTGTCTTTGTTACTTTGCGACCGACCCGCGGTTTCGTGTCCATGGAATTCCTCCCAAATTTCCAATGCATAGCCATTGATTTTCTTATAACGTTCCCTGAAGTTGTTATCAGATTTCCTGTTTATATCATTATCATCCTTAATTTGCATATATATATATATATATGCACACACACCTACATATGGTGGCCTGCAACAAAGATTGTTTTCAAGAGAAACCCATTAATTAAAAAATTAAAAAATTAAAATCTGAAACTTCTTTATAATCTGTAAGTACTTGCGGACCTAAAGGGAAACTATGAAATTATATACATACATACATAGGATGTCTGGAGGAAAAAAATTTGACAAAAAATATCACAAAAGTATAGTTTTATTTTTTTTTGGATAACGTAGGCTGTTCGGACCAGCTTTGCGCGCATCTCGACTAATCTTTGGAATCCTGAAATTAACGATCGGATAAACCCTCAGTGACCCTGAAGAGACTCGAACTAGTGATCACTGGGAGCAAACCCAAGATCTTACTAGTTGGGTTACCTCTCAGGATTATCACAAAAGTATAATTGATTTAACATAAAGGTGATTTGTATTAAAATTTAATTAAAAAAATATAAAAAATAATTAAATTTTGATAATATTTAATAATTTTTGATAAAACAAACAGGTCCATAATCATTTTGACCAGCAATTTTGCGGAAATAACGGAGGCCAAGATGATGAGCTGAGAAGCTCTGTGATTCTATTAAGAAAGTCACTAGCAATGACAATCGCGTAAAGCTGTGGAATGGAATGAGACGACTTTGCTGGAAAGCTAGCACGATTGGATTGGGGTGATTTGCTACGAAGATCGTTGGATTAAAATTTAATAATTTAGGTATAATTATATGTTTTAATTAAAATAATATCAATATATTTAAATCGTTAAATTTTACCTTTTACGTTTAATGTTGAGAACAGACTTATGTCAGCCTCTCTTTTTTAACACGGATTCTATTTTTTTTTTTAGGGATATTTAAAACTCCATTTTAGATTATATTCTGATTTTTTATATATGAAAATGTGATGTATAAATTCAAGAAAAGTTCAAATTAAGTTGCAAAGGATTTTTTAATATTTATACGAGAGTGAAAGGAAAAATAAAATAAAAAGTGCTTCCGTGAGGCTGTGAGAGAGAAGAAAATGGAAGAGAAACATGTAGGAAAAAAGAGAAGGGACAAACAAAATTGTAAATATGTATTATGTTTTAAATGAATTCAAAATTTGTAATAAATAATTAAAAAGAATTTATCAATATAATAGCTTTTAAATTTAATCAATTTTAATTTTTTAAATTCTATACTTTTTTTCTTTCAATTTTACATCACAATCTAAACAAAAAAAAAATATATATTGCATTCCTATCTCTTTTATTTTCCCTTAACTACTTGGAGTAAGAGTACAGTGAGGAAAAAGGAAAAAAAAAAA
>JAVXUM010000017.1:35139017-35151277 GCA_035590655.1 Pouteria glomerata | reverse complement strand
TCCCTAGTGCGATTGTAACGATCCCACATCGGTTGGGGAGGAGAACGAACCATGCTTAATAAAGGGTGGGGATACCTCTCCCTAGTGCGAGGCCTTTTGAGGGGCGCCGGGTCGCCTTATCAGAAATAAAACCGTGACGGGTCGGGTGGCTACGATGCCCGGGTGCTGTGTGCGCACAACCGTCCACGTGAGAAGTGGATCTCGAAAGCAGACAATATTGTGTTAGCAGTATTGGGTCCCGGGCTGTTACAGTGGTATTAGAGTCGGTGCCGAATCAATGTGCCAGCGAGAACGCTGGGCCTAAAGGGGGGTGGATTGTAACGATCCCACATCGGTTGGGGAGGAGAACGAACCATGCCTAAAAAATGGTGGGGATACCTCTCCCTAGTGCGAGGCCTTTTGGGGGGCGCCGGGTTGCCTTGCCAGAAACAAAACCGCGACGGGTCGGGTGACTGTGGTGCCCGGGTGCTGTGTGCGCACAGCCGTCCACGTGAGAAGTGGATCCCGAAAGCGGACAATATCGTGTTAGCGATATTGGGTCCCGGACTGTTACAAACACACTAGTAGATCTTGTGATGAATGATAGTTATGTATAAATAGAGTAATATTTACAAATGATAGTTACTCTTATATCTGCTAACTTAGTTGGGATGTATAAAATGTGTAGTGATGCACCAATTTATTGCTCTATCATTTTTTTTTTTATTCTACATTTGTAAATTGTAATTTTAAATTTAGTATTAATTATGTAATTCTTTATTGTTTAATAAATTTTTATTTTTGTTAATAATTATTTTAGTGTGTTTGGTTAAGTTTTAATTTGTATTTTATTTACTAAAAAAGTTAAAAATATATTAAAAAATATCTAAAAAATATTAAAAAATAATATGTTAGGCCAGTTGGGACGAGTCCGAGGCGGGCATTTTTTACCCTGGCAGACCCAACCCAACCCAAGAAGACAAAAAGGGCGGTGAAGGCGAGTCGACCTGAGTCAGGTTGGCTCGAAATTTAGGGTCGGGCACATTCCTAGAGAAAATTTTCAAATTTAAAAAATATTTTTATAGATTTTTGATTACATATTTGGAATTTGAAGAACAATTAAAAAACAGAGGATGAAGAAAAGGAAAAAAAAAAAAAAAGCAGAAGGGAAAGAAGATGAATGAAAAAGAAAAAAAAGAGCAATATTATTTTTTTTTACACTTAACGCGATATTGTCCACTATTGCACTTTACTCACAAGTACGGAAATTATTAGTGTAAGTGATTTAAATTCTAAGAAAGGCAATTGCTCAAAATAAATAAATAAATAAATAAATCTACATTTATCAAACTTTAAATTTTATAAAATTAAAACCATAAATAAACCACTAGATTTTATACATCCCATAAATGTGTCCACTCTTCCCTAAAAACGCTCTCCTCCGCATTCTTCATCCTCTCTCCATCCTCGTTGCGATTGTCTTTTTACCTCTCATACATATTTTGAATATCTATCGGAAGGTCAATTCACTTCCTCCGTCCCTCCCCGTGAGGAAGAAACAGTTCCCCTCTCTTTCTCTCTGTGCCTAGCCATGGCTTTCCCGCTAATTTTCTTTCTAGTTCTGTCGTCTTTCTCCGCCGTTACCATTTGTCATTCCAACCCAGGCCTCACCGACGACTACTACGCTCAGACGTGTCCCAGTTTCCACAAAATCATGCAGGAAACCGTCACCACCAAGCAAATTGATTGCCCCACCACCGCCGGCGCCGTCCTCCGCGTCTTCTTCCACGACTGCATGGTCGACGGCTGCGACGCCTCCGTCCTTATCACCTCCACAGCCTTCAACCAGGCCGAGAGGGACGCCGACATTAACCACTCCCTCCCCGGCGACGCCTTCGACCTCGTCACCCGTGCCAAGCAAGCCCTCGAGATCGCCTGCCCCGGCGTTGTCTCCTGCGCCGACATCCTCGCTGTCGCCGCCCGCAACCTTGTCAGGATCGTCGGCGGCCCCTTCCTGCACATCAAATTGGGCCGCAAGGACGGCCTCGTCTCCTCCGCCTCCCGTGTGGAACCCAACCTGGCCCGACCCAACACCTCCATGGATCAAATCCTCCACAAGTTCGGGTCAAAGGGTTTCACCGTCGAGGACACGGTGGCGTTGATCGGCGGGGGACACACTATTGGATTCACTCACTGCAAGGAATTTAGCAACAGAATCTTCAATTTCAGCGAGACATCAGAGGTCGACCCTTTGCTCAACCCCAAATTCGCAGAGCGTTTGAGGGAAATGTGCAGCAATTACCGGAGCGACCCAACAATGGCGGCTTTCAACGACCCTTTGACGCCGGGGAAGTTCGATAACATGTACTTCCAGAACTTGTTCAGAGGCTTGGTGTTGCTGTCGTCAGACCAGGCGCTCATGGAGGACCCGAGAACAAGGCCCGCCGTGGAGGTGTTCGCGAGGAACCAGACGGCTTTCTTCGAGGCGTTTGCTAAGGCGATGGAGAAGATTAGCGTCCTCGGCGTCGAGACCGGCAGCGGCGGAGAAGTGAGGGCCAGGTGCGACGCCTTCAACACGGCTCAGACTTCTAAAATTGGTTCCATATAGTCTGGTGGCTTTGACAGCCATGGATGTGATCAAGAGGAGGGACATATATATATATATATATTTTTTAAGAGTTTATTCTTCTTTTGATCGAAATCATTGGATGGCGGGAAGAAGACGATTTGGTTTGAAGTTGATCTGTAACGATGCTCATACGATAAAATGTTTGTAAAGCCAGGGAAGGGAAAAATAAAAATAAGATTAAAAATAAAGTTTAACTCAATTTTATTTTTGTTAGTGGTTTTGAACTACCCTTCACTTAATAATGTGTGCATTTGATTTACTATAAAATCTTACAAAAATTTTAAAAAATTTTATAAAATTTAAATTTTTTGCTCACGAATTATAAAATTATAATTTTTACAAATTTATATTAATTTATACCACTTTAAACACTCTCAATATATTAATAATAACTTATAAAATTATTAAAATTTCATACGCACAAACTTCTGTTTGCAACTAAAACATCACAAAGGTGGGGTGCTTGATTGATCAAAATTCATTAAACTTTATTAATTTTTATCAAAATGTTATACTTTTTTTCAATTAAAGTTTGCCCTATATCACTTTTACATCAAATCTTTATATTTTTATTATACTTTTTGATTAACTAAACGTTTCTATTGAATAAATAAATACTCTACTTTTAACTTGTATTACTCTATTTCTTCTTATAATAAATTTTAATTTTGAAATGTGAGAAGTTAAAAATGAAATGCCTTTATCATTTTTCTTTAATAATTTTATTTGACATTACTTTAATGATTCGGGAGTGTTTGGAGGTACAATTTTTTATAATTTTTGATATTTTTTTTATCAAAAATTACTAATTATAATTTTTAATGTGTTTGATAAAATAAGTAGTAACTTTTAGTAATTTTTAAAATTTTTTTATAACTTTTGGACGTTTGACAAACTTTATGGTAGTTTTTGACAATTTTAAGTAATTTTTGGTAATTTTTAAATTAAAAAATTACTATATCTAAACCAAAAAATGACAAAAATTAATGATTTGTCAAACACTCAAATATCAAAAAATTAGTAATTTTATTACTAAAAATTGTGCTTCCAAAAATTTCTTTACTTCAAAATAAAAGTAAAATAAACAAACTTCATAATTTTTTTGGTTAGTTTAAATTATAATAAAAAAATTATTATACGTAAAGGAAAACTAAAAAAATAACAAATATTTGTTTGGTTACCATTAAAATTGGAATTTGCACAATCAATTTTCTTTTCTTTATAAAAATTAAAATTCAAGCATTGGCTTTAGTCGTGGTAAATACTTTTGTCAAAATTTTGAAGCCACGAAACAATCAATCTCTGCGAATGTACTGTTAGCCTACGGATTGGAATACGATTTTTTTTTTCTTTAAGTAAATTAAATTATATGCCCAATTTTTTTTTTAATTCCACTATTTTAAAGGACATTTGAAATTATATAAAGTGAAATAATTTGTAATAAATTATGAATTTGTAATATGTACAATAAGATAAAAAGTAAATAATTTTTAATTTTTTTTTTTAAATTTTAAAATACCAAACACACCCTTACTTGTTAAGTAAAAGTAAACTTTTTTTAACTTATGATCAACTTTTAATTTGACTATTTCATTAACAATCATCAAAATTTAACTTGAAACACCAAAGCTCGCTTACCAATATTTATATTTTTTATTTATTTTTTACAATTTTTTTAATTTTTATTTTCATTGACGTTTTCTATCTAAAATAAAAATAAAAATAAAAATAAAAATCGTGTTAGGTAATATAATTCCTTTTATATTAACTAATTTCATCTCAATAAAATATTTAATTTTATTAATTCTTTTGTAAAATTAATTCAATTTTATAAATATATTTCAATTAATTAATTAATTTAATATAATAATTAATTTTAATAAATTATATTAATAAATAATGCAATTTAATTACAAATTATTATTTTATTTATTAAAACTAATTTATTTAATAAAATAAATAAATTTAAGAGGTGGTGACTAAGTAAAAAAATTTTAATTTAATAAAATAAATCACTTTCATAATAAACTATTATTTAATAACAATTTTATTATTAATAAAATAATTTATTTTAATAATAAATTATTATTTCAATTATACTTAATTTAATTTCAATAGAGACAAATTTTTTAATATGTAACTATGATTTTTTAAAAAATCATTATAGTTTAATAAAACAAATCATTTTAAACACAAACTATTACTTTAATTTTAATAAAACAAACAACTATTGTTTATTAAAATAATATTAATATAAAAGAATATTTGAATAAAATAATTTATTTTAACATGATGCAACAAAAAAATGAATAGTGTTAAAATTAACAAAATGTTTATTAAAAAAATGAGAGTGAAAAAAAATGATTTTTTTTTTGGTTTAAATTTTTATTTTTATTTTTTTTATCCAAGATGACTCAAATATTCATCAGTGTGTCTAATAAAACCAACAAAAAAGTTAAAAACTTGACTTAGAGTGTATTTGAAACAATAAAAAGTGAAATAAAATTAGACAAGTTGTATACTCATAATTCGTGCAGTAAGATAAAAAGTAAATAATTTTTAAAAATTTATAAATTTTTTTTTTTTTATTTCTTGGCACTCCAAACGATCCCTTAGTTGTTACAATTGAAAATATGTGGACATTAAGTGAGATCACCGTCAAACGCAGTGCTGCAAAATATAACCTTTTTAACCATTGATAAGCCCCCGGAAAGCTTCAACAGCCCCCCACTGGCCTCCATTGCTAGCACTCGTAATCAACCATCTAGTGGTTAGGATTACGCATATACATGTCTCTATTTAGGAGGATTAGGATTCTAGAAAAGTTAAATAAAGGGCAAAACAAAACCAAGGCAAAGAAGAAGAAGAAGAAGATGATGAAGAATAAACTCAAAACACTCAATTATATTAACTCTGCACTTAACTATTACAATTAGAAATGTTCCAGTAATTCAATAGAGGACAGGAATCGTCACACGATTTTCTTTTCAGCTGATTACCCCGTCTCTTTGTGCATTTCTGACAGAGCTTACCATGCGTGAACAAAAGACAGTTCAGATCAAATTTTAGCTCATTTGGAATCCGTTGATTGAGGTGAAGGTACGTCTTTTTCCTGTCTGCCACTTCTGGAATCCAACCAACGGCTTTTGCAATCTGGAATACCTGTTTTTAGATGCTCGAATATTAGTTTCTCCCATCATAAACAATCAGTTTAAGAAAATATATGTATACACATACATGTGTGTCCACTGGGAAATCGTCTTGCTGAAGATGGAACATCAAGACACAAGCCACCTGCCATGCATTCTTCAATTATATCAAATTTGACGACAGCGAAATAACAACAGCCAAATACTTCTGTCGTTCGGCAAAGCTTTTACACAATCAGCTTAATATCATTATCACTACATTTACACCCTTTTTTTTTTTTTTTTTTTTTAAAAAAAAAAGGGTATTCGCCTAATTCATTCACTTCATTTCTTTTTACACATGTTGACCACGTTCTTGTCATATCTATACTGAACTAGATAAACACCATTATGCATGCATCAAAACCCCAGATAAAAATTGCCAAAAAAATTCGAAAAATGTTCTGGTTGATAGTTGAATAATAGTCTGAGGAGGTTTCCACTAGTCAACAGACCCAAAACAGAAATTTGACCTATAGAAAGTATATCCGCTTAGACAAATCTATTAGGTTTAGTTTATTGTGCTGTAGAAAGCTTACCACTCTGCACACAGGCATGGTATCGAGAAGCGGGCCTTAACTAAAAAGATCCCAAAGCAAAAAGTTAAAAAAATAAAAAATAAAAATCTCGTGCAACAATAAATTTGCCCCAAAAAAAGGGTCAGAAGTGAAGGTAAACCAACACCATCACTTCAATAGAGAAATCTGTATAGGCATTACTGATGCCCTTGACATGGCACAATCTCTGTTGTCCATGTGTCAACCTCGTGAGGCAACACTTGGACTTTGCCTCTGGGAATAACTCATAATAACTCTGGGCATGGCGTGCCTTGCCCAATAGGTCATCGATCCAACCTCCCCAAGGGCTCCCAAAGGATCCTCCACTTGAAATGGCCCTAAATGCATCCTCCATGGCAAGCCCTTAGGCTCACCCCCACCTCCTCAGCAAGCGCCTCTCTGGCAAGCAACTTGATCCTACAATCTTACATTCAAGAAAATATAAACTCTGGGAAGCACCCTTTCTCATAACTAAGACCCTCACTAGGGATCACCTACAAAGTCAGTGGACTAGAGGCAAAAACTCATTAACTATAGCTTAGCCATTTAAAAAAAGAGGCCTATCTATGCATTTAATGCACCTATCCAGACAGTTAATGCCTTCCCAACAAAAAATCACTAAAGAAACATGCATCCCTACACTGTTAGGCAACAACCTCTGTTAGCAAAAATTTCACCGGCAAAACGACTCATGAGAGCTGCTCTTCCAGGACAGAGATTCTTAAAAACATTCTCTCACCTTTTGTCCCCATCCATACTGCCCCAACATACCTCCTTCAGCAGTCCCCTTGTAGACTTGGCCTAACAACCTAAGACAGTATTTATAAATACCAAAAATCTCCTCAGCTACTATAGAATAGTCAAAAGTCTCACCAACCCTTGAACTCTCTCTCTCGAGAATACTCTCTCTTGGATGCCTTGCTCTTCCTCTTACCCCTTGGGTGGCTCACTAAGTGCATAGTAAGCAATTGTCTCCTAATTCCCACTCAAGGAACTTATCTGTGATCCCTTTATACGAGCCTCTCTCCCCTTCAAACAATTAGCATATCAACATCCTTGAATATGCATTTACTGTTTTCCTTCCACAAATATCTCAATAGGCACAATCCTTAAGTTCTTTTTAACTCAGATTCAAGTACAATCCTCTTAGCATCTTCAAATCTACTTGTTCAACAATATGCATAGCCCAATGCACCCCAAAAAGGGATAAACGTAAAGAAAAGTAAGAAAGAGCTTGAGCAACCACACTGTGCATGTGCTGAAAAATTAATTAGACATACAAAACTTCTAAACCAAAGTTAACATAAACTATGGGAAATTTTTCAGTTCAATATTTACAAGTCCTTTTCATCTTCTTCTACTTTCATATTTCACTAAAAGATTTCACAATAGCTCTATCCTACCAATGCATATCAATTCTAGCTGCATTAACCCATAAGCTAAAGCAACGAAACACTAGCATACTAGTCAAATCATATATTGAATCTAAGAGTTCCCTATTGAAGGTGCAAGCTAGTATAGCTAGTAAAGCCTTGTCTTGACAACCATTTCCAATACCCAAGAGAGAATCTAGTCTTCTCAAATGCTAAGAGTGGTATTGAGTTGGGGGAGAGGTTCTCCCACAAGTGACCCATAGTCCCAAAAAAAAGTGCCATGTTCAAGTAACAAGAGTATGGCCAGTTTCAGGTGCCACGTTACATGGATTTGATGTTTTTTTTTTTAATATGATAGACATACTAGAATATCTGGTATATATGCATATATCTTTACCACACTTCCTAATTGTTTTCATTATTAATTTTGAGATTTGACTTTCAAAATTCTACCGTCTTGACTAGACTTGAAAATTTATAGAACCACTCAAAGTGTGAAGTGCAATAGGAAATCCATTAATCTAAAAAAAAAGCATACAAATTGTTATCAGCAACTGTAAAATCAACCTTTCAAAAAAAAAACTGTAAAATCACTAAATGTTACAAAGAACACAATGGAGATATGTTGCAAGTAACATCAGACACAGCAATTGATTTTATTTCTCAATAGCATGAATATGCTGCTTTAAGCACAAAACAAAACACAATTAATCATCATGAATGAAACAGGTACAAAAAGAATAAGATCCTTCAGACTTCATGCATGAAAATTAATAATCATGTATTTCCTATCAAAATACCCTCTCTTTATGAAGACCTCTGACACCTAACACAACAGGAGATTTAATTTTCAAGACATATTGTTCTTCAATAAGTGAGAGAATATTATTCCATACAAGGGGGAAAAACAAGCAGGAATTGAAGAAACATTACAGTTTTTGGACCAACTCCTTTAAACTGAGAAAGCTCAGACTTGATTTCATCAACAGACAAATCTCGCAGGTATTCCAAGCATAGTTTCCCTTTTTTCTCAAGCAAGCAACTCAAGATATTCTTTATACAAGAGGTCTTGGATGGGGCTAAGCCTCCACATCTTATTGCATTCTCTATGGTTTTTGATTCAGCCACAAGAACCTTAATCATAAAGAAAAGCAACCGATTAAAAATTAGCCCAGAAACAACCAAATTACTGTCATTCATGATCATAATAAAGTGAAAACAAAAGCAAACCATCAAGAATAACTAAGAAAAAGCAACCCATTAAAAATGTGAGTGCAAGGACAAATATAGCAATTAGTACTCCTAAACCTAAAATGTTTTGATTTATTGACACCAACAAGCCAAAAGCTAAATATAAATGAGTAACAACCATGAAGCTGCATATCCATAAGGAGTTGAAAAACACCAAACTTTGTTTCAATCCAATACTATTCATCAAGCCAAAACTAAATGAAATAGCTCAAAACCAATAAAGTCAATGAAAATTTTGATCTCAAAGATCATGAAAACTCCAGATATGTTTGAATTTATTGACATTCTTAATTTAAAACATGTTTCTGTCCATTGTGTTGAACAATAAAAGGAAAAACAGAATGCAAAAAGAAAAACCAGGACAGATCGCGGATTGATCAAGGCTAATATTTGATATTATGTCCTTGAAGCAGGTTTTCCCTCCACACTGGGGTTTTGAAAATTCTTGGACGTCTATCTCCCAAGATATAATGTTCAAGGAAAAAAATAAATCTAAAATTGAACCTAAGTGGATGGTTTAATTTATAGAAGAATTGGTGACTGTCCAGAAGAGTCACAGAGAGGCATAACCATAACCATTCATTAATAGAGGTTTTAGTTAAGGTGATCAAAACATACATGTGCAAACCGAGCTGAGCCAGCTAGAAGGGCGGGCACCGATGCATGCGTGTTTCCTACATAAAACTTGGCGTGCCCCTTGGGCCCTCCCTTTTTCCAAACCTACACTGAACTTACTCCTAATGCGGGACAAGCATTAAACAGCTTTTCAAGTATGCAATTTTCAAGCCAATTTATTCATTAATTCATTTACTCATTTTGAACAGATAAAATATCACCTCAAACACGTTTAATTACCCAATCTGAGAGTGTGTTCCACTTTAATTTGGCTCTCAAAACTACCAAAAACAATGTTTCTGTCTAACATTTATCATTATCAACCAATCGAAAAAAAGGATAGAAAACGGATAGAAAAGAATAGAAAAGAAGCTCAAATTATTTGGTCAAATTGCAGGTGCAGTGACAACCTATTAGGTCAAATTATTAGAAGCCACTGAATCAAAAGGATAGAAAAGAAGCTCACATCTTCCCAATTAGGAAAAGCAGATTTAAGAGAAGCAAACGCCCTCTGAGAGTTGGCGTCGGTGGTGTTTTGCGATAGTATAGTGCTCACTAGACCGTCCAGGACACTTTCCTGGGGCCCCGATGACCGGTCATCGTCTTCGCTGGCGAAGGAATCAGGCTCCGTCGTAGTGTGGGCAGAGCCGCTGGGGAGAGGAGAAGAGTTGCGTCTCTGGGATCGGTACTTGGCGAATTCTTTGGGGAAGCCGTGGAGGGCCAAGAGGTCGTCTCTTATGGCGCGACATTCCTCGGGAGTTGGACGGAGGTGACGTGGGTATGGCTCATCGGTGGCTTGCTCAACGACGCCGTTGATTTTTGCGGATTTGGTCACCGGCGACGGCAAGGGCTGAAGCTGAGTTCGCTTCCTTTTACGACTGCTCCGCATTTTTTGCTAGGCTAATTGGCGCCTGCCTCATGGAGTCGCAGTTGGAGGCCCATGCCCATACACTCTACGGAAAACGGGTTAGTAAAGCCGGTTCAGCACTTCAACAACCCGGTTTTTTTCTTTTTTATTTTGTTTACAAGTCCTTTTTTTTTTTTGTGTCTCGTATGAGTTTTTTTTAAAAAATAAAAATTTAATAGTTTTTAAGTTTATTATTCTCATTATAAAAATCAAATTAAATCAAACCAAACCAAACATTGTTCCCACTAGGTGGGGTCAGCATTCTCATTATAAAAAATAAAAGGTACCGCTATTCGTAGTATTATTTTTTCTCATGCATCCTAATTAAATTTTTTTCATCTTAAGACAAAAATATCCTAATGCAAAATAACATTCTTACCTTTCATATTTATTACACACAACTCACATTCTAAAAAAAACCTACACAAATAATACCAACAATCTCTTTTTAAAAAAATCAAACAAATTTGACAATCACTTGGCAAAACAAATTTTTGACAGATAAATATAACATTTCAGTAACTTATTATTGAATAAATTAAAAACTTTTAACATTTATTTGCTAAAAAAATAAAACAATTTTAATAATTACTTGCTGAAAAAATTTAACAATTAACTTTATAAACTTTTGATACTTCCATACAAAAATAAATGAAATTTATCAGCAATTAGTTGCTGAAAAAATTAAAACATTTCAACAAACTTTTGTTGTTTGATCAATGGGTATTTTTAGAACTTTCAGTGTAATTTATAAGTTGTATGGAGAAATTATTTAGTATTTAAAGAAAACATACTATGCATGAATTAGATGAGTTGTTTGGAAAAAAAAAAATAAAACCGGAATAGCAGCACCCAAAATAAAAGAACGTGTATAAGAAAAAAAAAAGTTATATGTTTTTAACAACATGCATGATTTCATAATTTGAAACCTTTTTCTTTTTTATCCTTCTTCTATTGTGTTTACCAAAAAAATGTAAATGACATGTTTAAAGTTAAAATAAAAATTAAATTTAATAAAAAAATTTATATAACATAAAAAAATTATAAAAAAAGTCAATTTTTAAATAAAAATAAAATTTATAAGCACAATTTAAATCAATTAATAGAGGATAAATTAGAGAGATGTTCATCTAACATTTTATAAGTAGATATCATGTCATTTAAATATTACAATAATACTCATGTTTTTATAAGTATTATTAATATTGAACCCCTACAATTAATAATTTTTTAATATTAAATAAAAATATCAACATATTAAGAATATTTACGTAAATAAGTTAATTGTTCTTATTTAAACTTTTAAAATGTTGAAATTGATTTGATAACTCATTTTTAATAACTTATCAAGATATACAATTTCAACTTTATCAAACTATAAAAATTTTTTTAGACAATTTTTTTTTTTATTGTTTTCCATAGTTATGAAAGGATAAACAAATGCATATTATGGTGCTATCTCCACTTCAATTGACTGTTGGACTTCAATATTAACAATGTTTGTAAAATAAAAAAATATCACAATAATATTGAAATCATTTAAAATTTATCTATATTTTGTCAAATGTTTAAAATGATTCATCTAATTTATCTAACAATAAATATGAAATATATATAACTTTAAATTCTATAGCTTAGAAAAAATAAATAAATAATAAACTTCTCATGAAATCATTTAATATATATATATGTGTGTGAATTTTGCGTAAAATGAACACAATCTTACATTGATGATTTCTCTTTTTTTTTTTTTTTTTTTGA
>JAVXUM010000017.1:34997082-35010289 GCA_035590655.1 Pouteria glomerata | reverse complement strand
TCCTCATAGGAATTTGGCTCAAATCTTGCTAATAATCCTTTTTTAAACTCCTCCCAGGTGATGTAATGGTTACACTTCTCAAACCATTGAAACCACTGTAGGGAAGAACCTTCTAAATGTAACGATGCCAACATTACTTTATCCTCCTGATTTACTGCATTATACTCAAAGAATCTTTCACATTTATACAGCCACCCATGAGGGTACTCACCATAGAATCTAGGGAACTCAATCTTGACAATCTTTGATAGAAAGGGAAAGAAGAATGCTGTGAATTTTCTGACCTTATAGGGTATTCTCCCTGGTTCTAAGCTGTAGCCTGAACATTCGCAGATGGCTCTGCTGGTTGTCACATGGAGTCTCCACTACCTCCTTGCGGTGACTTCCCATAGAGGTGATTAACCAATTGATCATGCTTCATACTCATGGCTACAATCATCTCCTTGATATCTCATATTTCTTTCTCATGCTTTTCACTGCCCTCTTTCAATAGTCGAAGAGCCTCTTCCCATCTTCTAGTTTCTTGAGCTGCCCTAGTCCTGTCGGCCATGGTGGTCTTCTTTCACAGCAAGCCAAGAATCAGCCAAGCTCTGATACCACTTGTTATGACCAAGGAAGAAGGAACAGAAATGGACTCCAAAAAAGAAGGAATTGAAATTCTATTCTATGATTTCCAAGGAAATCTTACAAGTATTTATAGGCTAAAGTCTAACTAACTTTCCCTCCATTTTCCTAACTATTCAACTAATTGTCTGGCTCATTCTAGTTACAACAGAGGAAAACAGAAAAAACAGAAATAACAGAAAGAAACAGCCTTCCAACTAACTGCCGTAGCTAACTACCAACTGTCAACTATCTCAGCCTAACTTCCAACTGTCAACAACCTAGTTTTAGCCATAACATATGTGCTCTTAAAGTACAACGAGATTGAGTTTGGAACGCTAAAAAGCTAGCTTTTTGTGTTTAGGAAGAAAAAAATCTAACTTTTTAATAGCTAGTTTTTTAGCTTTGTTGTTAATTTGACTTTTTGCCATTCATGGTTTAAAAGAAATTTAAAATATAAAAGGATAATTTTGGATATTTTAGAAAAAGCCAAAACATTAAGTAGCTAAAAGCTAGCTATTAACTGGTAATTGCCAAACAGACACTAAAGTCCAAGTTGTTAAAGAAAAACCCTCTCCCATGTAATGTGATCGTAGCACACGTATATAGCATAGTGGAAAGCAAGGTCTCAGAAAATGAACCTCAAATTTTTGGACAAAAAATGATGTAGAATGAGTGCTCATTGAGTTTCTAGGTTGGTTTGACCCAATTAAACCCAATTAAACCACCAGGGGCATTTTGGAAATTCCATTTGAAGTGTCAAATCACACGAGTGAGCTACTTATTCTAAAGGAAAACACATGAAGAACAAGACTCAAGAATTTTGTTCGTGACCTAAGCCAACCAACGCCAAATTCATTTGTTTGGGGTTTCAATTTTGCGCTTTTGCTGTTTTTAATAATTTTTATTTTGGTTATTGCTTCTTGAATTAATGCCATAACCGACTTCCTTCAATTCTCTGCTGATTATGAATCAATTTGGTATAAGATTTTCCGAATATCTCCTCCTTTCCCTTTTTGGTAACTGTCAGGTATACTGCAATTTCCTATTCTAGTCCTTTTAGGGTAAAGGCTTTCAGCATGAATTCCCACCTGGCTAGCTTCTTCTACATCCCCTCCTGCACTCCCTCCCACTCTTTCACTTTATAAGCAGCCCCCCGTGGAAGCCCAAGATAGATAGAGGTAATACATTGCCTCTGCATTCCAGCACAATGCCAAGTTCATCCACATTATCCACCTTTCCTACTGGAATAATTTTTAAGTTGCTAAAGTTGACTTTCAAAACTAAAACTTCCTTAAAACATAGGAGCACGCATTAACGACAACCCATTTGGTCACACTTCCTTCACAGAAAACAATTGAATCATTAGCAAAAAGGTGGAATACTTCAAAGCTTCCTCAGGAAGCATTCCTAATAGGGAATCCACTTTAGCAACCACCTTCCTTGGCTCTCCTGATCATTTTACAAAAACTTCCATAGCTATGATGAAAAGGTACGGGAATAGTGAATCCTCCAGCCTTAAGCCTCCTGAGGCTCCGAACAATTCTGCTAGAGTGCCATTGACCAACACTGAGAATCTCACCATGGAGATGCACAATTTCATCCACTTTCTCCATCTTTTCCCAAATCCCATCCTCCCTAGTAACAAGAAATTATATTGACATGGCCATAAGCTTTCTTAATATCTAGTTTGCAAACAACTCCCACTATCTTGCTCTTCAATCTGGAGTCTACTACTTCAATGGCAATCAAAATAGTGTAGGTACCTTGGCCGCAGGATAACAACCCATGGCCTTTCCCGCGAAGAGCATTAGCCGCGCCATTCCAATAAATTGAGGTTAATCCTCCCGCAGAAATATGCCCGCCGTGGAAACACTCGGCATTCTTGAACTCGGAACAAGGTTTAGGGATCTCTAACGATCTTTCAATATGCGAAATCTTTGAGGATTCAATGGATTGGAGAATGGAACTAGAGACTGTTGGATTTCGTCCAACCAATCTAGAGAGAGAATCTTAAATGGGCAACATTTGTCCTTCCCTAGGTACAATGAACCAAGGCTGAAACATGCACAACGCATTAAATGCCTTGCTTTCCCGTCAAAAGTGCTCTCCTATAAATATACAGCCCGTCTCTCCCGAAAATTGATGTTCATCGACCACTTCAGACCACCTTCCTCTCCCCCTCTCTCTCTTGTTCCAGATTGCTCTGGTTTCCATTTCACTGGACTCCGGTGATCTCATCGTTGCCTGATACTTAACATGATTCCTAGAAACTGATAGGTCTAACCTACGTCACCGCAACACCCCACAAATAGCATCTAGAATCTGTCTCCCCTCCACAATGGGAGGTTTGATATCACGAAGAAAATAAGAATTGGAGGTTTATTGAAATTCTTGGATGATTACAAAAGACCCTTATGTGGACTTATATCAAATACATCAATATAGAAGATATGGAAATTAAATATTTGATTCCATAACTTTGGAAACCAAATATTTATGTGGCATTTGGTTTAATTTTTTGTTTTCTATTTTATGTATTTTATGTTTTAAAAATTCTAAAACATAGAAACAAAAAATGTTGTTTTTCTTATTTTGATTTAAAAATACTCAAAATGACTTTTTGTCATTTTTCATTTTATGTGTAAACTCAATTTTTGTTTTCTAAAACAAAATTTGAAAACACAAGTGACCAAATACAGTTTAATATTTTCAAAAGCTCAAAATGAAAAATGAGCTCAAAACAAAAACTGAAAACAAAAAATAGAAAAACAAGCCCAATGAGACCCCAATTTCCCCATTACAATCTCATATTCCCGTATTTGAAAATATGGCCTAGATTGTGTATCTCACTTGTAACAATAAGATACTCCCATTTTATTCTTCTACCTTCCTCAAACTCATTGGAATTTGATGAAATCTCTCTTCAGTTTGCCTTTGTTGATGCCTCCGTTGCTATTGGGTTTTTCAACTTTAAATATAGGTTATGATGTTTCTCACACCTAAAACTTAAGTTATTAGAAAAAGGGCAACCCTATCATATTTGCTGACTTATTTTCTCTCAATACGCCCCCCACATGTGACTAGATTAAATATTTTGAAAGGGTCAAATACGTGTGATGTTAACCCCCCCTCCCCCCTTTGTGTGTGTGTGTGTGTGTAGCAATAAGGTTTGAAACCTTTATCTGCTCTCATATAACCCATGTTAATTGTTAGCCACCATCTCCCTTAAAAGCTTAAACTGCCAGAGAGGAAGAAACTTTATCATTATTATTGACTTATTTTTCTCTCAACAAAGACAAAAGGATAATAACTAATAAAATGACAAGAAAAAGAAAAATACACGAACACCGCCAAATTCTACAGTAGTAGTGGGTGCCAAAAACTTCATGCCACCTCTATGCATGATCAGCATTCAGCATGATCTTTCATGATAAACACAAAATATTGAGAAACATTGTCTCTATAGTACAAACAAGTGTGAAACTTGAGGCATAGTTATTTTTGTACAAGCAGGATGTGAGCAAATTCCAAGTTTGGCTCTCTCAAGTGGAATGACGTTTGTAGACGGCTATTGCTATTTACTTTGTTGGCCAATTGTTATATCCTCCTCCTCTAAAGATTGTAATTCCATGTTGAACCAACAAAGGGGAGCTTGAGGAGATGCAATAAAGTAAACTTTAAAGATAATTATCGCATTTTGACAGGAAATAAAGTTAAGTAGGTTTCTTACTGTATCCTCAGCATCCCGAAGTTTTGCTTTGAGGTTGTCAATCTTTGTCTGCTGTCTCAAGTACGTCATCCCTGCTTCAGTGACCTATCAATTTGACCCAATATGTCAGTACCATGTTTATCAAGCAGAAGTTAAGACAAAGTATGTAAATCAACACAGAGAGAAACTGGTTTGAAGAATGTGATATAAAACTTAGGCTCCATTCTCGTAAATCAGTCTTTCCTCAAGCATGATCAAGTAAGAAACTTGGATGCCTTTATTTCTCAAATGAACCATTAAAAGAAAGGAAAAACAGGAAAGCAAGAGAAGCATATTGGCTACTTTTGCAGGGGCCTTTAAGATCCAACTCCAGAAGTTTACCAGATGGTGATGCATGGAAATAATCCATAAAGGAGAATGACACAAGAAATGACAGAGCTAAACCAGTGAACATGATGGTGATATTTGAATATGAAGAAACAATTACTCTGCCAAATTCTAGGGTAATGTGAACCAAAGATTTCAGTTGAAGTCAGTGATATCGCATTATCGTCATATCTTTCACAATAAACATAGAATAAAAGTCACAATTGCTACCAGATAATCTGTTGAATGAAATGATATGTTTTGGAGATTAAGTTGAGCTATTTCTTTTTAAGCAAATCTTCTGAAGATTGTCAGTCCAAGTGTGACCCAAACAAGGTGCTTAAGGAGCTCTAGTCAATGGCAAATGTTTTCTTTCCTTTTCCTTTTTTTTTTTGTTAAATAAATACCAGTCAATAATCAAGGATAATTGTTATCCTGTAAAAAACCGTGAAGATAACTAAGTTATTAAATCAAGGATGATTTTCATCCTATAAAAACTGTGAAGATAACTAAGTTACTATTGCTGCTATGCAGTCAGTAATTATAGAATAACTTATCATACTTGAACACAGGCCTGAAAAATTGGCGAGCTCTTTTTTTTTTTAAAAAAGAAAAAAAGAAAATTCTTCCTTTTAACTCTAAAGACTGAGTTCACAAGTTAGCCAGCTGAGGGGGCTCCATCCACTTCTCCAACAAGATTATAGCATCACCAATCTCAAGAGACCAGAGATCCCCAACCTGTTGAGGTTTCCCCCGCCTCTTCAACAGCTCTATTTGAAGTCCACACTCTCTCACAAGACCACCCCATTTTCACCCAAACCTGCTTTTTTTTTTTTTTTTTGTTGAACCTCGAAAAGGATAAATTTTTTATCCAAATAATTTCAGAAAAAAAAAAATCAACTCAAACCATCCATTAATAGAGCAACTCAAGCGTTATACCTGTGAATTATGATAACTTTAAATAAACAGAAAACAACTGCGGTAACTATTGCGAGCACCAATCTCTAAACAAGTCCAATTATTGTATATGCATTAGTAGATATATGCACCCCAATGTTGAGAGAGAGAGAGAGAGAGAGAGAGAGATTCCATGAATTTAACTCACATATGAATTTAATGAACAGACCAACGTGAATAAGAGTACCTCTAGAAAACCAGAGCTGCAGTAAATATAGCAAACACCAAAATCTAAACAAGTCCAGTAGTGTGGGTGTGTGTGCACACACTATGAGCGCGTGTTTGAGGGAAAGAGAGACATTCCATGAATAATGGTGGTAGAGAGACAAAAAAGCACATATAGATTTAATGAATGGCTGCGATCTTCTATTATTAGTAACAACTTTCAAATTAATGAGATTTTCTTGGACTGATTCTGAAATGGACACATTTCAAGAAAGATAATACAGACAACAAAAAAGGCAAAATATGTTGTAATGGCCACAAGAACAACATAAAAATAAACAACAGCCTCAAGAACAACATAAGTTACGTAACACTAAACGACAGCCACGAGTACAGCATAATGATAAGTGACGGTAGCAAGTACAACATGATTATAAATGATGGCGACAAGAACAAATTAAACATTAAGTGACCGCCACTAGAACAACTTAACGAAAATAATGGCAATAGGAATAATGGAACCATAAATAACGATCAGTGGGAAGCCATAATTAGAAAAAGGTCATGTGAACAAGATAACTTTTTTTAAAGACCACACGAAGAGCATAACTAATGGCCAAAACCACAAGGTAGAAAGAAACTAATCATATTTTAAACTAGATCCTCTATCACATCAGTAAATATTTTCCACTTGACTAATGAGGAAAACATAGAGGGAAAAAAAAGGCCAAGTTCTTGCGAGCTCCGGCAACATTCTTGCCATCCACAAAATCAGAGTCCCCAAAACATGATAAGATAAAAAAATAAATAAAAAAAACAAATGCTTTCTTATGAAAATGGTAGTAAGTAAAATTTGCCACCAAGAAAAACAACAGCAGCAACAACAAAAAAAGATTTCCTTATATGCATCACCGCTTCCAAATGGAAGTGGAAATTAATCTCGAGGAAAAATAAAACAATCATACGCAAACAATCATACGCATCAATTCTTTCTTAATACGTAATCATGTCCACCAAATTGAGCATATGAGAACAGACGTATTGCTAAATTGATTGGAAGATATTTATCCCAAAAACCCAAAAAAAAAAAAAAAATGATTGGAAGATACAAAACAGACAAGCAATCACATTAGAGTTGCATAAACAATGAACACACACAAAGAGGGAAAAATAATCAATCAACAAACATGATGAATAGATTAAGGACGCTTAAAATATTTGAACAAAATTCAAACTGAAAGAAACCCCAACCAAATCAATCCAAGATCAAGACTTTTTCTTTTTCAATCGCCAAACTGCACTTCACAGCCACATTGAAACACAAGTACGAACATATGCACACATAAATTCAACCGAGTTCAAAAATCAAAAGAAGAGCAAAAACCCATTTGAGACAAAGCGGTTGTTATACCTTAGAGTCCAACGTTTGTTTAAGACGAAGGAGCATCTGAAGCGCCTGCTCTTTCGCGACATTGAGCTCGTGCTCAAACCGGATAGCTTTTCGCTCCGACACCATAATCCGAGCCGCCGCCTCTTTTGCTGTATTCAGGATTATATCGGCGTATGCCTTCTTCAGAGCTGTCAATCTCTGCACAGACCCAAAAAAAGAAAAAAAAACAAATCAAACCCACCAAAAGATCACACCGAAAACCCCACCAAATACTCGGACGAGAAGCAAAATATCGACGATAAGGAAGATCAAAATCGATCCCCATTCGAAAATTGCCCAAACAAACGACAGTTGAAAGGGGAAAGACTGAGGCAGGTAGTTGGTGGCGGTGGTTGTGGTCGTGGTGGTGCCGCCGCCGCCGGTGGATGAAGCGGGTTAGATTCCGGCGAGTGATAGACAGGAATGAGGAATCTTTACCTCGTCGCCGTCCATTGTTTTGTTTTTCCTTGATGCATCGAACTGGTTTTCTGGTTTAGGACCGAAGTGAAGAGAGAGAGGAGTTGTTTTTCTCTTTCCAAGTCGCAGCTGTCTGTTATGAACTGAATGTTCTGTTACCGATGTTACCTTACTGCCCTTGAAAAATCATTGCAATTACAATAGGCCTTATTAAGTTGCGCGCCATTAAGCGGTCCCACCAAGCCCCTTTCTCATCTGACGTGGCTCCTTTCGATGATTGCACGTGGCATTCTCACACGTGGTTGGATGCATGCTATGACTTTCAGCGGCGTTGGGCAGAGCCGTATGATCTGTCGTGCAATGACAGATGGACGGTGGATTTTGAGAAGTTGAATTATGTGTCAGAAAATGAGCACTTTTTTTGTGGCGTAACGGCTGAATTTTTAATATTTTTACTTTTTAGATTCTTATCAACAAAATTTACTGCTTGGATTTTTTCTTTTTTTCGTTTGTTAGATTTATTACTGATAAAGTTGGAAAATTTTAAATGCATTACTTAGTTTGGTAGATTTCGACCAATAATGTTATACTGACTAAGAGGCCGTTTAGAGTAGTCAACAAAAGCAAATTTTTTTAAAATTTAGTGTGAAAATTATTTTGAAATAATAATTAGATATTTATTTTTAATTTGCCATAAATTCTTAAAAAATTTATAAAAGTGATACATGATAAAATTTTAGTAGAGAATTTTAAATAATTTTAAAATTTTGTAGAATTTTTTAATACAAATAACTGTACATCTTATAAAAAAATCTGTCAAAATTTGTTTGAACAAATCATTATGATCTATTAGAATAATTTTTGACAAATAGTTTAAAACGTTTAACTTTCTTGTAGTTTAAAAAATGTGAAATTTTTTGAATTTTTTTTTTAAGTTTTTGGAGCTTTTTTTGAGCTCTCAATGCCCCTAAAATTAAAAAATTTATTAAAATATTTTTTAATTATAAAAAAAGTCATACTTTAAGATTTAAAATATGACTTCTAGCATATTTAGATGATTCAAAAACCCAAGTTTAAAAATAATGAACTTATATTTGAAAGTTTATTTTTTTATGATATTTATTAATGCATATAATGATATATATACTTTTTTTTTTATATATTTGTTAAGTAGCAAACACTACAATAGTGATTTGTGATTGAACACATATGTATGAAAATAACTACTGTTGATTTGTGCAATATACGAAATTATGTAATATTTTTTTGTAAGTAAATATAATTTTAAATATATTATGAAATATTTTAATAAAATTGTATAATTTCATAAAATATTGTTGAGTTATTTTTTATATTTTTTTTATTTGTATTAGTGTTAGTGAGTTGATAGAACTGATTGTAGTTGAATTTTCTTATTACCAAAAGTTTATATTTTATCAAATTTTAATATGACCCAATCTTAAAAATTAAAATTGTTCTACAATATATATTAAATTATAAATTTACCTAATCGACAAGATCTCTTTTTACTTCAAATTGTTTTTTAATTTTAATATATTTTTTTATTTTTTAATTCTTCACTCATTTTGTAAAATTAGTTTGAGTTAAAAAATTATTAATCTTAATTGTATTAAATTAATTAATAAATGGTATTATAAAAAATAACGCAAACAAAAAGAAAAAATTTCTCCCAAACTTAATTAATATTTAAATTTAAAACATATTAAGAGTTGTTATCATGCGAAGAGTTAAATTCTTTTAGATTTAATTATTTTTTTCAAGCCTAATTAATTATTTAAATATGTAAATTTTATGGCGATAGTAAATCAATAGAAAACTGTGTTCATTTTAGAAACTCATCAACTCAATTTTCATTACTTACAATTATATAATACAATCACACACAAAATAAAAATTATAATTGCAGTCATGTATCGATATAGAATTAAAAAAAAAAAAAAAAGTATTGAAAAATAAAAGAAAGACATCATTACATTCAAAATTAAAAAAAATAAAAAAGGAATGAAAAATAGAATAATAAATAAGAAAAATACACATATGAAAAATAGAATGATATATGTATATAGATAATATAAATTTGTAAAAATAAGTCAAATATTAAGTATTAATAATCAGTAAAAAAATTATTAACATGACCAATTAAAATTTAAATCAAAAATTTTTCAAAATTGAAAAATTCCCAAGCTTCAATAATATTTTTAATGAGAGGTTTTATTGCAAGGTAAATTATTTTTAAATTTGAACAAAGATGATGCCACTAGCAGCATCTAACAAACGGGCGAACCGTCCGGTTAACCCGACCCATAATTTCGTCGGGCTGGCTCCGAGGGCCAATCCTCTCTTTATCCACAATCCCGCAAGCTCCACGTGTCCTCCTTTCAAAATTTTAGCCCTCTCCGATTCTCGGGCCAATCCACCACTGCATCGGCAAAGACCAAGACTCTATCTGCTTCATCTTGTTCACCTCCGACGCTCAATTCACGAAACAATTCAATCACAGTCCTACCAGAAAAGCTCATGCGAATCAAACTAACGAACTTTAAATGACAGAAATGACCCTCTCGTCATACTTTATTTCCAGTCCCCACTCTCCAACTTTCTCTGCCACCATCTTCAGACCATATCCAAAGTTTTTCCTGTTTCCCGCGAACGGACTCGAATTTGCCGGCGACCGGAGACGACTCAGCTCCGGCGCTGGGAGAGTTAAGGCTAAGCCCAAGGAGCTCATCCTTGGCAATCCTTCGTTCACTGTCGAGAAGGGAAAGTACAGCTACGACGTCGAAACCCTAATCAACAAGCTATCGAGCTTGCCGCCGCGAGGCAGCATCGCGCGCTGCCTCGACGCCTTCAAGAACAAGCTCAGCCTCAATGACTTCGCGCTCGTCTTCAAGGAGTTCGCCGCTCGAGGTGACTGGCAGCGCTCGCTCCGCCTCTTCAAGTACATGCAGCGCCAGATCTGGTGCAAGCCCAACGAGCACATATACACCATTATGATCGGCGTGTTGGGTCGGGAGGGCTTGCTTGAGAAATGCGCCGATATATTCGACGAAATGCCGAGCCACGGTGTTCCCCGAAGTGTATTCTCATTCACCGCCATAATCAACGCGTACGGCCGGAATGGTCAGTACGAAACTTCTCTAGAACTTCTGGAGAGGATGAAGAAGGAGAGAGTTTCGCCGAGCAGTTTGACATACAATACAGTGATCAATGCTTGCGCGAGGGGTGGGTATGCGTGGGAGGGCTTATTGGGTTTGTTTGCCGAAATGCGGCACGAGGGGATACAACCTGACCTTATTACTTACAATACTTTGCTCAGTGCTTGTGCTAGCAGAGGTTTAGCTGATGAGGCAGAGATGGTATTTAGGACGATGAATGAAGGTGGAGTTTTGCCTGATATTACTACCTATAGTTATTTAGTTGAGACATTTGGGAAATTGGGCAAGCTAGAGACGGTTTCTGAGCTTCTGAGGGAGATGGAGTCTGGAGGGAATTTTCCGGATATTAGTTCTTATAATGTGTTATTAGAGGCTTATGCACACGTGGGTTCCATTAAAGAGGCAATGGGCGTGTTTAGGCAAATGCAAGAAGCAGGTTGCACGCCAAATGCAGCCACTTATAGTATTTTGTTGAATTTGTTAGGGAAGCAAGGGAGGTATGATGATGTTCGCCAGCTTTTTCTTGAGATGAAAGTAAGCGATACAGAGCCGGATGCCTCTACCTACAATATACTTATACAGGTTTTTGGGGAAGGTGGGTATTTTAAGGAGGTAGTGACTTTGTTCCATGATATGGTGGACGAGAACATTGAGCCAAATATGGAGACGTATGAGGGGTTGATATTTGCTTGTGGAAAGGGAGGGCTTCATGAGGACGCAAAGAAAATTTTACTTCACATGAATGAAAAAGGGCACGTACCAAGTTCAAAGGCTTATAATGGGGTTATTGAAGCATATGGACAGGCAGCCATGTATGAGGAAGCTCTTGTTGCCTTCAACACAATGAATGAGGTGGGGAGCAAGCCTACAGTAGAGACTTTCAACTCTTTGATTTATACATTTGCAAAAGGGGGACTTTACAAGGAGTCTGAAGTGATCTTTCGGAGAATGGGTGAGTGTGGTATTGCACAGAACACAGATTCGTTTAACGGCAACATTGAAGGTTGTAGACATGGTGGCAAGTTTGAAGAAGCTATAAAGGCATCTCTTGAGATGGAAACTGCTAGATGTGATCCTGATGAGCGTACCTTTGAGGCAGTGTTGAGTGTTTACTGCTTTGCAGGTCTTGTTGATGAGAGTGAGGAGCAGTTTCGGAAAATTAAAGCATTGGGCATATTGCCCAATGTCATGTGCTACTGTATGATGTTGGCTGTCTACGCAAAGGGTGAGAGGTTAGGATTCATTCAGTTATTTAATAGTTGTTCATCCATTTTGAATCGGCAGATTTGTTTAAAGCTAGTGGCTCTGTTATTTGTCATTCATGATAACACAATAATGGTACTGTCATTGATTTTGACACAAATTCAAACCAGAGTCATAATTGCTGTCTTTGGATACATGTTTCTTAGAACTTCCAATCTGGAAACATTGTTTTAGTCATAAAGCTCGTGCAATTAATATTATAGTCAGTCTTGAAGAAATCAATCCTGAATAAGTTTCCAGCAGTCTTCTTCTCTATAATGAGTAACATTGGAAAAAAGAAAAAAAAAAAAATGAATAGAAGTCCAATATTATAGTGTTTCACTGAAAATATCTAAAGAAAGGGCCACAGTCAATTAATAGCTCAACTTACATAAGACATGTTAATTTCTATGATTTTGCAATCCAACTTCCAAACATAACATATTTCCTAAAATTAGTTCAATGCCTGGCACGTGTCATTTAGCTGAAAAATCTATACATGCCTCTCATAACATTAATAATCAATTATTTAAGAGTGTCAGTATTGCTTTTAGAAATATTTAAACACTTTCCAATTACATGGGTCTGCGACCTATGTAAGCAGCCTACTCCTAGGCAACGTATTGCCATTCCTTAATTTTCTATATGGCAGGTAATGTAGTTATTTTTGATATTTTTTAGAAGACTATTAAAGCTACATAGAAGCTTGTTACTCCTCTGATTAATTGCAGAATTTATTGCAATCATTTGAATAGAGTCACGTGTAAGCATGGTGCCACACTTCTGATGGATTTGAGTCTTCTTGAATCTGCATAAACTATATTTAATGTTGAAAGGGCTTGCAGAAACTCATAATATGTTGAACACTGATAGATTAAATGTTTATCATTAAGAGCAAGCTTCCTTTGAAACCAAGCATGTGTGGGATGGCATGGTGGACAAATACCAGTGAAAATTGGCAGGTTGGAAGCGAGACTACCTCTCAAAAGGAGGAATGATCACTCTCATTAAGAGCATACTGTTGTGGACGCTTTTGTGGGCCGCACTTATGTTAGGAAAAGCCGTTAATTTTGTTTCTACAATTAAGGCTTAGGTTTCTCAATTAATTAGGATTCCTTTCCTTATTTTGTTTCTACAATT
>JAVXUM010000017.1:34850106-34861307 GCA_035590655.1 Pouteria glomerata | reverse complement strand
CAGTCTATGAGCTTTACCAAAATTAGACCACTTAATTTTAGCCCATCAAATTTAAATAGCTAATATAATTGAAAAAGGAATATATATTGACCAATTTAGTATAGGAAACGTGATTTCCTAATAATTAGGAAACATGATTTCCTAACAAAAGGAAGTTATTTTCAAAGAAAGCTCCATTCCTCTTGGGAGAAGCCTTCTCATCTGTGGTTTTTGTTGTTTTATTTTGATCTCTCAGCCTCCTCCTGCGTAGTTTTTGTTGTTTTATTTTGATTTCTCTCTCTAAAAAAAAAGAAAGAAAGAAAGAAAAGAACAATAGTAACGTACTTTTATACACGATGTTTTTCTTTTGTTTTTTTAAAGTATAACTAAACTCTTTAAATTTGTTAAATATATGATTATATTATTTTTTAGAATGCTTTTGGAGTTAAAAAAAGTAAAATAAAATGAAATAAAGTGATGGATAGAATTAATTTTGATTATTTAAACACACAAATTCAATCAAATTTTTACTTTAATCTAAATCAGGAAGAGATGTGATTAATTATACGATGATTCAGGTTTATGTACCTTGAGTCAAATCCAAGAGCGTAATTTCCTAGCAAAGAGGAATGAAACAATGTGGGAACAAAGAAGAACACAAATTGATTTTAGCCCAAAACTTTGCTATTCGATATTATATACTTATATATGATATATACTGCTAAAGAACAAAGAAATTAACGAACTAATTCAAACCCATAGATAGTTCTATAAATTGTTGAAAATAGTTCTTGCACTTATCCCATAAACTTAATTTGTTGACAATTCAACAGAGGAACGGTTCCTCCAAAAGGCCAGAAGGGAACTCCTCCGAGAGCATTTCATTTTGCCTATCCAGCATCACTTCAACAAACGAGCTACCAGAATTAGACGATGGAGGTTCAAAGCCCTTGATCGAATAGTCGCAGCTCATTTCTTCAACTCCACTGAAATTTTGTTCAGTGATCTGATCATCTTGTTTCAGACCACTTTGCAGCAGTACCATCTCATTTTGGCCCACATTTTCTTCTTGCGCATCAGAGGGCAGAAGAAATGGTTCCTCGAGAAGAAAATCTTGCCAGCTAAAGTTCGATGATGATGACGAAGAAGTAGCAGGGGAGCAATGGTCACCGTGGGGTGTTTTGGTCTCTGCAGTAGTAGTGACGAGTGTTATGGCTTGGAGCTGAGCAAGAAGATCCAGCGAGCTGTGTTTGTTCAAGAAGCTATCCTGGATTGGGCATTCCATTGCCGGATTTGGATATCCCTCTTGTTCCGGTTTCAAGGGGAATGCGTTCCTGGTGTCGCGATTGAGAGACCCGATTCGCGTTGCCGCAGATTTTGGGAGGCCGCCGCCATTAATGTTTCCGTAGTCGGCTAGTATTTGGGAGAAGGGCTTGTGAGTGACGGGGTCAATTCCCATTTCAGAGAGCTTCTTCCTCAGTTTGGTGTTCCAGTAGTTCTTCACGTCGTTGTCTGTTCTCCCAGGGAGTTGTTGGGCTATTATGGACCACCTGAACACAGAGAAGAAGCAGTTTATGTGGTTTGCAGTTAAGTTTGTATGATCTGCTTTATTTATTTATTTTCCAAATGAAGATAAGGTATTACCAAACAATTGGCATTTGAAGTGCAATTAGCACAATTTGGTGACTGAATTTGAGGATGAAAACCTATTCCTGGCTCACTTAGCACAGAACAAACTCATCATACTTACCAAAGAAAAAAAAAAAACAAACTCATCATCCAAACATGTGCAAGAGCATATTGTAGATACTACTCCACGTGGCAGGATCTCACGACACGTGTCGTCATATTTGTGAAGTGCTTTCCACGTGGTGCGATCTCCACTTGGACTTCGACTTGGCCTTCTTAACCCTCTAAATTAGACCGAAACTGTGGCGTAGGGTGCCTCACTCATCCGAGCCACTTGCTACAACACCACCTTTGCTCCTCGAGAAAGTAGCCCTCAAATGAGCTCCCCTTGAACCACAGAGCACCACCGCCCCTTCGGAAATGCCCCTTGAGAAAGCCTTCCCTCTGCCAGAAAGCCTCCCTCTCATACTCCAACTTGAGAAAACGCCCAAGTCAAAGACAACCTCCCTTACATACTCACTCAAGATTAGAAAAAATTTTGCCGCCTCGCGTGAAAATCATGCATCTCTATCCCACTGTATATTATAGTGAGACTCGTATAATAAAAAGAAAAAATGTAATATGTGCGAGATGAGATGCAGGGTTTCCAAAGCAGTGACCCTAACACCCCTCCTCAAGATTACTCACGGAATTTATAAAATAGAGACGTGAATAAGGGCTTACCAAGCTAACAAACCTTTTTTTCTTGAAGGAATTACACCTGATCTATCTTAGAAATAAAGACCTAGGTAACAATATGTAAAGTTTTATTATGATAAATTCATACAAAATCTTAAATTAAATATGAAAGATTTGAATGTTCCTTAAATTGAAGAGAAGAAAAGATTTACATGTTTCCTAAATTAAAAATTTTTCAAATTGGCAAGCTTTCAAAAAATCACAGCTACAATATTACAATGGAAATTCAATTAGGAGTTAAGAAAACTGCACAAATTAGGAAACACGTAAAAAATTCCAATACGACTCGTAGACAATACATAGGGAGCACACGGCTGCACCACTTATACAATGAAAGCCCACAAGATACGCTAAGGTTCGAGTAGATTATTTTACGGAAGATTTTGTTTTCGTTTGGGAGATCTATGTTTAGGAAATCTGTTTATTTAAATTCTAATTAGACTATGATTTTGTAAGCCTATATATATGAACCCAAGCTTAATGTACACACAACAAGAAGAATTAAAAAGAGAGAAGGAAGGGGCATATTATAGAGTCTTGTGAGACAGAGAATTTTTCCTTGTGAGCATATAGATTTTTTTCTTGTTTGCTTTGTTTTTTGTTGAGTTTGTTCACTTTCTAAGGAGTTAGAAAGTTAATTTTCACTTGGTGTAAGTGTATTATGGATTCGAGTAAATACTTGAACGAAATCGTGCGAGAAGTCGTAAAAATTTCAGGTGGGTACTTGCAACCTAATTATATAATAGAAATTATTTTGAAATTTTTTTTCCTAGATAAGATTTTTCTCATTAATTCTTGGTACTTTCAAATTTTATTTTTTATTATGTGAATTGATTGATTGATTTGGATGGTAAAAAAATTCATAGTATATTAAATACAACTAACCACCAAACATTTAATATTCCAACTAAAAACTACCAAAGGGGCACACGTCCCACTCTCATTAGCCAACAACCTTGTCAACAAGAATCCTGGATCAACAGGATGGCTCACCAGAGCCAGACACGACTGACACTCCCATCCTCTCCTTGAACCACCCTGGCAACTTAGGATAACATTTATTGAGGGAGGCAATAAAAATGATAATAAAAAAATAAAGTAGAGATGGATTTAGGGTTGTATAATTTAAATATGTTGACAAACCAACCTGCTACCAATAGCTGAATGAAGCCTAATAATCAATTCTTCTTCTTGGGATGTGAAGTTCTCGTGCCCGAGATTAGAACTCAGATAGTTGGTCCACCTAAGTCTGCAGCTCTTCCCACATCTCCTAAGTCCTGAAGAACAAACTCCGTGACATTTTTTTTATTCACAAAGAAATTGAAAATGGTTAATTAGTCTTAAAATCTCAGAATTTATTAATTTATTCACAAATTATAATCAATCTTATAAGACACCGTTTGACACTCTAAAAATCAGAAAAAGTATGTAAAAGTAACACTTTTTGGTGTTAGGTTAGCATAATTCAAGAATTTTATCAAGAACTTGTCAAAAAAAGTTGTTAGAAAATTTGAAATTTGGAGGCATTTGGTGGGCAAAAGTTGAAAAAAATTTGTAGAATTTGAAGTTTCAAAACTAACACATAGGAAATGAAAATTGACAAAAGTTAACAAAAATTAATAAAAATTGAGAAAAATTTATGAAATTAGAGTGGCGAACGCTCCCTTAACAATTAAACCAATTTGAACATGTAATTAATAATTAAGAATCTCGAAACCTGCTTTCTTTGGAACAGCAGTCCAATTACCAGTCCCATGCTTTGATACATACGCAAGTATCTTTGCATCCTCTTCTTCAGTCCAATGGCCCCTTTTCACATTCAATTTATCGCAACAAGGAGGTCTCACCATTGTCTCTGTTAATCAAAAATCATATCAAAATTAACTCACAAAAAATGGGAAAAGTCGATGAGTTAATAGAAGGAATGGGAATGAAGCTTCAAACCTCTTTGCAGACGTTCTTAGGGAGCGATGGAGTTGAATCAGTTGATAGAAAGGAACGAGCTTGGAATGCCTAGTTTAATTAACTAGTGTTGGGGGCAAGAAAGGCGTGGCCTTTGCTCCCATTTAACTGAATTTGCATCATGAATTTACATCTTCCCTTTTAACGGTTTGAGATGAAATCTGAAAAAAAAAAAAAAAAATGGAATTCCAAGATTAGTCAGGTTCAAATTGGGTGAGTTATTTGGTTAAACTTAGATCTAAACTAAGTACATTTAGCTTAAATTATTGATTGTTCGGATTGAATGTTTACCCACTTTCTTTTAATTAGTTTACAAGTTTGATAAGAGTAACTAATACGAATAGACAAAAGATTCAAGTAATTATTATCCAAGAAACAATTTGTAAAGCACATGCATTTCAGCTCAGTTGTTCCCACCACTTTGGCATGATATTAGGCTAAAAGAACTGTTTGGAAACGGTTTCAGAGGTACAGAGTTTCATTGCCTTGAGTCATAATTCACTGCGAATAAAAACTAAGGAAAATGAACGATTTTGAGTTGAAAGTATGTAATCTCTGAGGAGAGAAAGATCAAGAGTTTTATCTACACAAGAATGAACTATCTGTGTGGCATAGGGAGGAAGGCCCTAATTAAACTTGACTAGTGGTTTTTCTTATAATCTCCCCAAAACATAAGATAAAGTTTAATTACGTATCATGCAAGGGATATAGAAACTAATCTGGATATATATATATAGATATATTTTCCAACGTTAATTTTCATGTTCTTTATTTTTGTCTCTATCTTTTTGCGAATGTGCCTCCAAACTACATAAAAAAATTGGAAGTTACCAGTTTGAATTATTAATGATATATTGTTAGGTTCTTCAAGCATGCCTTCCTCAGGATTCAGTAATCATCTTTGCTGCACAAAAATAAAATAAAATAAAATCCTCAATTTTTGTTTCCCTTTACACTACTATATACCTATACCATAACATTAAAACCATATATTTTCTCTCTCCTCCTCTCATTCACTCTTATCCTACATGGTGTGCCTTTTTACCCTTCACTCTAACTTTTTTTTTTCTTTTTTTTTTTTAACAGAATTTTAATTTTATTTTTAAAATAAAATGTATAACAATAAAAGCTTGTATTAAAAGCCAATAAAGAAAAAAAAATTAAAAATCAAAAAAGAAATTGATAAGTCACTTTTTTCTCTAATTTTTCTCTTTCTCTACACACTCCTTGATTATCACGTCTCATTTGAAAAACTTTTGGATTTCCTCTTTACTCACATCTATACTATAATACAAAATGCAAAATAATAAAAGTTTGCATTAAAAGTCAGTCAAAAAAAATTAAAAATAAAGAAAGAAATTGAAACATCACTTTTTTCTCTTCACTCTCATCCTACCTACAATGTCCCTTTACTCTCTATTTAATTTTTTTTTAACAGAATTTTAATTTTATTTTTAAAACAAAATGCATAATAATAAAAGTTTGCATTAAAAATCAGTCAGAAAAAATCAAAAATAAAAAAGAAACTAAAAAGTCACTTACTTCTCCAATTTTTATCACTCTACACACTAATTTTATGAGAGAAATTATGTATAATAATAAAAGCTTGCATTAGAAGTTAGTCAAAAAAAATAAAAAATCAATAAAAAAATTGAAACGTCACTTTCTTCTCCTTCACCCTAATCCTACTTGGCATGCCTGTGGGAAGAACAAAAATGGCATGATGAAAATATGAACCTCTAACTCATTTTGTAATAGAGATTGGTCAAATTTTAGAAGTTTATTTCCCAAGCGCTGTGGTAACTATGAAAAGAATGCAATAGATCAAGAATCTTTTAGGATAACCTTTTGGGGTTGTATACTCTTAGATCAAGAATGCAATAGATCAAGAATCTTTTAGGATAACCTTTTGGGGTTGTATACTCGTTTAATAATTGACACAACCGGAAATGTGAAAAATCCTAATCTTTCAGACGAAAGTTAGGGAGAATAAAATCTCAGAAAATTTTGTATTCAATCAATAATAAAAATTGTCAATCTCTTATAATTCCTAACCTTTATATAAGTTAGGGCTGAAATAAAATAAAATAAAATTCCACTAACTAAAAAAGTGAATAAAACTATTTAAGTAAAATAAATAAAATTATCTCTCCAATAAATCCTCATTTCCTAAATAAACATATCAAATTCATATCACATTCTTGCCAAGAATATTTGAAATAGAAATGGCCATCATGATCCCTCCCACCCTTATTGCCACATTGTCGAACCCATTAATTTTTGCAAGTCTTCTTGGACTTCTAGCAATCAAATTGGAACTTGTTTGTAATCACGTCCATGTTATTCTCCTCCACTTAAAAAAAACTCATTCTCAAGTTAATCTAAGGTAAGATAAAAAAATGAAGAACCATTAGGAGCAAGCACCTTCAATGCAGTTTTTTGTTACTGAACAAAGTATGTATAATTCTAACCTAAAAATAATCTTCATCAACACAACTGACAGCGTTCTAATTTTGTTTTCCATGAACAATTTGATTAATTCTTCGTGGTTGAAAAATCTAGTCATATTAACCCATTTTCCTCAATATAATATTTATACATCCCAATAAAATTAATAAATTCTAACATACTTTTATCAACTCCTGTTGTTTGATAATTGATGAAACTACTAACTTCTTCACCATCGAGCCATGGATTCAAGTTGTTGTGCTCATTATCAAAATGATTAACCAATTCTAATATGTTAGAATTTTATTTTTAATCTCATACTCTTGAACACCAATTATTATTTTTTTTAAAAATAATTGATCTAAATTATAACTGTCTTTAAAAATAGTATTTACAAAAATAAAAACCTCTTTTATCTTAATATTTTCTTTAAACTTATCACAATTTATTGAAAACTCCAAAATTATATTTTCTATCTTAGTCTTCTTGATCTTTTGTTGCGAATCTGTTTCAGACTCTATCAAATTAATCTATTCTGCTAGCCTATAGAATTCAGCGAAATATGCACCAACAATCTTATTGTTTTGCTAAAAGTATTGGTGCTGCCAAAATAAATACTCCAGATAATCAGGTGATAAAAATTAATTTCTTAGCATCTTACTCCATGATTTAATTTTATGTTTCCCTTTATGCCTACGATTCTTTTGCAAACGATCCCATCAAGTTGAAGCATTTCTCCTTCACCCTGATCCTATTTACCTTTTTGTCTTTAGGGATAGATCTAAAATCAAAGTATTTTTCAACTTTAGCAACCTCGTCTAGGAATCCTTCAACATTTACAAATCCATCAAAACAAGGAATATTAACTTTCAGCCAAAAATCGGATTGATAAGCGTAATTCTGTTGTTGCTTGCTTCTTATGCGCCAACTCCAAAGTTTCAAACTCCGCATCTCCCTTGTTGATAAGTTAACGACAGGAATCAATAATAGCACCAGTTGTAAGGTTCTGGGGTCGACTGCGAGGAGCAACTTCGACACGCCTTCCATTGTCTCTTAGTATGTCATCTTATTGCGCATCTGTTATACCTCGCCAGCATTTGCATAACCGCCAACATTGTCATCAAATTAGGAAAAACCCTGCTCTGATATTACTTAATGCATTTGAAAGCATGTAAAACCCTAATCTTTTAGACGAAAGTTAAAAAATAAAATAAAATCTCAGAAAAATTTGTATTTAATCAGTAATAAAAACTGTCAATCTCTTATAATTCCTAACCTTTATATAGATTAAGGTTGAAATAAAATAAAATAAAATCTTACTAACAAAAGAAAGCAAATAAAACTATCTAAGGAAAATAAATAAAATTATTTCTCCAATAAATTCTCAATTCCTAAATAAGCATATCAAATTTATATTGCATTCTTCTTAGGAATATTTAAAATGGAAAAGCTCATCATAATCCCGACCACCTTTGTTGTCACATCATTGGGTTCACTAATTTCTGCAATTCTTCTTAGGCTTCTGACAATTGAATTGATCCAAGAACTTATTTGTAGTCACATCCACACCAATAACATTTATATTTATTATTTTTTTATATTTTTAAATTTTTATAAAGTGACAACAAAAACATGTTTGTTAAATAGATTTTTATTTTTTTACTTACCAAAAATGAAAACTTAATTAGAAAGACGCAGAAAAAAAAAAGTATTTTAACTCGGTTTTTTTTTTCTATTGTAAGCATTTTATCAATTTTAACACTTTGTTGATTTTTATTGCATCATATTCAAGTGAATTATTTTACTCAAATATTTATCAAACTAAAATTAGTGATTTGATTAGATTTAGTTTATTTAGTTAAATAGTTTAGTTACGATTTTAAAGTCTTTCAAATGAAAAACCTATTATTCGATTTAGATTTTTATGTTAAACCAAATCAAACAACATCCGTCTAACTCTCTTATTACGGATATAATTGGTGTCAATTAAAATTCTTATAAACAAGTTATAATTTGCATCCTTGGCACTTTGATAAAGTTCATTCTTTAAAATGATATTTGAGTTATAATAAAACCAATTTTCTATTTTTTTTTTAGTTTCTCAATTCAAGCATGTTGTAATTCTCCGTTTTTTATTTTTTTTAGGGTTTTATTTTTCGCGTGTTAAATAGTAAAACCCATGGCTTTTTTGATCACAAGCTTAATGGTGGCCCTTATGTCCTAAAGCTAAGCTTTGTGATCTTTTAAAGCTTGAACTTTAACCACATTAAAGAGTCTGATAACCTCTGGCGGATTCCTTGAAAATATTGTGAAAAGTAGTAAAGTGAATGAATGTGTAACTCCATTATATAATTATGCACTTCGTTATAGTTTTTGAAGTAGTAAAGTAGTGGGCGTGCTTTAACACGTCCGAATGTTAAATTTGGTGACTACAATGGAGGGTGTGATCGGGTGGGTTGTGGGACCATGGTGTATGGATCTTATCAAGAACTTTTACTGCACAGATAAAAGTAATCAATGCCATGACCTCCCCCCCCTCCCTTTTTTTTTTACTTTGGGTATGCCAAGACTAATTTATGAGAAATAAATTTAAAATTGTATCAGTTAGGATAACATTTAAAATTGCACTACAATAAACTCGAATTAATCTTAAATCACCATTTTATTTTCGAGATCTTAAATTATTATTCTACCTCCCAGACAACTGATGTTTTCTTAGACTGAAACTAAGTCTAACTATCATACTTGATATGATTTTATCTTTTGTATTTTATTAATTTTCTTATATACCCCTTAGACAAAAATAAAAATTTTCCCACCAAAGACTACGATCTCTTTTTTTGAATGATTCTCATCACCATCCATTAGGTTTTCGAGACGAGCAAGCATTGTTGTTACCTTATTACCATTTGTTATGCCTCACCAGCATTTGCGTAATTGCTAGTATTGTCATCAAATTAGGAAAAATCCAGCTCTGATGTTACCTAACGTAACCGGAAGCATGTAAAATCCTAATTTTTCAAATGAAAGTTAAAAAAAATAAAATCTTAGAAAGTTTGTATTCAATTAATAATGAAAACTGTCAATCTCTTACAATTCCTAACCTTTATATAGATTAAGGTTGAAATAAAATAAAATAAAACAAAACAAAACAAAATTTTACTAACTAAAGAAAGTAAATAAAACCATATAAGGAAAATAAATAAAATTCTCTCTCAAATAAATTCTCAATTCCCAAATAAACATATCAAATTCATATTACGTTCTTGTGAGGGATTTTTAAAATAGAAACACCCATCACAATGCAGACCACGTTGGTTGCCACATCGTCGGGCCCACTAATTTCTGCAAGTCTTCTTAGACTTCTAACTATTCAAGTGACCAAGAAACTTATTTGTAGTTACGCCCACGTCAATAACATTAATATCTATTTTTTTATGTTTTTAAATTTTTAAAAAGTGGCAACAAAAACGTGTTTGTTTAACAGATTTTTATTTTTTTATTTACAACAAATGAAAAGTTAAACAAAAAAAAATGGAAAAAAAGATATTTTTATTCTTTTTTTTTATTGTAAATATTTTATTAATTTTAACACTTTGTTTATTTTTTTTTGCATCACATTAAAATTAATTATTTTATTCAAATATTTATCAAACTAAAATTAGTGTTTCGATTCGATTTAATTTATTCAGTTAAATAATTTAGTTACGATTTTAAAATCTTTCAAAGCAAAAACCTACTAAATACGATTTAGATTTTTATGTTAAACCAAACCAAACTTAGCTGCATCCATCTAACTTTTTTTATTACGGATATAATTGGTATCAATTAAAATTCTTATGAATAAGTTATAATTTGGCATTTTGATAAAGTTTGTTCTCTAAAATGATATTTGAGTCATAATAAAACTAATTTTTTATATTTTTGTTTCTCAATTCAATTATATTGTAATTCTCCGTTTTTTTATTTTTATTTTTATTTTTTTGAGGTTTTATTTCATAGCTCTTTCGATAACAAGCTTAATGGTGGCCCTCATGTCCTAAGGCTAAAGTGACATTTCTGTTTTATGTTTTAAAAATTTTAAAATAAGGTAATAAAAAATATTTTACTTTTTATATTTAGAGATTTTCTTTATTTTTGATTAAAACACTCAAAACGACTTTTCATTTTTTTTTCATTTAATGTGTAAATCTATTTTCTATTTTCTAAAATAAAATTTAAAAATACAAGTGACTAAATGCATTTTGAGTTGTTTTTCTTGTTTTCAAAAGTATAAAATAGAAAATAAAAAAATAAAATAAAATAAAAAATAAAAAAATAAATTAAATGTCACCATAATTTTATGATCTTTTAAAGTTTGAACTTTACCACATTAAAGAGACTGATAACCTCCAGGGGATTCCTTGAAAATATTGTGAAAAGTAGTACAGGGAATGAATATATGT
>JAVXUM010000017.1:34814778-34832375 GCA_035590655.1 Pouteria glomerata | reverse complement strand
ACAACAGAAAACACAAAACAGGAAACGGCAACAGAAAAACAACAACAGAAAAACGACAGCGTTGCCAAACGGGCCCTTAATATACCATACATAATCCTTTTATTTTTTTTGAAAGGTATACCATACATAATCACTTCACCAGTCTTTAGAACCTCGACATCAGAAAATTTTGGAATATGAAAGTTTTGTCGTGGAAAACGTGTCAATCTATCCATAGCTTTCCCCCACTCCATAATTACACATAATTGTTCCAACAAGTCCAGATCACCAGATCCAAGATTCATTGATTCTACACAGCTTTCTAGAGTTGTACATTATCTCACCTTTCAAAGAAGCAGAATCACATTTTGGTATCACCCAGGTTCTCTTTAAACACAAAAAACGTAAGACCCTTGAAGGTGGAAGGTAGTATAATTACAATTACTAAATTCAACATCCACCAATAAAGGAAGAAAAAAAACCCTCCCAAATTTATTTAACACGCAAACTGAAGCATGCCTCCCATCTTGTCTAAATCACAATCATTCAAAAATTAGAGCAAACATACAAAGGCAAACTAGAAAGGATTAGAGTACATGCATGAATTGAATCCACATTTCAGTAAAGATTTTTCCACTTTTAACCACTTTCTACTTTTAGGAAGCATTTGGATCCTCTTTCAAATAATTCCAATTCCTTTCTCTTCCTCTCCCCAGCGCAACTAAATGATAATAATTAGAAGGGGAAAAAAAAAGAAAGGCATTTAGCTTCAGTATGCCAATTGTAACAGTATTAAAGCAACTTACAGAAACCTCTTGAAATTCATCCAAATTGGTTGCAACTGTTTCCCATTTGTAAGAAGAACTAGGAATTGGTTGGACATTCTTTCCTTTCCCTTTCTTCACCTCAACTTTTCTAATCTCTCGGTGCAACCGATGACCAATTATGGGATCATCTTCATACCTACATATCAGTAGATAAAACTTGTACAATATAACAATATATAACATGACCATTTGCCAAAAACAATATTATTCCATCTATCAAATAATAAGATACTTTTTAGAATTTCTGCAACTGGTATGAAATTCACATCAGAAGCACAATTCTTTATCTTACCAATATGAGATTCCATACGAATCACCCCCAATACGTTCCTTACGGAATTCTGAAAGTTGGACACCATGTTTGATTGAGCCATCTATATAGTTCCGAATGTCTTCTTGCTGCAAAATAAGAGAATAATTTCCAATTCTTTCATTATATGACATAAACAATAAATAAAATATAAAATAAAATAACTTTCAAAATTAACCAATATTTAATTATCTCAGAATGCTTTTTACAGTTCTTGGTGCTTTCCCCTTGTGGTTTTGAAGGATCCAAACATCCATCATTTTCTTGCTACTAATAGATCTTTTATTCCTTAAGTATCTTGTAATTCTTTCAAGGACAAAAAGAAACATTCTAACGTCAAATAACTTGTTGGGTATGTTCATATGCTTGGTATAGTGAATTTTCAAAATAACATACGATATATAATTTTTGTATGACAATAACCTATGAAGCACGGATATAGATAGGAGAGCAAATACGGATACGGGTATAGATATGAGATACAGCAATTTTTAAAAAATGAGGATACGGATATGAAAAAGATACGGCAAAATATATATATATTTTATTTAAAATATTTTTGAAGACAGCATCTATATACTACCAAACATTATATAAATAACAATTATATAGTATGAAAAATATCATTCAATCCATAAATTAACAGAATATATATTATATATTAAGTTACATTTTAATTATTTACAGTTTGACCCCTAATTAAATTTTATCATATTAATTTTATCCTCGAATAAAGTTTGAAATATTACATTTTAAGTCTCGCCGTATCCTTCCCGTATCCCAGCCATATCCTATGCAAAATTAAAAATAAAAAATCAAGATATTCCACATAGCGTATCCGATACGTATCCAGTTGTATCCTAACTGTATCCGCGTATCTGATACGAGTGCGACACCTAATTTGAAATATCCGTGCTTCATAAACAATAACAAAATAGAATGACAAACTATCTAAGACTAGAAAGTCCGACAGCAAAAAACTCACACCAGATCAATATTTCTAGACATGTGGGAAATAATCGGATAAAAAAAATAGAAAAAAAAATAAAAAGCTTCAGAATAGATCACACCATCATAATGCAAGATGAAGTCTAGCAATAAATAAAGAACAAAATATATAAATCATATATGAATAATTCTGCATTAAATACACCTAAGAACCAGATTCTTGCGACAATGCATGCGAAACTCAGCAATGGCTTGAAATAAAAACTTTTGGATGATTTAGACTCTAAAGCAAAAATAGAAGCCAGATTACCATATGACCACAGCATGGAGATGGGATAACTAGCAAGTATTCTTAGCAAGAAATTATTTGGCACCAATAATACCTCAACACGAATATCACATAAGGCTTTCAAAATCACTACACGAACCGCGGGATCAAGTGCATTATATGCTTCAACCTCAGCCCTAGCATATGAACGAGAACCCATTAAGATACAACTGTACAAGAAGTCTGTAAATTTGAATTTTATAAAGGTTCAAGGTTACTCACCCATGAGACGTGACTATTGGTAGCTCCCCCTCTGCAACCTGCAAAGTTCCAAAGTCATGTTAACTCAAGAGTTGTCAACATTACAAAACAGATCTATTCATACGTAACACTGTCCAAGATTAGTCAAAAGGAGCACAGCCATCATGTTACCCAATGCCACCAATCTCTCAACTTTCTGCATAGAACAGTAATCCAAGTATTATGTCCAAGGGCCATTCGGGTAATTGGAGGGATTGCCTGCAACAAAATGAAATAAAATTATTAAAAAAAAAAAAAAAAACTTCCCCCAGCACCAATTCCCCACTTGAAAAATAAATAAATAATTCCACAACCAGGTCACAAACTGTATCACAATACATTCACATTACCATTCAAAACATCTCTCTTACAATCAGGCAGCAAACACATTTCCAAAAACATAACATCCAAATCTATGCTTTGAAATAAAAGTCAGGTGAGCTCAGATTAATTAACACCATTAGATAAGGAAATCCATGATTTAAGTCAATAGACATGATCCTATTTGACTGACACATTTGTTTATCACACAGAAAGTAATAAGCAATTTACATATAATAGTAAGGTAAACACAGCATATAATAAATCACATCTGCCCAATAGGACAACCGAAAAAGAGGATTTCAACTTTTCTTATATATTAGTCAGTTGTATGATGAAAAAGATCCAAACTGTGTAAAGCAGCTGACAAAAAAAAATACACGAGGTGTTTCTAGAGGAGAGGAAAATCCACATTTAATGAACAGTGAATCAAGCAATACAGCAGAGTGCAAAACATTGTGGGATATTAGTTATAAGATGACTTAAAAATAATTACATCACAGTAATAAGAAAAACCTGCCTGAAAGTTTATGGAGCTAACAGAATGTCACAACATAAGGGATTACCGAAATTTGCGAAGCATAACATGAAAATCCAAAAATCACAAAAACTATTTCACTAAAGGATATCAAAAGATGGTAGCATAGAACAAACAACTTTGCTGAAAAAGCACATTTATGAAAATGAAAAGGCTCTATCCTTCCAAATTACGCACAAGATGGCAAGAGAAATAAGCAATTTCCACAAGCTTTTTTTTTTTTCTTTTTCTAATAAGTAGATGTCTGAAAGCTTTACATTCCATGAGTTTATGATAGCAAGAAATAAACCAAACACACTCCATTAACATGAGGACATACAACATTCGAAACACCAATGCTTTTTTACCCCCCCCCCCCCCCAAACAAAAAAAGCCACAAAATGATCCATTGTTGCCAACATTAGCAGTATGCCAACTTGGAAAGTCTAGTTCTGCAATACAAGGTAATCAATAAGGAACGTCAAGCTACGTTTTCTGCAGGTTGGGAATCATGGGATTACATATACTATGGGATTGAATTTCTAAATGGGATTATTAATACTATATTTGGTTAGGGTGGGATAATGAACAGCATAATAGAGGGCCAACTATTCTTAATAGTAGGATTGTAGGAGGAGATAATCTGGCCATCAGCATAACCAATTACCATCCCCAGGTATAAGGTATGCCATGAAATAGGGGACAAGTAGTCTGGTCCGGGCTATTTATTTGGTGCAAAAGAAGATAGCAAATATGGGATTTGTGGGGCCCCCAAGATAGTTGATCTTTCCCCACCACCCAAACAAATGTAGTCATAATCTAAATGGAGAACAGAACCGCTGCATATTTGGCAAGACCCAAAAAAGATAATTTCACATAAATGCACTCCACAACAAGAATTTCTAAAAGCATCCTTGATTTGATTCTACCATTAAGATGATTCCAAAGGAGTATTGACTGAGATAGTTAACAGCTATTGGTATATGGCTTGAACAAAAAGGAGAAGTGAATTTGGTTGAATTTCTAATTATTATCATTATTTATTAAGAATGCATTTCAAACCAAAAACGAAGGTAGTAAGTCATTTCACAACTTTTGTTTCCATTTCCCATTACTCACAAACAAAGGAGGTCAACATAATTACCAAGACATCAGGTGTGCTACTCCCCTTAGTCTAATGAAAAGAAACTTTTATCTAAAGGTGTAAAAAATAGCAAGGATATTAAATAGAGAGAGTATAAAGGCCAGCAAGACACACCTCAATAAAGTCTTGGCTTATTAGGTGTAAACCCTATGGGCTGCAGTTAAGAAGCACGGATATAGACACGGGGTACAAGCACGGATATAGACACAGGGGACAAGCACAAATATGACGACTTTGAAAAAATGTGGATACGGACAAGAACAAAAACATGAATTATAATATAATTTTATTGGCTTATAATATACACAATAAAACTAATTCAATACTTTAATGCATGATTGAACATATGAAATATAACAAAATATGAGTTTGGAAGACTACGATTTGAAAGATGTTGCTCTCTCAAATATAGGCTTGTCTTAATCATAAATTTGAGGAAAAGATAATTAAATAATTGGATACATCATGGCATATCCAACACGTCTTCAGTATGTCCAAGGAGTATGTATGTCTGATACATATTCAGATACCGATAAACCAAGACGACACCTATTTTAAAGTGTTCATGATTTATAGGACTATAATAGCCCCATCTGCATAATTGGATAAAGGAGATTCACCCTAGGGTGGCCCTCAAAGACTAATAGCACCCAGTGGGGATTGAACTTGAGAACTTATGCTCCTAGCACTTAACCTCAATTTGCTGACCACTTACGCTACTCCTTAGGTTTATTCTCTTGCTCCCACGTTACCGTCTTATTGAAATTTTCTCCTAAAATCCTGGTAGATGTTATATCCATCCAATCGCACCTCTATAATAGCAAAAGTCCCTAGGATTTAATGTTTCTTATACTCATCATTCACCAAATCAAAGCCAACCACCAAAATAGAACACGAGCTCTAATGTCCAACAGGTTACTACCCACTGGAAAATAATAAAGCACAAGGAATAAAAAAGGGCCATCCAAATAGATACTCTTTTGTCTTATCATACTAATACAAATCAATGCATCTATTAAGATACTCTTTTAGTTGAATTTTTCAATTGTTTAGATTTAGATTCTCCAAAATTGTTTTTTATTTAGTTTGTTCAATACATAAAGATGGAATACATTGCCCATCTCTGACTCTGTCAAAAGAGTAGTTCAAACGTTGAATTTTTCAATTGTTTAGATTTAGATTCTCCAAAATTGTTTTCTATTTAGTTTGTTCAATACATAAAGATGGAATACATTGCCCATCTCTGACTCTGTCAAAAGAGTAGTTCAAACTTCTAAGTCCTACAAACAACAGGAGGAACTTCAATGGATATATTGTTGCTTTCCAAAAACAACGTAAAGTTGACATAAATTTCAATTCATATGGTAAGAAAATCCACCAAACAGAAGATTATATTCAGTTAAATTATTAAATTCTAAGCATACAAAGAAAAATGCAGTTCTGAGAATTTTTATGTGGATAGAATTGTTACCAAATAGATAGTAAAATTCAATAATAACATAATAGTAAGGCTGTGTTTGGATCAAGGATTTGTCAGAGGAAAATGAAAGGGGTAAGAATTCAAAATCACTTCTCATGTTCAGTTTGTGATGGAAAATGGAAGGGAAAATGCACAGATTTGAAATTTTAAAAAAAATTAAATAAGAAAACTAATTAATTTAATGAATGCCGTCTATTTTATTATATTTTGGATCTATTCAAATAAGAATATGTATTTGGGTATGTTTCCTTCCACTTTTCCTTGCTTTTTTCTTTAATTTTTCCTTCCCTTTTCTTCGCTCACCAAATCCTCACTCCAAAAACAATAGCAATGATCTTAACCCCCAAAGAAGCCTAAAGCCTATTCAAATATTCATGTGCCACCCAATTAAGTTTACATTTATTGCACCTTTCATATCACAGTTTTTTTTATCACCTACAAGTGCATTCCCCAAGTCTAAGACCACATGATATGAACATTCAGATGCAACTTCAATATACTTGACCAGAAAAACTCCAGCTTCAATATGGGTTAATAACTAATAATATCATGATCCACACTCAAGTAATTCAAAGAAACTAAAATTTTTGATTGACACATTTCGTAGATCCAATTCGCATTCTGAGTTGTTGATTGTAACAGGAATTAAGACCATCATTCAGCTTTCAATTGACCCTAGTAAATCTCATCTCAAATCTTTCAAGTTTGAACAGCTTGTGCAATCAGTAGATTAAAAGGCATCTAGCTCACGGAGGAGAAAAGTAATAAGAAGAAAAGAGGGGGATGGGATTCTAAAGCAGATTTTCATTCCAATATTAGACAAAAAGTGTAACATCCCAAACCACTCCAACCCATAAGATATCAGCCTAACTTCATTGCAATTTTAAAAAGCTTTTTTTCTAGGTAGAGAGAACCAAAATGTTACAAACTTTTTACGACTATAAGATATTGGCCTAACTTCATTGCAAATTTTAATAAGCTTTTTATTAGGTGGAAAGAGCTGAAATATTACAAACTTTTTAGGACTAGTCTCACCATTTGATGTGGGAAAAATGAAGTGTTCCCTCACTACTACTCAAATCTAGTCACGCCCAAGGGTCTCACAGACATAAGATTTCATCTGCCTTCAGGTACTTGAGTACTACAATCCATGTCATTCCACGTATGCAACGGCCTACACTAACATGGGAAGTTACTCTAATAACATTTGTGACAGGTCAACTTGCTCTACCACATAAAATATCATCAGCTACATCTTAAAAGGCCTCTTACATGGTGAATAGGACTCAGGTCTAAGGATTACCCTCATCATCTGATGCAAGATGGTCGAATATAACTCCACACCACAATTGAAGCTCATCGAACCCACCAAAATGAGACTTCAGCTACCCTCAAGCAACCGGGTACCATGATCCAATTCCCTATTAATCAAAGAGAATAATTATCTAGAATTTAGCCAAATATGCTTAGAGAAACTGCTAAAAGACTTAAGGCCACCTAATCACAAGCGACTTAGATACTTTGGCCCAAGCTATCAAAAATGAAAACTACCCCGTAGCTATCAAAGATCTATGTGCAAAGAAATACAGTAGGCTTTTTGCATTCCATAATCTCTGTGCAGAACTTAAGTTGCAACTCCATTTCACTTAAGGCAGGAGTTCCCTTTGAGAAATCATTAGCCTCTGAAGACTTTTAATGCCATTTCGTTAAAAAAAGTGAAGGCAATGCTAAGCCCAATTTGAGACTCAAAGCATCAAGTGATAGCTAATTCTAAGCTAGGAAAGGACTTAAAAAGAATATCCTAAATCCACCCCCCCACCAAAAAAAAAATAGCATCAACATTCCATTACTATTACAACAGACGAAAACTCCATTTTGCCATGAAGACACAAAACATCAAGGAGAATTACACTAAATAAAATTTTTAGGCAAAAAGAGGCTCCACTTCAATTTCAACAAAATACAGTTGTTACTGCAAAGCACAAATGATAAAGCTTTAAAATAAAACACTAACCTTCAGTAAAGGTATATGTATATCACCCAAAGTAGTGTTCGGTATAATCAAAGCGGTCTCAAAGTCCCATATGCTGGTAAAAACTCTTTAAATGCTGACAAAGTGGAGAAATAGAAAAGTTAGACACCAAATGACCAAAAGAGTATCCAAAGTTGACTCCCACTACAAAGGACATTTTTTTTTATACACGAACGAGATGGAGGAAAGAAGGGGTAAAGAATTTTTATAAATTCATAAGCTTTATTCCTGACACAAAAATAAGTGAATTTAACCTAGGCAGCATACAAAGAAGAAAATTGAGCACCTCTCATGAATTCTGTGGAAAATCACTTGGCCGTACAATGTTAACATCTTCAAATTCATTATCATATGTAAGCAAGAAAATTTGAATGTTAATTGTAATTAACAAGCCTTTGGTCAAAAATATGACTATAAGTAATCACTACTAACCATTTGTCATAAAATCTCAAGCCAAAGTCAAATCTCCATCAATAAATAACTAATATCTTAGAAAGCTATAAAATTGCAACGTTTTGACGATACTTGTAGGGAAAAGATTACAAATTATTTGAAAGGCACCCGACATGCATAAGAATGAATATGTGATTAGAAGCCAAATTATCATATACAAAGCATATATACAATAAAAAATGTAACATGAGTCAGCTGAATTTTAGTCACTCTCTGTTCCACTGTTAACTATTTTAAAAATCCTCATATGAAACTGAATCACTAATCTTGGGTAAATTCTCAAAATCAATTGTAACTTTGCTATATGGAACACCAATTATAACCTTAACAATTAGGCCAGACTAACTCCTAAAGCAAAAAACACACAAAAACTAGAACTGAAGAAATCCACACGCTATTTGTCCCTGACCATGAAACTGAAAAGAAGCTGAACAAACCTCTTATTGCCCACCCGCTAATATTTAATTTCCCTCAGTTTATTGATTAGTCAATGGGCCGCCCCTTCCAAAATCCCCACTACCAAACTGTCTGGGCCACCCCACTCCCATCATTTTCATCGTCAACTTTTTTGCTTCCAATACCAAAACTCAAATGAAAATTGCTGTTAGTATATGCTAGAAAAGAGAGTTTGTAAACCATTGAGGGGATTAATACTACTAGCTGTCTGCATGAGTACTATCTCCCTCACAACAACAGGGAAATGCGAGGTGGCTAAAAGTAATGGAAAGTGTCAAAATTTTGGCCACAGATAGAGGTGACAACAATTTTAAAAGGTTGTAGCGGCAATTGCTGAGGCATAACAATTATGCTGTCGATCCTATGAAGAATGGTGGCATTATTAGTACCAGGAATAAAGGCAAGATGGTCATGGTACAGAGAGGAGAAGGCAGGAAATGTAGTCATAGCTGGCAGCAAGTCCAACTATTCCTTGAGAATTTCGTGATGACAAAATGGGCAAATCACTACTACATAAAAACAAGCAATTTCATTAAAACCCTCATGCTTATTTCTATGGATTCAATTTAGTAATGAAGATCAAGAACCTCAACTGCTGATCATAGCCACCTCTCTTGCTCCACCCAGCATTGCACTACCCAAAACTACTACTAGCCCATCCACTTTGAGGGGCTTGTAAATATTTACACACACACACACACTCATGTATACATACACATTGGCAGGCAGGGAGGCCTAGAATGATCGAAAGCAAACAGCACAAGGGAGAGAATTACTCCATAGTTAACTTGAAGCCTATCAATTTTAAGAGATCCTCCAACATTACAGCTTGATATCCAAAAACAAATATACAATTCCTAATTAATACTAAAGAATCAAAATTATTACCTTGGCAAATTCCACCAAATAAATCAATTCAAAAGGACCGGAGGCAAAGAAACTACCAAACAGAAGACTCGGATGGAGCACCATCACATTATTACACACGCACACACATTAAAAAGCATTTTGTCCCAATATCAAAAAAGTATAAAAAAGTCAGCTAAAATTAAAAAAAAATTTGTAAAGGTTCCAAAAAAATTAAAGAAACTTAGTAAAGCACTTAATGAAAAAATGATAAAAAAATAGAAAAGTTAGAAAAAATTAAAAAAAAAATGTAAAACACTTAATAGTTAAAAAATTAATAAAAAGTTGATATTTTTATTTACTTATTTATTTTTTTTTTGTTTGGGGGGTGTTTAAACCAAACAGCCTTCCATTCATGATTAATAAACCTCAGTCGTTCATGATCGACCAGTATGCATGACACTTTGCTCAGAGATAATAATCTAACTCTAGAGGGGCTTTGATTGGTCGTTGTTGCCTCCCATTCAAAGGCCTAATTCAAGCATATCACGCCAAACTATACCTAATTGATTCATTGTCACCTAAATACTCGTTAAAAGTTAAGATATGTTAAAGCAAACCTAACTATATCTTGTGCATGAAACAAAATTCAGTAAAATTTTGATTCCAAACAAAATTAGGAGCCAAGATTTCAATGTTATATCACAAAGGCTTTTTAACGAAAAGGAATTAATTCTGAAATGGATTTTCATAAATCCAAAACCAAAACAAACAACATTCATCTACCATTGTAATAGTTGGTGTTAAAATCTTAGAACAAACCCTTACCGGTCAGTACCAATGCAAGTCACAGCTGCGATGACACGGACAACCAAAGACGAGCAATCGGAGACGTCATCAGTGTGTTTCGGCAAACATAGGCTTTACTGGCGTAAACTATCCAGCAAAACAGCGGTGGACAAGGGGAAACCAGAGTTTGGGGGATTTCCAATTCGATGGGAAGAAATGGGATTTAACCTAATGTGTGGGGAAGAAAGGAGAAGTGATTGGGGGTTTCCAATTCGCAGGGCTTTTGTTGGAGAAGCAGAGGTGTTTTTTTACTTTTAAGCTTTATCGACCAGACATGTAGTCGCGGAATAATTAAATCACCGACTAGTTAGTCAGAAAATATACCAACGCAAAATTATTACCTTCCCCGACCAACAAGTTCATCGTAAAACATGTAATTTTTTGGCGCAAATAAATGGCGCAGGGTTTTTCAGATTTTTACCGACTAACTGGTCGGTGAAAAGCTGATAAATTTAATTTTACCGATTGCCGACTAAAATTTTGGTCGGGAAATCAGAAAACATGGTTGGCAAATATTCATTAATTCCCGAGAAATTTCAATCTTATTGTCGACTAACTGGTCAACAAATATTATATAATTGGCGACCGAAGCCATTTTGGTCGGCAAAATTGGTCGGGAAAACTGTGCATTCTTGTAGTGTAAGTTTATTCATTTCAGAACAATCTTGCACACAATCATTGGGGATTGGGTACCTAATGAATCGTACTTTAGGATCACCGTCTAGGACAACGATACGCCATGACAAATTAGGATACACAACTTAATCACTTTGTAGGCTACTAACCTACTGGCATGAAAGCTAATCCTGCGTAGGTTCCAGGACTCTCAACCTGAGGGTATCTCAAGACCCTTCCTATTTTCCGTACCCCACTACCCCCGGCCAAACAATTACATTATTCATTTCTTTTCCACTAAGTTCTTGAAGTTAGGTTACATTTTAAGAATATATCAACCACATTGACCCAAAAGTACCCCGAAAGTGTATCGGGTAAACTCATAACATTATGTCCATTTAACCACCCATTCTCCTACTCATATTTCATGTTAAGCATGCAAAAAGTCAGATTTGGTAAACCAAGAAATCACAGAATTGTTATAAGCTTAAGTGTTTAAGAGGTGGGTGAATGTATAAGCTTAAGTGTTTAAGAGGTAGCTTGAAACCCTAACTAGGTTTTGGATGCAAACTTTGTTTCGGGGAAAAACATATTGAGGATATCCTTTAACCTAGAAGAAAACCAAGGTACTGGGAGTTCAAAGAGTAGTAAGTTAACAATCTTAGCCCTTTAAATTGGCTTAAATGTTTGGAATTAATTTTAGAGGTAAAAAGAAGTGAATAGTGTTAAGCGTACAAATCAAGTGTAGATAGTGTTTTGTTTTTAAGTGAAAGAGGGACATAAAGGGAATAAGTGCAAAAGATGGCATTATTTTCCAAGAGGCCGGCCATGTAGTTACCAATTAGTCCAACTTGGTCCAGCTTTGACTAACAAATAAAGACAAAGGAAGAGCTTGGAATACATTTGACTTGGTTTAGAATGGTTTGGCCGAATGTGATGGTTGAAGTGTGAAGCTTTTGTCTTTTTCCATCTTAGTTCAATTTTGACCAAAGTAAACACCTCAATTTTGACTTTCATCTACTTACACATGTATATATAGAGACCAATTCGGGTGACGAAGAAATTAGCTAGCCGAATGCATTGTTTTTGTCGTCATTAGTCTATTGTCTTCTTTAGTGTTCACAAGTCAATTAACATTAAACATGGTGGGTCCTAAACATTTAAACTTGGAAGACTTCTTGTTCATATGTATATATATGCTTGGTTGTAATGGTTAATAGGTGGAGGCTTGTGATTGGGCAATTGAATTGAAATTGGGCAATGGAATTGAAATTGAATTGGCATTAGAACCTTTCACCCGAGAGCTCCAAGCATCCAGCCAAATTTCTTTAAGTATAACTTGCAGAAAAGACCAACATAAGAAACGCTTTAGAGCTAAAAAGAGGAAGGCTCGGCAAAGGAAGGAAGAGAAGAAGAAAAGAAGGAAATGAAGAGGTGAAGAAGAAGAAGAAGAAGGAAGATAAGGAGAAGGAAAAATTAAGAACCTTGGTGAGCTTCCATGAATTTAGCTAGCTTTCTTCCACCACTTGAACATGGTTTTGTTGTAAAGAACTAGATAAAGTTCTTGAGAAATTAAAATGAGAAACTTGAATCTTTTTTAGGGTTTTTGGTGAACTTAGTTCAAAGAAAAAAGAAATATGAGAAGAGGCTTGAAAATACCAACTTAAGCACTAGAAGACCTACTCACTTGCTTTGAAGTTTTAGGGATTTTTAACCAAATTTGAGGTAGGGAAACTTTTCTACTCTCCTTAATATGTATTTTATTGCATAAGATGTAAAATTTGTGAATTGGGCTTGTTGGAGGCAAAATTTGCCAACTTAGGTTTGTTGGAGTTGTTTGTAAAAATCATGGTTGATTTGATGAATTATGAGGATTTTATGATGCTTGGATAAATTGTGATGGTTTGAAGTTATTTTGATGCTTGGAGATGGTTTGACGTGAATTTGGGATGAAGTAGGGTTTTTGGAGTCAGTTGTAATCAAGTCTGGTAAAATGTTATTTTGGATGCCCTAAACACCCAAAATTGCACCTCCTTATGACTTATGTAAAAATCTGAAATTTTTGAACTTAGAAAACAGTGTTGGAGACCATTTTAACCTTAGAAAGTTTGTGGAAATGTGTGTGGAAATTGGCTAGTTGTTGCACTCAAAATTTCCAAGTTGATGGCACTCTAAAGTGAACACAAGAACATTCTTCAAATCTGAAATTTTTACACTTTAATCCCTTCCTAACTCAGTGTTCTAGCTTGTTTAAAATGATGTATTTAAGTTAAAAATGGCTTTGTTAGAGTGGTGTTGTGTTGCAATATTGCTAAAGTGTTGTAACCACTTGAAATACACGAAAGAGAATCCGAAATGTCAAAAAATTCTTTGATTTCTTGGTTTACCAAATCTGACTTTTTGCATGTTTAACATAAACTATGTGAGTAGGAGAATGTGTGGTTAAATAGACATAATGTTATGAGTTTACCCGTTGCACTTTCGGGGTACTTTTGGGTCAATGTGGTTGACATATGTCTAAAATGTAACCTAATTTCAAGAACTTAACAGAAAAGAAATGAATAATGTGATTGTGTGGCCGGGGATAATGGGGTACGGAAAATAGAAAAGGGTCTTGAGATATCCTCGGGTTGAGAGTCTCAGAACCTGTGCAGGGTTGGTTTTCATGCCAGTAGGTTAGTAGCCTACAAAATGATTAAGTTGTGTATCCCGATTTGCATGCGTATCGTTACCCTGGACGGTGATCCTAAAGCACGATTCATTAGGTACGTAATCCCCAATGATTGTGTGCACGATTTTTGTGAAATGAATAAACTTAATGGCGACCTAAAGTTAATGTAAAAAAACCAAATGTTGGAGGTTCTAAATAGGAAAACTGAAAGATTGTATGTGGGTCATACTTTGTGGACTTTGAATTGTTTATGTATTTGTGGTCTTTATTCTTGCATCTTTATTATGTTTATTATTTGCATCATATATATATTATGGTGAGTAGCATGAGCATACGCCGTCCGTGCTCACGTCTCTACATATGTCATTACAGGACCCACACAAGAGGATTAGGTGTGCTCAAAACATAATTAGGGGATGTGCATGGCACCTCAAAGTCTTGACTAGCTCAGTTTTGTTACATTTTGGTATTATTTTTGATTCATGTATATTGTAAAACAAACTTGTAATGAAATGTACAATTCTTTTTTGGTTTCGGAAATGTAATGGCCTTAAGGCCGGGGTATGTAAAACTAATGAATTCTCATTTCATCATTTCCTTTGCCAACGTTTGGATTGTTTACATATTTATGCTTGTTAGCATAAATTCAAACGTATAGCCCCTGTGTAAGTTAATATTCCTAGTAGTGGATCTGCTGCATAGTTAGTTGGCAGTGTGAATATTATAGGCATGTTTAATTGTTACAAGTCCAGGTTTTAAACTAATTAGGCCATTATATAGTAGGGGAGTTTTTGTGGGTCCGTTGCATGACCGTTGCACCACTCTAATATTCTTTACCCGATTAGTCATATGATGTGTGTTTATCACTCACCCCCTCGGGTCCCTGGACCCGAGGCATGACAATTACTGCATATTATATATATTTTTATTATGTGTCGTGAGTACAAATAAATTAGTACTCACGTCCCTATAAATCATGTTATAGGTGTGAATCCTAGCAACTAGGTAGGGCTACTACGTTATATTTAGTTTTAGATTTTTAAATTAATGATTCAATTTTAAATTAGTCAGGATTGTATTAATATTTCATTTGGATTTATTCGATTGGTTGTAAGGCCATAGGGCCAAGATTTATTATTATTATTATTATTGCAACATTGTGGTCTGGTTGGACCAATGTTTAATTATTATTATTTTACTATTAAATTATCATTTTAGACTATAAGTGTTTGCTCTAGGGTGGTTATGGCTCGAATTAAAGAATGTGTATATTTAATACATCTTATGTGTGACATAATTCACGCACCCATCGAATCACAAATCTGGGACGTGACAATGAATTTGAAAGTTTACTTGTTGTTTTTTTTTTTTTTTTTTCTTAGGGGGAATTATCTCAAATGATTATCATATGAAATAACAATATTTATGATTTTAGTGTCAAGATATATGAAAAACACCACTTTACAAGTATTTAAAACATAATGAAAGCTACTTTTCATTAACTGGAATAATTTTTCCACTTTTAAGAAGTAATTAATGTAATTAATTTTTGTAATTAACTTTATCGCCAATTCTTATTTCCCTTGGGGAAAATAATTTTGAATTATTTAATTTTCTTAAAGGATTTAGTAATAATACTAAACATGATATCATTTAGTACTGACTACAAATCTAGTTATTTGTGAGTTGGGTAGCATTTGGATGGTAAAAAAAGTATAACAAAACTATAAAAAAATTAATGTAAAAATGATATGTAATGAAATTTGATTGGAAGAAAGTATAACAATTTGTTAAAAATTGGTAAATTTTGATAAATCAAACACTACCTTATTCACATTTTACGTAAACTTAATTCACAGCACTAAATGAATTTAAGCTCCACTATTGGCTCATTACACATTCAAGCTCAAGGTTATATTGGGTTCATTTAAACACTTACAAGTTGCGTTAAATAATTGTTGGGTCTATTATTTTGATTAATGACAATTGCGAGTTAAAACTTAAGTTTGTTAAATTTTTGAAGTGTTTTGAATCGAATCTTGTTGGTTAAGTCATTCTTTGGTTTTGCATAAAATTGTTTCAAACAACTTTTGTAGGAAGAAGGTAGCTCAAAGACAATTTAAGCACTAAAGATTCTGGAAAAAAAGCTCGAAGGGAGTTCAAGCACTAAGATTGTAATACCCTAGACTTTTGAATGAATGTGAACTATGAATTTTACATGTCTTGGTGATGATTGTGTGTTCTAAATTATGGAATGGCTTTAGAATTTAAATTTTCTTAAAGACGATGGCAATAAGAATATGTTTGGAGCCTAAATTAAATTAAATTTAGTAAGTAATGGATTAAGGTTTAGTAGTATAAAACCCCTAATCCTCTAAATTAATTTAAGTGATTAGAAGATCATTTTCCTAAGTGGTAAAAAGTGGTTATTTGCTTCAAGTGCTAGGAAATAAGCTTAAGTGTGAAGGAAGCAATGTAGTTCAAGTGCAAGAAGATTAGTCAGAAACTAATTGACAAGAGGACAAAAACATGGAGGAAGTGGCCAGCCACATGAGAAAGAATAGTCCAAATTTGGTTATGTGGAAGCAAATCACTCAATTTTGATTAAGTCAAGTAATTTAATTTTAACCAAGTCTTACATGTAGAGATACATAAGCCAATTTAGTGATTTGGAAAGACTATTGGCCGGCCATGTAGGAGAGAAAAATCTAAATTTGTTACGTGGAAGAAAAGTGTTCAAGTGTGCCATGTGGAAGAAATTGGCTCAATTTTGACCTAGTCAATGTAATTCAATTTTGACAATTTATGCACATATAGGCACGTGAGCTAAATGATTACTTGGAAGGAAGCTATGACCGGCCATAGGAGGAAAATTGAGGAGTAAGTTGATTTGGAAATGGGTTAGCCGAATAGGGCATTTCCTTGTCCTTTTCTTGGTTTGTTTTGTTATGAACATGGAGTCAAAGATAATTACATGGGTGGCCATGCCCATAGACTTAGGAAGCTATGTTATTGACTAAAATGGAAGAGCTATTCGACTGAGGAAAAAGCTTAGCCGAATAGATTAAGCTTTGTTGCTTTATTTTTTTTGCATTTTATCATGTTGTGAACATAGTGTAAAAGCATTAAAGTGGTGGGCCATGTCATAGACTTATGGACTTACCATGTGATTCAATTAGGGACCCTAAAGGAAGATAATTCGGTTGATAGAAGACTTGGGAGAAGGTTTAGGAAAGACAAGGACCAACTAGTTGGATTTTGACCAAATAAAGTGAAGACTGGTTAGCTTAGGACCAAAACCAAATAAAGACTAGTTAAAGTTGGACCAAATCTTCCACTCATTCATTCAAATAAATCAAGCCTTCATGGAAAGGGAGGCATGGCCGAATGTCAAAGGAAATTGGTGGGAAGGAAGACTTTTGAACTAAAGAAACCATATAAGCCAAATGAACCTTTCGGCCAAGGTTGAACCAAAGAAATAACCAAGAGTGTAAGGGGAAAGAAAAAGAGAAATAACAGGGAAGGCCAAGGGGAAATTCGGCCAAGGAGGAAGAAGAAAGAAAAGAAAGAAGAAATGAAGA
>JAVXUM010000017.1:34772660-34787929 GCA_035590655.1 Pouteria glomerata | reverse complement strand
AAGCGCGCTAATCACGTCTACTGAAAGCAGTTGATTTAGAGCTTACAAGACAATGCCAGATAGAATGATAGGACAAGAAGGGTTTCTGACTATGACTCCTCCGAAACTTAAGTCAGTGTAAGCTCGAGAGAGAATAAAACAGTAAAATAGTGGGTAATAGTGAACGTACTTAAATTTTTGGTTAAGTGTTATATTTATAGTATAGGCAATGTGAATAAAATAATATAAATTCAGTCTAGAGAAATCATTACCTTTCCAATTTGACTCCTTAGCTCGTGTAACAATTTGCTTTACATTTAATACCTATCACATAGCATTTGATACTAGTGAGGTTGAAATTAGACTTTTTTTGCATTAATTGGACAATTGAGATATCCCAATATCACATCACTCTGTCACACATATATGATGATGAACTAACTAAATGGAACATTTAGTTATAAATGAATTACGTTGTAATAAATAAACCAAATTTATTATTTCATGTCCCACTCGCTTGTGTAACTCAGTCTTTATGATCGGAGATACATTAAAGTGATTGCACTCTTGCTCCGCAAACTTTATTTTGATATTTTTTTTTACTAACAAACTCAAACCTAAAAACTAATTTCATTCAAACCTAAAAATTATAAGAAAAAAAATCAAATTTTATCAGAACAAAAATTATATATAAAAAGAAATAACTAAAAGTAAAGCTGTTTCTTTTAAATTTATCAAAAAAACAAAAAAAAAGGACGAAGGTATAGGGTGAGGCAATACGCTTGAAACTCGTGAAGATGGACCAGCGATTAGACTTTGGAAGTACACTTTCGAGTGTTTCGACGATTTTCATGTGAAGGCATTATGAAATGTTGGAATTGTTAGATGGTTAATTACTAATTTCCTTTACGAATGATGCACTGCGAGCCGCGTGGACCCTTCCAATCCAACCCAATCGCGGCGGTTCGCTTAGGTGACACGTTAACATTTTTGACTACTACTTGCTTTAAAAAATTGAAAGAAAAAAGTCTCATAATGTTTGTAGGAGATTATTAAATTTTAATTTAATGATTTAATATATTTATAATATTTTAATTTTAAAAAATATAAATATATTTAAATGATTAAATTTTAATTACAAATCACGAGATTGACAGTCTCGAAATCCTAAAATAGTTTGACTAGAAAGTGACTCATGTTATTACAATTTTTTCCTTTTTTTTCTTTTTTAAAATTAAATTATATTGTATTATTAAAGAAAAAAAATTACAATAACACCTAACATCAACAATCAAAGTAAATATATATATATATATGTATATATCAACATTAAAATAGTAATAACAAGTTTTTTATTTAATCTTTTTATCTTTTTAAAAAAAGATAAATCAATATCATTAAGACCCAAAAACAATATCATATGATATTTAGTAAATTAATAATTTACAGTTAATAGTATAAACACACAGAAAAAGCATATGGTGGTAGTGTTTGAAAAAATAAAGAATTTAACATATCAAGATAATTAGTGCTTTCATTTTATTGGCGTGTGTGTGTGTAAATATATATATATATATATATGAAGAATATCCTAGTAATGCCCTTTTGTGTTTGTCTGTGTGAAAAGTGGCAGCTTTAGAATGCACTCAAAACTGACAATGGAACTAATGCATTCAAAATGGACAATAAGTCCATTTACATATTAGTAATTTGGAAAAAAAGTGCCTTATCAAAGCATTCGTTAATTTTCTTTGCAAAAAGTTCAGCCATAACTCTTCCTTGCAGTCTTAAAACTCCAGATAAGACAAACTAAGAAAGGGAACGAGGGCACAAAGCAAAAAAAAGTGAAGCAACTATATATTCAACTTATGGATTGGACCTCTGCATCCTCAAAAATGCTTACTGCTTCTGCCCCTGAACTTTAGAAAACCTAATTCATTCCACAGAAGATCAACATCTCAGCCTATAATGCTTTGGTCTTTACAAATTAATCAACAAAAGGCGGTGTATAACATTTCCACCGATTATGCACAAGCAACACCAGTTCAGTGGCACCTCAATTGTATGATCTAATCTATCATCAAAGGCTCTTCTCCTATTTGTGTTTTTACTCTCAATCTCTGATGTTCACACGAGGCCCTTGTTAAGTTTCCTTATAAAGGAAAGCTCATCGTTCTTTCAAAAGAATAATAGAACCAAATTTCTCTCTTCAATTACAATCATGGAAAAAATTGAACACCAAACACACATTAAAACCATGTGTTTAAGCTTGATAATAAATGCATACCACTGAAACCAAGCAATGTCTGTTCTTTGGATCAAGTCCACGGTAAAGGACACCAATATCTATTTCAGTAGCTAGAGCAGCCAATGTTGCCGTTATGTCCTCCACACTCTCACAAGTATTCTGCCAACCCAGAACTGCAAGACAAACCATTTATAATTCTAAGTTGCTTACAAAAATGAACTACCTTTTAACAGAATGAAAATTCTGTCAATGAATTTGTATTTACCTGTTGTGAAAACATGTGGTGGAGTTGCAAGAATATGATGGATATAATTAAACTTCCCACAGCCACCAGCCTCGGGGTCACAAGCTAGCTGGTGATTCATCTCTACAAGGTTTAGAAGCTCATCAAAGGAGCTTTCTGTGCTCATTCCCTGAAAGGCAAAAGAAAAAAAACTCTCAGTCAATAAAAAATAACTTAATAAACTAATAAAATATGCAAATAAGACATGCCTTCATCATTCGGAGGGCGCTGGCATTAATATTATGAAAGAAAGACGTGTACTTAAGGTGTCTGGACTCTAAGCCACAGTTGTAGCAATTCATCCTTTCAAAAATGTCCATTCCAAAAAGAGAATGTGCAATACAAGTGTTGTTTGTGCAATCCCAAGAGCTTGTGCAATTGCTTTCTATGGATTCAGTATCGGAAATGCTGAAACCAGATATAAATGATCGATGAAGGCAGTCAAATATTACTCCCAACACTTCAGAAGCATCATTCATTTCAGCCTGTCAGTAGAAGGTATATTATTTGTCAGAACTTTCCATAACAAAAACTTTAAAGCATAACATGAGAACAACAATTGATAATAAATTACAAAAAGAGGAGGAGGTTAGGAACATAGTTACAAGACCTCCTGGAAGAAATTACTATCTGGATATAGGTTGCTTAGAGCAATCCGCAGTGACGTAGGAGCCACAGCTTCTCTTCGCATGTCTGTAGATGCCACACTTAGGGCAGTAAAAATATCATACAGTGCACAGGTAACGCAAGGATCTCCAATATGAACATGCTCTGACCTTGATCTCCCCAAGAATTCATCTCGAAACCGTCTTAAGTGCCACAAGGACTGAATTTCGTGATAAGTCAGTCTCCAGCAAAGAAAGACATACAGACAAAACAATATTCCAATAGAAATTACACATATTCTCTAAAACCAACCTGTATGATAACATTTAGAAAACAGTTGTATTCGCCAACTTCATTCTTCAGGCCAGTGCCATATACATCTTCTCCATTCACATTTTCAAGTGTGACTTCATGAGGTGAAATATTCAACATATCCACTTCAGAAGACACCCTTTGTGACATCCTTGAACTTGAGATCGAAGGCAATTTCTGATGTGCATGAAATGTGTCTGGTGAACAAGGCAAAATACAAAGCAGAGTTTGCTTTAGCAACTTGAAGAAAAAGGGAAACAGATCTATGTGCTCAACTTGCTGGTAATTGCACTGATACAGGGATAATACAAAGGCCAACCAGAGCACGATTGAATCCATGGGCACCATATTGGCCTCAACTCTGTCTCAGGGAGTTTTGGATATGACAGCTGAGACACAAGACACTTAAAAATCAAACAAGCACATAACTATACACAGTTGTAAGGATCCCAATACAGATCTACGATACACTTTAGTCAAATCGATCCTGATCCTATAAAATTCCCATGGAAGTAGGATGCTATGATTTTGATGACGCAAGAATCGTCCCGGATTGTAGAATGTTGGTTTTTTATTACCTTATGTTTAAAGTCTAAATACTCGTAAGTCATATTAAATTAAATATACAAAGAAAAGCAAATTACATCAAGGCAATTGATATTTATAGGCTGTAATATTTCACAGAACTAGAGAGCTAAAGGAATACATAAATGCAACTGATACTTATACGCTGTAGCATTTACTTCATGTTTTGTATCCTAAGAAGGTTGGAGTGACAGTGGATAGAATATGATGGAATGCGTCTCATCAGGAATTTTTTGAGGTGAAGACTTTTTAAAATGTCCTAGAAGGCAGGAATAAAATTGATTTTCCTTGGCATAATATTTGGAAGTTTGGACTTCGAGGCCCCTCCAGAAGTTGATTTTTTTTTTTTAAAGGATGGGGAATCCATTAATCACCTTCCTATTCATTGTACTTGGTCCAAGAAATTATGAGAATTATTACCACCTTAGTTTGGTATGCACTTGATTTTCCCAAAAGAGGCAAATCAAGATCTTAAGGCGTGCGCATGTTGATAAGGGGGAAAAAAAGAGGGTGGGTGAAGTGTTGAGAATCATTCCCTGTGCTTAATATGGTTAAAACGTGTGTCCAAATCTGTTTGGTTCCCATAGAAACAACGGACAAAGATGTCTTTTTGCCCCATCAAACACAAGATGAAACCGTCCAACCCCCATGTCTCTCCCTATTCAAGGCAAAGAAGTGCTTTCCCTCACGACTAGGGAAGCTCTCTTGCTTTGAAGACCCACCTCGCTCTCTCATTTGCCTGAAGAATTGCTCCCGCCACCAAGAAACACCTTTGTCGTGAAACTCCACCCAGGAACCCCATCCCGTAAAATCAATCAACCAACCTCTCTGCACAATCAATCAACCCACCTCTCCCTCTCTCTCTCTCTCTCTATATATATATATATATTTGTCCTCGAACCAGCACAGACACTATATAAGACTCTGAACATGGCACGGGGGGCAGGTGACTACTTTTGAAGGAATGTTTGGTTCTCAATTGGAATAGAAAACCTTATATTTTTGGAAATATTTCTGTTGCTTTTATTGTATTTCACTTTTTGGCACATTGTTTTATGAAAACATCAGACAAGTTCTGAAAGAGATATTTTTGTAAATTTTATTTTACCAAAAAAAACATTTTGGACAATTGTAAGAAACTAAACTTTTCGATTAATGATTTATCATTCCATGGTTAAACCATTTGAATTCATGTAGTTAGTTAAAGGATACAGACACACATATTATTTTAACTTTTGATGATAACAAAAAAATAAATGATAACAAAAAATAAACAATCACTTTGGGTTGTACTTGAATATTTTGCAATTTTTATGTCCAATAACAAAACATGTTCATTCAAAGAAATGCCATAGTTTTAACTTGACAATCATGAAACGAAAATAATCACTTACAGAAAGAGTTACAGCATATGGATAGACAAACATCTGAGAGAGGTGGTTGGAAAATGAGAGCGTGAGACTTCAGATTTTTTTTTTTTTGGACAGTTGAAACTCATTAGAGCATTAATTATTATATCACTTAAAAGCTTAAGCAATTAGTAGAAAGAGCAAGATTACCCATCCCTTGTGGACATACGTATTACTTTTCCCATTCGGGGAGAGGGATTCTATGGAATCCCTTGACGAGAATGGAGACTCTAGTCCCCACCCCACCATATAGTCATTTATATACTAATTAATAATATAAATGTTTAGATGTCAATATATTTTGTCCTTGGCCAAAACAAGGATGAGGAACTCGCATCTAGGCAAAAACGGAGAAGGAAAGAAATTTTCAACCCCCAATAAGGATGGAGATGGATAATGTTAAACGAATACAGGGAAAGAGATCCCCACCCCCAAACTTGCCCCGTTAACATCCCTAGCTTTTAGGGAGGGGTTAATTTTATTATTTATATTTGCTCATTTTCTCTCAAAGCACCCCCTCATGTGGGCCAAACTGACTTTTTAAGTGAGCCAAACAAGTGTGAAAATGGACTTTTTCAGTAAAATAAAATCAGAAGCACTTCGTACCTTCTAAAGGAGATGCCTTCCAAAACCATGTCCAACACTTTGTCCAAAAACACTAACAGGACAACATAAATGAGTACAGCATTTCCCAATGTTCTTGAGTTCTATAGCATGTCAATGACCCACTTGTCCAAAATTGGTGAATATGGTGGCTGTGAGGACTAACTCGGCATTTTAAACATAATTATATCACGCTTGGGAGGATGCAAGCCATGATTGCACTAGCAACGCCACATAATGTAAACTTGGATTGCACAGGTTCATCCATCTCAAAATTATTCTTGACCAAAAATATGATTCAGTCAATCCCAATCAAAGCTTAGGTAATATGGTCCGTTAGACAAGAGTAAAGTGATAAGGGGCCGCTTGGCAAACCCCAAAAATCTTCAACTTTTCACCAATTTTAAACTTCTTCCATTTCCGTCCACTAAAAATTTACCAAAAACTTTTTAAACTTTCTCCAATTTTCTCTAACTTTTTGCAATGTCATCCAACTTTTCTACAAGTTTTTACCAAACATCCAACTTTCTCCAAAAGTGACACATGGCAACACTAAAACAAAAGTTGCAAAAAGTTAAACTTTTTTGATTTACCAAATGCGGCCCTAAGATTGAATTTGGCTTGTTTGCTTCACAAGCGAAAAATCTTATAGCAAGAACTAATCACTCTGATCTTATTCCCACTAAATTCTAAAGAATAAGTTTCTTTTCTACACTTGGGACTAAACCAAAAGGCATGATTGACTTTTCATACATCTTTTAGAACACCCCCCTTCCTTTCTTCCATTTGATCAATTTCACCAGCCATACAATGTTTTAAATGCATAATGCATTTCATTTATTTTCTCAAACATGATCAAAAACTGCCTGATTATGAATGGGACAGTTAATCCAAGATAACAAGAATAAGCACCAAAGGTACTTTATCCATTACTAATTTTCATTATTTCTTCATATTTCCTGTTTCAATTAAAGCTATGTTATATGTCATGCCCATGTCACATCTAAATCTAAAACATCAAGACAAGGTCCTAACTTTTTATACAGACCCTTAGTTACATCAATCAAGTTTATGTCATCAACAAACAACACAAACCACGAAATGCTTCAATACCATGTTAGAGCATTAGCCACTATCTCACTTAAAATCTTAAGCTATTAAGGAGGGCGACAGTTTATTATTTATTTTAACATTGTCTCTCAATAGACTAACAGTCAGGTCGGTGTTGATGACTATTGGAGATAGATGCACTGCCGGGATTTTTTTAAACTTTAAAGGTATTATGGTCATTACACAGTCAACTTGGTCAACAGCTACTTTATAAACGGAAAATTTAACAACAGGGGGGTTGGTGTCCAAAGCCAAACCACATGTGGTGTCCCTACCCATTTTGAAGCCCAAGGGAGCTAGGTAAACAAAGCCAAAACCACAGGAGATGTCCCTACTCATTTTCTGAATCCCATGAGAGCTAGGCGCACAAAGCCAAAATCACAAGGGGTAAATTTACTCTTTTGCAAGTTCTGCAGCAAATGCATCTAGAAACACTTTCCCCAGAAGTAAAAGGGATGATAATTGCACCATGATCTGGATCCATCACCACATATGAGCACCAAAGCTCAATAGGATTTTCAAAGTCTATAGAGGTAGAGGCAGAGGCAGAGGCAGAGACAGATATGAAGAATTACCAAGTTTGTCTTAATCAAAAGTATAAATCCTTTATAACGCCTGTAATGGTGTTTCCCATTCTATATAATTAACAGCACCATAGTTCAAAAATCAGACAATAACAAGAGTCCTAATGGTAAGAGTATGTTGTATCATTATTTCAAAGAGCTATACGAAAATATAGAAAAAATATTTAATTAAAAAAAAAAGGTCGAATTACTTGGAGCAAGAGAACAGTCAATGGAAATAATTGCCAAAGAAGCACTACATAATGCTACCCAAGACACCTTTCACTATGGCCTACGGGACACAATATGGGTACAAATACGAATCTGATATTTATTTTTTTTGGTGATAATCGATATGGTGGTGCTAGGCTTAGCTCTGACTCCATTTAGGGCCATGTATATATGTGTGTGTGTGTTAAAACAGTTTCACTAGTGCTCAGTGGGGAAAAAAAGTAAAATAAAATATAAACTAATAAAGATAATATAATCTAAAACAAGTAGTCCAAAATTTAGATTTTCACATCACCAAAACAACTAACAAGCTCAAACTAAAAATAAATAAATAAAACAAAAGACAAAATAAAAACTCTTCATCAAAAAGATATGGAAAGAGGATATCATCCAACCCTTCAATTTCAGTAGTTAAAAAACTATAAACAATGGAGGATATCGCCAACAACTTAAATATGTAAAGAGGATATCGTCGAATATAATTTGATTTGGTCCTTGAGAAACTTTTTAGTTTAATTATCACTTGACACGGGATCGGTAAATTTGATGGTACGGATCAAGGACGCACCACAATTAGGGTCCCTGTGATCCAGATCATGATCCCAAAAGGAAATCCCCAATCTTGGTAACACTTGTACTGCATTGTTTCAAAGGTATGTAATATATATATATGAATATTATATGTTCCAAATAAGAAACACAAGTCCAAATGAGAATTCTTAGTCTTCAGTGGTGCTCCAGAAAATACCACTCAACCTAGCACTGGTGTTCATGTGGCAGATCTAGCAATATTTGAAACAGTCAAAATAGTAACAAACTAAAGAATATTACACCATACATGAACAGAATATTTACCAAGGCTTTGGCGAACAGCTTTTTTAAGGTCAGCTTGGAACCTCTCATCATCGTCATCATCTGCTTGTAGTAGCCTTAAAGTCTTTGTTCCGTTGTCTCCCATGTAAGAATTACCTAATTGAGCAAAGAAACCCTTGAATTATATTAGTTTCTTACTCCACAAAAAGGATCAATAAAAACACCATTTTTGGACCTTTTTTGTTTATTTATTTATTCATTTTTCTTTAAAAAAATTTTTTAGGGTAGGGACTGACACCATCCCATTCTAAAAAATGAGAAACCAGGTAATAACTTGTAGAGAACGTGTCATCAAGTCGCCCTTCTCAAACAACAATTTTTAATGCAAGGTAAAACATTGCCAACAGGTCTGTTAACACAAAAGGCAACCAAAAAGAAGTTGTAAACAGCGATGGTTGACAGCAAGCATGGAAAGGTAATGCATTCATCTCAAATATGCAAGACCAGTAATGATATTTTTGAGCTCCACAAGAAATATCAAACTACATGAAATTTTCCACTAGTTTAAAATAATATGAGAATGTCCATATGATGGTAAGTAAGGTATGGGATACAGATGTCACCATTTAATAGGCCTCAAACTTGGAAAGCCTTTATCAAAAAATTGATTGGCCACATGAATCCCTCTCATCCATTTCATTTAGAGTTATGTCCTACATTAATCCTAGACAGATCAGAATACATGACCAAATAAGTGATTGTATGTTCGATGTTGATCCTTTACCTACTGCAACCCACCTTCCTCCAGGCATCAGACAGCCTGCGTGCACAGATGGAACTATGGTATGATAGTAAGGGCCACCCCCCATATCCAAAACGATAGCCAGAAACTGTAAATGCCTTATATTTTGTAGTTAAAAAGTGTAAATATCAGTAGTTGCCCCCAAGTCAAAATTCAATTTAGCTACTAATTTTGGTGGGTCCAGGGCCAACCCCCCCCCCCCAAAAAAAGGGGGGGGGGGGTGGGAATCCGGCATTTTTTATTCCATTCCTGGCTGCATGAAAGGTAAGACGTTAAATGACACAGGCACAGTTTTATAAACTCAAAAAGTTGTAAGATGTGGTTATATGTCAAAAAGTAACACTATAACCATTGTGATCTGTCTTACATTCCAAACATTTAAAAATGCCAGAGAAATTAATGCAGTCAAGGATTACTGCTTATCACATGCTGATTTCAAAACTAAACATAAACATATGTGTGTGCACCATTCACTCTCTTTCGGATGCCCATACACCGAATCAAGAACAGTAACAGAAACTTTGATTCCCATTGGCAAGCTCCATTAACAGAAAATATCAAACACAAGCTTGCTTCTATAGCAAGTATCTAAATGAAACTTACTGCTGCCACTATGCAAACCATCATTGACTCTAACTTGTCCAACTTCGTTATTTTCTTTCTCAGATGAAACAGTTTGGTACTTTGCACCAAGCAACTTGGAAGAATTCCTCTGACGTCTACCTTTCCTTCCTGTCTGCCGATCAGAAGACAAAGCACCATCCACTGGAATTCCCCCATTAGCTAGGCCTGCACAAGAAAGGAATGATGGGAACATCTTTCAAAAGATATATTTATCCCAAAAAACTCTAAATCCTGGTGATGTCATTCCTAACCTTGCTTAATTTTTGTATGATGGTCCTCATGAGTGTGTCCAATCCTTTGCACAGATCCATCAACACTGTTCACAGGCACCCCTTCGAATACATTTGGGAATCCATTTTTCTGGGCCAAGGATTCCTACAAACTTTCAAGCATGTAAGTTATCATTTATATAAAAATGGAATTACCATGACCCAAAATTCAGCAGCATGCATTTTTCTCGGGTAATTACCAGTTTAGTTAATTAAACAGTCTAATAAGTAGAGAACTTGAGATCACCAACGACCAAAAATTCAAAACCATTCCAACTACGGGTGTGTTTGGAGTGATAAAAAGTGAGACAAAGTGAGATAAGTTGTGAGTTCGTAATCCGTGCAGTAAAATAAATTTTAGATATTTTCAGATGTTTTTAGAAATTTTTAGAGATTCAGAGTTTTTTTTTTTTTTTTTTTTTTTGCAAACCAAACAGTGCATACAAATAAGAAACTCAGTGCAAATATTGCTCACCTGCTTACAATGTTTCAATTGCTTATTTACATTTTGATCAATTTCACTTTGTCTCTCTGGCATCGTTCCTGTAGTTTTCTTATGTAGTTCAGCAAGATGCTTCTGTTTAGCCTCTTCTTCAATTCGTCTCTGATACTCCAGTGTTTCTTCAAGCTTTCTTTCCTCTGCTTCGAGTTCAATAAGTCTATATTCCTCTTCCTTCTGTTTTATAGCATCGCCACTTATGGATACAGCAATTTCAGAATCTAGATGATCTCCATCAGATGCATCTGGAAAGGAGCTGCATCATAAGAATTTGCAGAATTAGAAATTGAACTATGCCAAGTGTCCATGCTCATAGAAAAATGTCCCAAAAAATTGTATGTGATGTGCATCACTGTAGCAAGAAAGAAGTACCCCAATTCTCCAGCCTCATAGTGAAGCATAAGCTCGTTGCTACTGGCAGCCTGCAAAAAGTAAGAAATAATTACCTCTTGATCCTGCTTTCCATATATTTACTCCAAAGATATAGATAGAATCGAAACATCAATGAAGGAAAAAGAAGAAAGTGCATAAAAATCCTGACAACACAGTTTTGACCTTTGAGTCCTTGGTTTTTCTGTGCTCCTTGCTCTTTTTCTTATCCCTTGTCTTCTCATGTACATGTCTTGTATTATCACTCCCCCCACCAGTGCCTTTTTTGGAGTCAAGTGCAAGTTCTGCTAAAAATGCTTCTCTTGCAGCATCGGATTTCTCAGTGGCATCTTTTTCAGCTAGGACCTCCAAGCGTGCCTGACACACAGAGTTCACACCAGAAGCCACAGAGTACAGAAAAGTCTTTATCCTAAAAATAAATGAATAAAGCATCCCAAAAATTGTTAACAGAAATTTGGGGGGGGGGGGAGGGGAGGCCACAAGTTCAATACAGACCCGCATAAAAGACTTCACGAAAGGCACTAATATTGACTGATAATCAAGGGCTGATCCAGACTCGAGCTTAGCTTCTAGCTGCTGTATCCCAGTAAGATTCCGCATCATTCTCGCATCAAGTTTACTGAGCTGCATGACTGAACAAGTTAGATGATGCAGCAAGGATGCATAGCATGTCCTTTTTTTAATGGTGGGGTGGGGTGAATTGATATTTAAAAAAAAAAAAAAAAGGTGGGGCAGGGATGGGTGGTGAAAGAACATGCAGAACTAAACACAACCAACCTCTGTGGCCAACTGTTCTTTCTGCCTCTGGATTGCAACTTCTATGCACGAGTCCACTTGATGAAGATAGTCCTTTGTTCTCCAATCATCATCTTCACCAGATTCCAAGTCAAGATGATTAGTCACACCACCATAACTTTCATCAAATCCAAACTGATTTACATTCAGAGTTTCTGCTTCTTTCAGAACATTTGATATTGCATCCAACTCAAACCTGTTGCTAATAAACATAATGTCATTGTCACTTTCCATAATCTCATCTCGCCGCTTTCTTAAGACCGACTCGTAAGATTGATGAACAAATTCCGTGACATGCTCCCTTTTCTTTCCTTCTTCAAGACAAATATCCTCCACTGCCTGCAATGCTTCTTCATAGCTCAAATGCTCACATTTTCTCTCATACATGCTCTGTAGATGGTAAAATTCTTTCTCGAGTGTTCGTAGAATTTCCATCCCTTGATGTGTTTTATCCTCTCTCATGCGTGTCCACAAAGCCAATTGCTCCCCAGTTGTGGGACCAGTGAATATCCAAGACAACATAGCATCAGCATCAAGTCCGATCAAGTTTTCATAGTCCAACTTAGTGGAAGTAATTGCAGTAGCATCATCTGTGACTTCATGGCAGGTAGTGGAAGTAAGCTTGCAAGGCAGGGAATGCTCATCCAAAAGGAGACAAGATGCATCTTCATTGAGAACTATCTTCTCCGTGACTTCAGGCCCCTCACTTCCGGTATTGGAATCATCAGCGGCACTACTCTTCTCAGAATATCTGCCTAGTCCACAAGAATGAGATAACTCCTGCAAGTATTTTAGGACTTTCTTAAGCTCAGAAGCTCCCAAAAAGCAGATGCATATTGGTGTTTGGTCAACACCGTAGTTTAGAAGCTGAGAACCAGAGGCAAGACCCTGTAGCTCATCCACTGCGTACTGCATTACCTTGTGAACATGACTCGCAGCAAGGTATTTATGTTGAATAAGCAACTGGAAAGTGGCATGGATTTTCTCAAGAATCTTTGCACACTCAGTATCATCAGACAATGGCCAACTATCAGGAAGAAAATCTGCCTTTTCACCTTGATTCCCATCACATTCTGTCCACCTAATGTCAGAAGCCTTATTGGAACTTGTGCACTCCACAACATCCCCATTACAATTATCCCCGAATTTTGCCCTTCGTCCAGACAAATCCCATGCAACTTCAGAGCAATAATTGTCAGTCGGGCAATACATACACTGCTCTGTATAATTCTTTGGGTGTGATTCACCAAGAAGCTCAGGATCTTGGGACTTAAGTTGGTTTTCAAGCATTTTAACTGCAGCATTGACATCTAATGGTTTCCAAGAACAGTTCAGAAGCATGTCAATCCATTCATTATCAACATTTTGAGGCAAAATCGACTGCATTTTGGGCAAGAGATTCCCTATATGCTCCTGAAAAACATGCTGTCTGTGGGATTCAGAGTCAACAAATTTCCCATTGCAACTGCAGCACATCCAGAACTCCCACGTTTTATTGCATTCAGCAAAGGATATGGCTTCCGATAGAACTTCATTTGCCAAATTATCCTTTGACAAACTCAAATGGGACTTGAGTTCTGAAATCTTAATTCTAAGCAGGTCTTTCCTCATTTCCAAACTCATGGAATTCCAATATGACCGAACCCAGTCCCTTCTCTCTGCAGAGGATGCAGTCTTTTTCATACTTCCAGTCTTCCTTCGCTCACCTGCTCTCTGACCAGACCCCGCTGAGGAGTCCAAAGCCTTCTTATTATCACCAGGATTTGATTGGACCAGCTCAGTCTCTGACTTCTGCTGCAGAAGCCTGGCAGCAGCCACTCGCACTTCAATTTCCTTCCTTCTTTCTTCCGGTGTCTTAGTAGCCTTCTTAATCTCATTTGGTCGCTTTGCCTGCACCAACCTTAGCTCCATTGGGTCCTCTGGAACCCTTCTTATAGGAATCAACCTAAATTTCTCTTCCCCATTACCAAGATTCTTCATCCACGTTGAAATGGAAGCTATGTTAGATTTCTGAATTAACGAGTGGAGTTCATTCTGTACATGGGCTATCCGGGCATCAGCTGTAGATATTTTCTGCTGGCTCTCTTCCTGCAAGCTTTCCTTTGCTGGATCAACTGGATTCTCAATTGCCAACGCCCTTTCACACTCATGCACCACTTCCTCATACTCCTTGGCGTCGCTGGCCACCTCATACAGCAAATTCGCATAAAAAAAGGCAAACTCGATGGAGTTGGGAGACCACGAGACCGCTTTCCTAGCAGATTCGATTGCGTTCTTCAAATGCCTCTGCTTTGTATTGGGATCATCGATTATCGAAGCAACCTTAACACACACAGTCCCTTGAACTCGGTGAATCAAAGGCGAGTGAACCGAGTTGTCATGTTTCACGCACATCTCCTTCATAAGCCTTAGGGCTTTCGTGTGGTTCCCCCGGCGGAGCGCAGTCAGAGCTCGCTCGCATTCAACCTTGATTGCAGAGTAAGACGAAGCGTCCGATTCGACAACAGCCGCTTCGATCTTATTTTTCTTTTGCTGTTTCTGTTCCTCAATTGAGGAATCAAGGTTCAATCCTTGCTCCGTCTCGACTGAGCCCGGAGAACCGTCTGACCCCGAACCCCCTCCACCGCTGGAAACCACCGGAGACGGAGGAACAACCGACGGCGGTGCTTTGGAGCGAGGAGCGACGTTTCGCTTCTTATGCCCCATCAACGCATCTATTCTACAGCAATACAACCAGCATGCGTCCGTATATATATATATAGAGAGAGAGAGAGAGAGAGAGACTTACTATCTTAATTGCCAGATGAGGGACCAATTGATTGAAGAGACACAGCAAATGAGAGGGTTGAGTTCGAATCTGGAGGAGGTAGGGCGAGGAGACGTCGGTGATGGAGTCGGAGACGATCGATCGCAGTGCGGTGATTGTGCATACAATACAGATACGGAAAGAGACTCTCTCTCTCTCTCTCTCTGTGTATCGATGTCGATGCAATACCCACCAAACCACAGCTGGGGAGAGTGGGGATGTTGTCTTGAGGGAAAAGCAGCTTCGTTTTTATTTTCACTTTTTCTTTTATTTTTTGTTTGTTTTTTTTTTATTTATTTTTTTTTATATAAAGTTTTTTTTACAATAAAACATAAAATAAAA
>JAVXUM010000017.1:34673976-34689126 GCA_035590655.1 Pouteria glomerata | reverse complement strand
CAAGAGTACAATTGCTAGAGAATTTAAAATTTATAATATTTATTTTTAGGGGTAATAAACATAAAAAAAATAAAATAAAATAAATTCATATCCTACCTACTAGGTCGATGTCCCCGCTGAACCATCTCCAAATTTATCCCACATCATTGCAAATAATTGATCAAATTGTCTTTGGTACTGCTCTTCTCGTGCCTTCTTAAAACTGGTGCTATGCCAAAGGAAACTAAGTAAATCCTCCATCACCCTTATTCCTAAAGACATCCAGAGCTTCAATATCACCGTATAGACCTAGCCATCAACCTTGTGATAACATTGAGATTGTCTTGTGTACACTAGATAGAAGGGTAACAAAGCAAACGCCACTGGATGACAATCTTAGGCATAAGGAAGCTGAAGCACTAAACAATTATACTCATTTGGCTCTTGCAGAGGAGGAATTCGTCAAACAGAAGGCTAGAGACAATTTGATTAAGCTGGAGGATTAGAATACTACATACTTCATAAAAAAACTATGGCCTATTGCTCCAAAAACAAAATCATGTCCATTATGGACAAAAATGGGAAAAGGGTGGGAGATTATGAGCAAGTAAAGAATATCATCATTGATCATTATGAGTCATTGCTAGGTACCAGCAGGAATGAAGACATGCCCTTAAACCAAATTCCCACTATTATGGACTCACATATTCCTCCCAACGAGCTCCAACTCCTGCAAGTTCCAGTTTCAGATAAGAAGAAAATGGTTGAACTTGTAACAATTTTTATCTCATATTGCTACCCCATCTCGAATTTAAGTTTGGGACACTCCACTTCAACTTTAAAAGTAATCGTCTCGCTGATTAAATCTTGGACCACATTCTACACTGGCATTGTGCCTTTTTTTTTTTTTTGGGTGTTTTGGGGGGAGGTGGGAGGACAGAAAATGGTTGAACTTGCAACAATTTTTATCTCATGTTGCTACAACAGATGGGCAGAAGCACTCCAGAATTCTGACCGCAGATGGGCAGAAGCAGGACTGTTTATAGCTGATTGATTTTTGTTAGCAAGGATGGTTAAGTGGTTGTAGGTGAAGAAATTGTTGAAACTTTGTTCAGAACTTGAATTTCAAGTTGTGCAAATATACTTAAAGCACTCCAGAATTCTGAATCCATTAGATGATTCTTGGATCTTCTGGTTGCAATCGTGGCCCTAAAAATAGGACATTTTTACTTGAAAAGACTGCCATGCTTATGGTTTCTGCTTGCGCCTTTTCTATGTACTAGGCGTTACAGCCAAAATAGCTTCTGAATTTACTTCGAAATCGTTTTGAATTTTCTAGTCATGACTTTTTCTAGAGATATTTTCTATTCAATACAAAGAAACTCAAAAAAGAGGAAAACATGTGTGGTTATGACAAATGTTATTTGTGGGTTGGGTAATCCTTCTTAATGTCACCTTGTTTCTAAACTATTTCGACATAATATTATTGTTTAAATTTTGAGATATTAATTAAATATTTGTACAATGCTGCACTAAAATTCATCTTGCATATACCATGCAGAATAAGTTTCAATTTGGTGATTTCTATTAATCATTGCAGCATCATTGCCTTTCTTTTCCACAGTTCATACCTTTGAGGTTATTTTGAATGCTGCTTGCTATTACCTAGGTTTATTGGCAATTTAGACCTTTGTGGCAGACAAGTAAACAAACCTTGTAGAACATCACTTGGGTTCCCTGCGGTGCTGCCCCATGCTGAAAGTGATGAAGCTGCAGGCAAGTTTAGATCAAACTTTTTTGTCTCTTGGACTTTAACTAAGAAATAATTCGAGTAGTTCCTGGTATGATATTTCACAGTACCTGTGAAGCGATCATCTCACTACATCAAAGGAATATTGATCTGTGTAATGTCCATAATGGGTCTTCTGCTCATCATGCTTCTTATTTTCCTCTGGATTTGGTTGCTATCAAAGAAGGAAAGGGCTTCTAAGAAATACACAGAAGTCAAAAAACAAGTTCATCAAGGAACAAGTAAGGAAAACTTTCATCAAATTTTATAAGGAAGCAAATGTTTCTTACAATTTCAGACTGTCGGCTTTTCATTTTTGTGCATAGTTCTAAGTTTTGGCGTGTTGTCTTGATAGGTGCCAAGCTTATAACTTTCCATGGTGATCTTCCATATCCATCTTGTGAAATCATAGAAAAGCTTGAATCTCTTGATGCGGAGCATGTTGTGGGATCTGGAGGATTTGGCACTGTTTACCGGATGGTCATGAATGATTGTGGTACATTTGCTGTCAAACGGATCGATCGAAGCCGTGAAGGATCAGATCAAGTTTTTGAGAGGGAGCTAGAGATTTTAGGTAGCATCAAGCACATAAATCTTGTCAATTTGAGAGGGTACTGCAGGCTCCCGTCTGCAAAGCTTCTTATATATGATTATTTGGCAATGGGCAGTGTAGATGATTTCTTGCACGGTATGTTTCATTTCTTTGAACAACCAACTTTTTGTTTTTTCTTTTTATCATCCTTTCTATTGCGTGAGGGAGGACATTCTCAGAAATAATTTGTCATGAGCAGGAATTTGTCTCTCTCCTTAGGCATGTTGTCTTGATAAAATGCCAACTTAACCATCCATCTTTTCTAGGATTTAGGGAATCTTTCAAGTCTGAAGTAGAGAATCAACTAGTGAACATTTAAGAGCAAAAGTATAAATAATAAAATTCATCCTTTATCTTAAGCTGCTAAGCACCAAACACCCCAATTTCTTCAACTTGTATTGAAATGCATCCTATATTTATGTCAAAATGTGACAATCTAAAAAAACAGATGTAACAGTTTTGGTTCCTTGATCTCAATTTATTTTATGAAGTTGACTGTTCACCCATCTAAACACCAAATTCTCTCATCGTTTTAATTCTATGTTGCAGAATTAACTATCTTTTTGTATTCCAAAAAAATTTTGTTTCATTTTAGTTTTTCTTTGATTAGGTGAAATGCATATTTTTCTTTCTTTTTAATCTTCAAGGGATGTCGCTATCCAATTTACACGGATTTGGGTATGTAATGCGAGCAGATGTGTGCCTAGGTGCTACACATTTCAAAACTAGGGAAACATATATGAAAATTTTTATATTATGTAATATAATACATTGACATAAAACACAGTTACTGCTTAGTATTGTACTTGAAATTATATGAAGTTTAGAGAGGGAAACAAATGTTCATCTTCTATCCATGTGGAAACTAGAAAATTTGCTTTGCCATCAAATGTGAGCTAATACCTTCTTCAAATATTATTCAAAATTAGAAGATTAAAGCTTGGTTTGGGAAGGAAAAAAGTTAGCTTTTTTGTAGCTGACTACTAGCTAGCTACAAAAGAATAAAGCTACCTTTTTTAGTAGTTAGTTTTTTAGCTTTTGGTTAATTTGACAGTTTTGCCCTTCATAGTTTAAAAGAAATTTAAAATGTAAGAGGGTAAGTTTAGTCATTTTAAAAAAAAGATAAAAAAAAGCTGAGTAGCTAGGGAAATGCCAAACGGAGCCTAAGTGTCTAATTTGGGTATGAGAGTTGGGGCATATATCCCAACACCTTTACCTTTGTCGTATCCAGTGGATATGAGTACGTTTGAGGAAGTAGAAGAGTCCATGTTGTACTTTCAATAATGTAGGGTTCATTTTTAGACATTTGTCTTATCTGCAACTTGATCATAAAATTTTGGATGCAGCTCAATGCTTTAATAGAATTCGTTAAATCCTTTCTGAAAAATTTAATATCCTCTGAATCAAATACAGACTATGTTTCTGACATGAACTTAGTGCTGTATGTTTTCACCATAGTGCCTCATTGTCCTGAAAATGTCATCTCCTTTTATTTCCCTAGAACGTGGAGATGAGGAACATTTCTTGAACTGGAATGCTCGTGTAAGGATAGCACTTGGTTCTGCCCGGGGTTTGGCATACTTGCACCATGACTGCTGTCCAAGGATTGTTCATCGAGATATCAAATCCAGCAACATACTCCTGGATGAAAACCTAGAACCTCATGTTGCAGACTTTGGCCTTGCCAAGCTTTTGGTAGATGAGGATGCTCACATCACGACTGTGGTTGCTGGAACTTTTGGTTATTTAGCACCAGGTGTGTTTTATGCTTTATATTTTACTTTGTTTTCTAAGTATTGCTTTTGCAGAATTATGATTTTTTTTTTAATAAAGAAATTTCCTTTGAGCAATTTCCTTCAACAGTTTTATTTACTCTTCCGTGTGCTTTTGTATTCTTTGTTCTTGGTTATAAAGTATCTGGTAAATCCAGGCCATGGTTGGGTTATTAAATGGTCAAATAACAGCATTTGGTCCTTGTGCAAAACTCATTTGTTTTCTTAATTATAAAATTTTATAATCTGACTGAGACTAACTGTTTAGTCTTTGGACATGCATTTGATGGATTAGGCGATCAAGAAGTCAATTTTCCATGCAACTCACTGTGGATGGGACAAATGATTTTAAGAAAACCTGTCCAAAGACTAGAAAGTCGTTATTGATATATTATACCTAGCAAAATGATATTGTACTTGTGCATTCTAGCGCTACAGCACTGGTACTGTGATACAATGTGGGCAAAAAATCCTACTTGTTTGAAGCTTGAGCTGTGTAATTTTTGTTCGCTAGATGTTATGGACTTGTAATTTGCTCCGAAAGTGGTGGCTGTGATGTTCACACCGTTACTGTTAAACACTAGTAATTGGTGGGTTTGCTTTCCAAATTGTACCTAGATGACCAAATAGCATGTGTTTAAGCTTAACTCCAAAGAATGCATAGAAAATGTATCCATGCTTCGTGCAGGAATTATTGAAACCTATATTTGTATTTCCCCCCGACCCCTTCAAACTTGGTAGTCTTTGTGCCGTACTTATTAGTTGCTTCGATTATGGAACCTTTTTGGACGATTTATGCTGAAATTTTTCCACTGCAGTAGGTTGCTTGTTTGTGCGAGAGAGATGCTTCAATTTATTTTCCACACTACTTTTGACCTCTGTAACTAATGAAGCTCTCGGTATATGAATGGCTTGATCTACTTTGTTTCCATTGGTTGGATGACTAAATGCTGTTTTTATTATTATTTTTTAACAATATCTAAACAGAGTATCTGCAAAGCGGAAGAGCCACTGAGAAGACGGATGTGTATAGCTTTGGAGTTCTCTTGTTAGAGCTTGTAACCGGAAAAAGACCCACAGATCCTTCTTTCGTAAAACGTGGCCTAAATGTAGTTGGTTGGGTGTGCTCTCTAAATCTCCCTTTAATAAATCCTCCATTTCCTTCATTCATGTATCCCTCCCATTTGCATTCTGCCATTTTGTGATGATGTCTAAGTGATTGTTTGGGGGGAAAAGAAAAAAGAAAAAGCTGCTAGCTTAGCTTTTAGCTGCCAGCATTTTGGCTTTTTGTAAAATAATCAAATTTACTTTTAACATTTTAAACTTTTTTTAAATTTTAAAGGGTAAAAATATCAAATTAACAAAAGATTAAAAAGTTATCTACTAAGAGAAGTTTGTTTTCTTTTCTTCTCAAATACAAAAAGAGTTAACTTCTTAGTAATTAATTATTTAGATACTAGTTGCCAAAAAATTAGTTTTTTTTTTTTTTTCTCTTTCGAAACCCAATCTAAGAATATAATCCTTTTGTGCATACGTTTGGAATTCACAGATGAACACACTGGTGAGGGAGAACAGATTGGAGGACATAGTTGACAAGACGTGCACAGATGCAGATGCAGAGGCGGTAGAAGCTATTGTAGAAATAGCCGCGAGATGCACTGACGGAAATCCGGATGAGAGACCGTCGATGCAACAGGTGTTGCAGTTTTTAGAGCAAGAGGTGGTGTCCCCTTGTCCCAGTGATTTCTACGAGTCCCATTCAGATTATTGTTGACCAGAGTGGTGTTTTTTTCACCCCAACCGGCAAAAAATTTATAGTATGTGAAGGCTTTAGCTTTAACACAGAAATACTAAAACTTTTTTGCCTGCTTGGGGGTAAAAAGCATTTAGCAACAAGTGTAGTTAAGTTGGTGCCAGATAATGTTGATCGCTTACCTCAACTTTTATGTTTGTGATTGTTGTTGTGCCACCAACTCTGTGGGGCCTTCGTATATTTTCCAACTTTTGCAACATAGAATCTCCATGTTGCCTTTTGCCCTTTTTCTTTGTCGTGGATGATTCTCTTTATTTTTTCCACATTGATATAAATATAAATATATAAATATATATGTATATACAAGTGCGGGTAGTAATCTGGTAATTTGAAGTGATGACTCGGATAAAGATTTGTGTTCCTCGTTGCATACTTAGTTTAGTTTATGCTGTTGAAGTCGGAGTTTTGTCAAACTTTGAGAAGGGATGAATGAAATAAGGGGGAAGCCGTGTTTTCTATATCCGACTTCAAATTTGTAAATGGTTTTCTCAAGCCTATTTCAATTTGACTAATTTTTTTGTTTAAAAACTTAAAATGAACATCACGTATATTATTATTATTATTATTAGTTATAATTTGAAAGCTCACCAATTATTATGATATTCAATGGACTGCATAGTTGATGAATAAATTAAAAAATGTTTATATTTTGTGAGGAGCATAGTTATAAGTTATTTAGACTAACTTGAGGGTAGTATATTATTTTTATTATTATTAAGAAAGGAGATAAATAATTTCACATTTTTTTCCCTCACTTGTCGTGTACTTATATATATATATATTATTGCATTAGACCCGTTGGGAGCCTCAAATTTCTTAAAAAAAAATCAAAAACGTTTACAGTAAGTAATGATCGTTTGGAGTGGAATTCATTTTTTGTCTCAAACAGTGTTAAAATCTGTTAGAACGCATCACAATAGTGCATTCCAACGGGATTTGATAAAATTTTTTTAAAAGTTATACTGATATTTATATCAAAAAGTTTCACAAAATTTAAAAATTTTTAAGATTCTTTACTAATATTTTGTCACGTGTTATTTTATATAATTTTTAATTACTTTATATCAAATCAACCACAATTATTCAATTATTATTTCAAAATAATTTTTTATATTTTAAATTCTCAAAATTTGTATATCTGATTTCTTTCTGTTTTTTTTTTTTTTTTTTTTTTAATGTTTTTTGGTCCAAACGGGGCCTTAACAATGACATGTAAAAAAGTTCGTATCAATCTTGATATCTGATTTTGGCTCGACCTAATTTGGACCGACTCCCTGTCTACACAAACTTTATCCTGCCGGCCCGTACACCTCATTGCCAGAACTTGAAAGGGACCTTGATCCGACTCTGATCCGTTAAATTTAAAACTTTTATTATTATTATTTTTAATTATTGAGGTAAAGTAAACAGGATAATAAAAATTATTATTATTATTATTATTATGACTACTTTCCAAATCTCGCTCGTATATAATTTTTCTCCGTCCTTTTCTGAATATCTTGTCAATCTCAATTGGCATGGCTCTCACCATCGAGATTCCTTCAATTGCCGACAATACTTCTGGTATTGGACCCTTGTATCGTGCCCCTCTTCTTCTTCATTCATTTTTTGTGTTTTTTTTTGGGGAGTGAAGACGTCAGCTGTTCACAATCTCCACTGCAAAATTAAGAGGAAAAAATGGCAGACGCTATTCAGACTCTACTCACCAAGAAGAAGGTTGAAGGCAAAGTGGCCATCATCACCGGCGGCGCCAGCGGAATCGGAGAAGCCACCGCACATCTCTTTGCCGACAACGGTGCACGCGTGGTCGTCATCGCCGACATTCAAGACCAGAAAGGCCAACAAGTGGCAGAATCCATCGGCTCCGACCGCTGCTGCTACGTCCACTGCGACGTCACCGACGAAGACCAAGTCAAATCCACCGTGGATTGGACCGTCCAGACTTACGGCCAGCTCGACATCATGTTCAGCAATGCCGGAATCCTCAGCAGCACCGATCAGCTCATCCTCGATCTCGACTTCTCCCAATTCGACCGCCTCTTCGCGATTAACACCCGGGGCATGGCCGCGTGCGTGAAGCACTCGGCGCGTGCAATGGTGGAGCGGCGCGTGAGGGGGAGCATTGTGTGCACTGCGAGCGTGAGTGGCTTGACGGGATCGAAGAGGCGGACGGACTACGTGATGTCGAAGCACGCGGTAGTGGGGCTTGTGCGGGCGGCGAGCCAGCAGCTCGGAGAGTACGGAATCAGGGTGAACAGTGTGGCGCCGTACGCGGTGGCGACTCCGATGTTGTGCGAAGCACATGGCAAGACAGAAGAGGAAGTTGAGAAAGTTTTTGAGCCGTTCGTTTCCTTGAAAGGGATCGTGTTGAAATGTACGCACATCGCGGAGGCAGTGTTGTTCCTTGCCTCCGACGAGTCGGCGTTTATCTCCGGCCACAACCTCGCTGTTGACGGTGGTTTCTTATGTCGTTAAATTAAAGGGTATTTGGTACGATGAAAAGTGAAATAAAATGAGATAAATTGTATGTTTATAAAATGTGCAGTGAGATAAGTTTTAAAAATTTTTTAAAATTTTAAAAATTTTTTAAAATTTTAAAAAATTTTTAAAATTCTGAGTGCACCCAGTCACCCTTTACTGAAAATTTCATTAAGGGAATGAAAAATCGAATAGAGTTGTTTTTCATTTTTTTGAAGGCATGTTATCTCATACAAAGAAAAATAATAGTCAAAATGTGCTTTTGTTAAATAATTAATATCAAAATTTGTAAATGTCACATTTTTAAAAATTAATTGATGTCCATAAAAAAAATTAAAAAATAGCAAGTGATGACAGTTTTTTTTTAAATTAAATTGTACTATTTAATTAAAGAGAAGAGTTACAATAAGGGGGTGTTTGGTGTGATAAAAAGTGAGATAAAATGAGATAATTTGTGGGTTCGTAATGCGCGCAGTGAGATAAATTTTAAAAATTTTCAGAGATTTTCAGAATTTTTCAGAATTTTTTTGCACCCCAAACAACCGTAGTTGTTCGCAGGTGATTATCGCACTAAATTCGAGAGCGTTGGTATTGCATTCGGTACTTGCATTTGCATATATGTGTATATATATATTAGATTTTATCATCTCTGAAGAAGCTTAACCTTGTCAACACACGAGGTTTTTTTTTTTTTTTTTTAGGATTGAAAATAAAAAAAAAAAAATTAAAGAATTGATTTTTTTTCTCCATTATTGGAGTAGAAAAAAAAAAGTTAAGAAAATATTTCTTATTCCTTGTCTACAAATATACAAATTTTGATACCTAATATCCCATAAATATTTCGAATTGTATAAAAATAATAATAAATTTTGCCTTGATTTGAAAAAAAAAAAATTATATAGATATATTTTTCTACTCCAATGTTACATTATATTACTTTTAAAAAAAATAATTATGTTACATTACAGTAAAGTAAGAATTAAAATGTCTCTCTCTTTATCTTTATTATATGGATTATAAATATGCACTTTATATTATATAGATGTGTACAACTTTTATCAGAAATTCTATTTAAATAAAATAAAGGTTGAAAAGATTCAATATAAAAAAAAAAATAAAGAAGACTTTTTTGATTTTGTTCAAAAAGGACTTATTTATTTCCACGGTTAAATTAGATCAGTACCCAATCGACCCTTTTTTTGTTACAATAAATCATAAATAAAATAATTTACCTAATTTGAAAAGAAAAATACTTATTATTAATGCAACAAGAAAGTGTCATTTCTTATCCTGCACTCATAGCCCGCTTAGAGCATTGTTTTTCCCTTCATATTCCTAAAGAGATTAAACAACAATGAAATATTAAATTAAATCTTATAATCAATTTCACATGCGAAACCTTGTAGGTTTCCCAACGATATGAAAGACATACTCTTTACTCATAAATTTGGAGAAGTGAATTCAAAAATACTCAAAAGTTCTCCTCCTCAAGATCACTCGCATATATTTTATTTATATTTTTATTTTTTTTGGATCGTTAGTCTTATAATGTACATAAGTCGCGAACTTAAGGTCCACTTTTTAGAGGTCACGTACATGCGTTGCTGCCTTGAAAAGATTCCCCATTATCAAAAAAAAAATAAAAATAAAAAATAAATAAATAAATATCAAAAATTAAAAATAAAAATAGAAAATTAAACTTCACTGGGTAGAGGCTTTATGGTGATAATAGTAAGGAATTCTAGATTGAATGTCACTTTTATTTGGTTCAGTGCAACACGAGTCCACCACTGAACATTATTTTATTTATAGTGAGAGAGGTGGTGTGTTACTCCTGTTGGGGGGTGTTTGGATGTACTTAAAAAAACTGCAATTTTGTATTAAAATTTGACACGTGGTATTCAGTTGGTAATTAGATGTTTGGTTAAAATTTGATTTTATTTATAGTGAGAGGGGTGGTATGTTTCTCCTGGGGTGTTTGGATGTACTTAAAAAAACTGTAATTTTGTATTAAAATTTGACACGTGGTATTCAGTTGGTGATTAGATGTTTGGTTAAAATTTGTAAAAATTAAAAAAATTGGTAAAATTTTTTTTATGTTTGATGAAAAAGTTAAAGAAAATTAAGAATATATGTATATATTTTTGTCGGTGAGCCAAACCGCATCACAAGGTTCCAACAAAAAGTTCAACTGACACAGCGGCATACAAGGCTGTTATGAACAAAGATGTATAAATGTTTAAATTTTGAATTTGCAGATAAAGGTTAAAAAAATCACAAATCAAATCAAATAAAATGTAATGTGTCAGTTATCATTATTTAAAATCTTATTTTTTCTCTTGCAACTTAGTTAAAATTTTCATACTTTAAAACAAAAGTGACAATGAAAAATGACTTTCTTGCCATTCATATTTTAGTATGTCTTTGCTAAAAAATCAAACAATTTCAACAACTAGTTACTGACAAAATTTAACAATTAGCCACATAAACTTTGGACACGTCATACTAAAATAAATGAAACATTTTAACAACTGATTACTAAAAAAATTAAAACATTTTAACAAGCTCTTGTTGTTTTGATTTTTTTTTAATGACTATATGACATTTCAATAGCATCTTATCGAGACAACTGCAAAGTTTCGACATGTATTTACTAAAAATATTACATTATTTCAATAATGAGTTTTCAATTTTACGAGTTTTAGAAGGGGTAAGGCTATTTTTAGAACTTTAAGTGTAATTTGTAGGTTAGGTGGATAAAGTATTGGGTTGTTTAAAGAAAATATACTATGCAAGAATTAATCGGGTTGTATGAAAAAAAAAAAAAAAAAGTTATGAATGGTGGCACCCAATGTGCCAAATTTTTTTGTTTCTTGATTAACCAAATGAGATGAAATAAATGTATTTGCCAAATAAATAAATATATATTTATTTACTACCTTATAAAAATTTGAATGATAGAAAAACTTTTACTAGACTATATTATCATTATCCTTTTTAATAATTCCATTTACATCCCTCGTTTCCAAAACTCTCAAATTGAATGATATTTAAAATTCCTATTAATTATTAAAAACTTCTACTTTCACGTAACTGTAGCATGATCTTCAATTACTCATCTTTTAGCTTGCAACATCATCTTCAATTACTCATCTTTTAGCTTGCAGCATCATCTTCAATTACTTATTTTTTTGTTCTCCATTTGTTTCACATTTATGAAGAGGTAACTTTATCTTTTTAAACAATTCCATTTACAACTCTATTTTTTAAAACTCTTAAATTTGAATGATATTTAACATTTTTATTATCTTTTTAAATAATTAATCCATTTACATTCATCGTTTCCAAAACTCTCAAATTGAATGATATTTAAGATTCTTATTAATTATTGAAAATTTCTATCTTCACGTGATTGTACTGTTATTTTCAATTACTCATCTTTTTGTTTTATTAATCATTGAAAACTTACATATTCCCGTAACACTCTCTTCAATTACTCATCTTTGCCTTCCTTACGTTCCACACACAAGAAGAAAAAAAAAAGTCCACATCCGTCGCACTTTCTTCGATTACTCCTTTTTGCCTTCCTTATGCTTCACACACAAGAAGAAATAAGAAAGTCCATATCCAAGGATACATCTTCTCATTCCGAAAATTTCACTACACCTTGCTCAATATATTATTTGTTGTAATGGAAGGTTTTGAAAAGGTTCATGTAATCTCATATTCAGTTTATGAAAAAGTATGGCTCCTTTGTTTTTGAATTTCCTTGTGTAATTTGAGCTTTGGATTAACTATTTAAATTTGTCTTTTGTTTTTGCAGATATGTTGTGATAACGTACTATGTATATGCCTACAGAGTATGGCATTTCGAATTTTCAAAATTTGCAAGCTTTTGTTATTTATTCCGTTTGATTTTTGTTATGATTGAATGAATTGTTATTGTTTTAGGACTATTTTTGGAAGTATTGATATTTCCTAAAACATTTTTTTTTTTTATAATTTCGTGCTTCAGCTTTTGGGCACAAGATCTTGTTCTTTCCTTCTTTAGATTTTTCTTCTCTCACCTTCTAATCTATGTATTGTTGTTACAAAATTGGAAGACAAATTTTGAACTACAAGATCAAAGAAGAAAGCTAAAAAAGTAGTGACCATAGAATTGGAATAGAGAACAAAGAGTTTAAAGAAAATAACTAAAGAGGCTGCAAATCTTGCAATTGATTTGAGCGGTTTGGTTGGGTACCTTGTTCATTGTTGGTATTTTTGAGAATATTCAATCTCATGTTACATTGTTGGGACTTAGTAAGTAATAAGTACATATAAATAATTATTACATATAATATTAGAGAAACTAGCGAATGACTTGTGCCTTCGACACTTCTCAATTAAAATATTGACTATAAATTAGTTAGCCTTGTCAATTTAAATTTAAAATTAGAATTTAGAAAAAAAATAACTTCTCCAAGACTAATTTTATTTAAATATTTGTAAAAATAAAAAAAAAAGTAAAATGATTAAATATAGAGAGTGCCACGTAAAATTTGATAATAAAATTTTAATTAGTTTTATAAAAAAAACTCAAATAAAAAGTATTATTATTAATCATATGTCCTTTTATAAAATATAGTTAATGCGATTAATAAAAATTTAAAATTAAAATTTAGAAAAATAACTATGTTGGAGCTTAACTAATATTTGATATTTTTTTATAATTTTAAATTTTAAAAATATTAAGAGTTATTATAATAAAAATAACTTTATTATTATTTAAACTTTTTTTATTTGTGTTTATTTAATTCAACTCTGTTTTTTATTTTCATTTTTAATTTAATTACTAATATAATTAAAATATATAAATTTAACAATCACATTAAATTTTTAAGCAAGTTGGTCCCCTTTTAGAACCCACAAGCAAGTGAATTTCTTCCAGAACATAAAAATGGGTTTTTTTTTTCAAAACTCGTGAGTTTTTCACATATATTATTTATTTCATATTCCACAATTCCAATACTTTTATAGGTAAAATAAAAAATGAAGTTATTATGTTTTATTGACGTGGGACAAAAAAATAAAGATTTTGTGAATGTAAAATATCTCAACTATTTATTGAAAAATAAAACTCAATCTTAGCCTTTAAATTTTAGTTTATGAGATGTACAATTTCAAAAATCATGTTGTTTTATTGTATAGATGATACATGCATTCCATTTTTAACTTCTCGCATGACAGGAAATGGAGTGTAAGAAGGTACATGTGGACTATATTTATCATCTCTATAATATTAATATATAAATATAGTATATTTACATTTAGGGATGTCAACATGGCGAGAATGAGAGGATATGGCCTTCCTCGTCCCTATTTGGTAATACACTTCCCCGTCCCCATTGTGAGTATAAAAATTTTCCCTATTCCTATCTGACATGCCCTAAAATATGTTTAGGTTTTACCTCCCGAGTGGAAGAGGGTAGTCATAGTTTTACTCAGTAAGAACCGAGGTCATCTCCACAGGGAGGGCTTTGGTAAAAACTCTAGATTTGTTCTCTTAGCTAATAAGTGAACCTGAGTTAATACAAACTAATTTTGGGTTTGTAAGGTGGTTGAGTATGGTATGGGTTGAGAATGGTGGAATGAAAGAATTATGAAATTAATTTAAAATGATAATATTAAAAATACACTAACTAAGAAAATCTTGACTTCTAACCAAATCTAATAGTGAGATAGTATTTGTTTGTCCAAACACATTGATAACTCAATCTAGCAATTGCACCTGCATTACTAGGTCGGAGGATATTTCTTTTAAAATCCAATTTATGAAACTCAAGGTAAGTGAGGTTTTTGAAATTAGTTTCGGACTCACTGGGACATTGAATTGATAACCTAATGCACGAGCGTTAACTCATAACCAGGCTTTGATTATAATAAGAGTGAATCGATTACTTAAGAATACCTCAAGTTATGGTTTTTAGGAAAATACATTCCAAATCACCGGGCCATTGAACCAAACATTTAGTATGAACGAGTGGCCAATCATACCCAAGCTTTAATTATAACACGAGTGATTTGATTTCATAAGAAAACCTAGTTTGGGTTTTAGAAAATATGTTTCTGACTCACTGGGACATTAAACCAAACACTTGGTGTGCACAAGTGAAAACTTGAAACCCAGCTATGGTTGTAACACGGGTGAGTTGATTTCGAAAGAACCCTAGCTTGCTATGAAATTTCAATTAGAAGTCAAAATATATTTCATTGAAAAATAATCTCTCATGTTTGAGTTCATCAAACTACCATGCCATCTTCAATGGTTTGAAGCCAAGAACAAACCCTAGCCTAACATACTTAAACTTTGAAGAAGAAAATAAACATGCAAATCATCCATTAATGTAAAACAAACAAGTACGAAATAAAAATGAAAGATGAAAAACAAGAACGAAGTACTACGAAGTAAAAATGAAATATAAAAAACAAAAACGAAGTACTTTAAATTGAAAATATTAAAAAGTAAAGCACTTACATGTAGACCTTAAGAAATAGAAGAGCAAAATCACCATATGAAAGTTTAACTAAACCTAATGTGTAAACATAATGTAGCCCTACTTCTAACATAGAGGAAAAGTCAACCTTCTAACGTAGTGTAAAAAGTCCCCCATGCCTATTTATAGGCTTACAGGACTCAAGGGTATAAAAGTAATTTTATTCCTTTAAATTACATCATAAATTTCCT
>JAVXUM010000017.1:34651179-34670358 GCA_035590655.1 Pouteria glomerata | reverse complement strand
CTGAATTTATTAAAAAAAAAGGATGGTGGGGTGGTGCCCAAGTTATTAATTTCATTTAATTCATTACTTGTTTTTTTCTTCCATTTAAGCTATAAAATTTTTCAATTAAGCTATTTTTTCATGAATTTAATGAAAATCGTTTGCTTAAATGATGGAGATTGCACCGTTTGATGTGCAAAAAATAATAAAAAAATCTACAAATTTCTTTAAATTTTTACAAAACTTTTCTTTACGGAAATTTTTATGAAATTTCTAAAACTTTTTTAAAATTTCTTTCAATCTCTAAAAATTACTACATTCTATAAAATTCAATAAATCGTTATAAATTTTTATAAATTTTAATAAAATATTTACAAATTTTAAAGTATGTGATAGAAATTGTTTCGACAAATTTTCATTAGTTATCTTTATATATATATACACATTAGTTAATTATACTTCAAACGAAGAAAAAAATCAGACATCATGTTTTAAATAAATTTAGACTTCGTTGGGTGAGACATTAACTATTCAATTATTGGTTACTTAATTTTTTTTATATTTTTCTAAAATTATTAAAATTATCATCTTATATTTTAATTTTTTTTTAAATTATAAAAGATAAAATTATTAAATTAAAAAAAATTAAAAACTAACTATAAAAAAATTAATTTTTTTTTCTTCTTAAACATTAAAAAAAAAAAAAAAACTAACTATTTTGATTTCAAACCAAGCCTTAAACTCGGACCAATCTTGTAATGTTTACATCAGTTATTGCTTTACAATTCAAAACAAAACTCCAAACAACCTCATTATGCTAACGTCAATTCTGGCTTTACAATACAAATACCCGGGCCCAATATTCACGTGGCGGAAAGTTGTATTGTCACATTCATTGTTGGGATTCCTTTTTCCAATTTGAAGCACTTTTCCGGCAACAAAGGAAATTTATTAAATTTGCAATATGCATCGGTGAAACTGGCATTAACTTCTGACGTTTTATATATATATATATATGTATGAAAAAACTTATATACATTTATATGCGATTGCTGTGAGAACTCTGGGGTTTGCTTTTCAAGATTAAATTTCTCTAACACTATTAATTTTAAATATATAAATTAATTGAAAATTTTTTAAGCCCACTCTTGGATTTCAAAAAATTCGTAAAGAAACTGTACATATCAAAGTTGATAAAAATTAAAAAAAAAAATCAAAATAGATTAAATAATTTTTTTATTGAAAACATTTAGAAAAAATTAAAACAAATTAAGGGTTTGTTTAACATATATTATTTTTTATGTCAATTTTTTTATTTTTATTATATTTTTTTAATCAAATTTTAATCAACTAAGCATGCGTAAAGATGATTAGTAAAATTTGGCATTGCAAACTCACACGCTGGTATTTCATTTAAAGAAATATTACATTTTCACATTTTATTTACACATTCGTTTACACTCTATTAGTTATGTCAAGTAGCTACTAGTTCATTTTATTTAGAATTATTACAATCGTAGAATATTATTTTTTTTGTAACTGTAATGATTTTGAATGAAATAAATTAAAAATTTACTTATCATTACAAATAGAATATAAACAAAAAAGTAAACACAAATAGAATATAAACAAAAAAGTAAAAAAAAAAATATAACTGTAATATTACTATTTCATTTAAGAGTCCCATCGAATACCCCTGCCATACTTTTCAAATCCAAGGCTAGGAAAATGATAATAAGGTTGCCGTGATTATCCGTTCCAAGGTCTCGCTTCTATGTCCAGATTAGAAAATTGCAATTGGACGATTATCTGTATTAAGCAACCTCGTACAATGCAGAAAATAAATGCTGTTCTAATGATTTTGTGGTTGGACTTCCAGGACATGATGATTCATTAAAGAATTTTTTTTTTAAGATATTTTATGTAATATTTAAAAATAAGCTGTTAATAAAAAATAATTTTAAAAAATACTATTAACGAGAAATCGCAATCCCATACCGTGGTTATGAAATTGAACGAAGAATCATCATTTGAAAAGGCGATTATTACTGAGATTGGTCTCCGCAGCAGTAGAATCAGAGAAGCAACTGCACTTCTTTTCACTGACAGCGGTGCATGTATGGTTGTTATTGCTGACGTTCAAGACCAGAAAGGCTAACACGTGGCAGAATCCATCGGCTCCAACCGCTGCTGCTATGTCCACTGCGACGCCACCAATGAAGATCAAGTCAAATCCACCATAGATTGGACCATTCAGACTTACGGCCAGCTCGACATCATGTTCAGCAATGTCGGAATCCTCTATAGTTCTGACCAGCTCATCCTCGATCTCGACTTCTCCCAATTCGACCGCCTCTTCATGATTAACGCCAGTGGCATGGCCACATGCGTGAAGCACTTGGCGCGGCGCGTGCAATGGTGAGGCAGCACGTGAGGGGGAGCATTATGTGCACCGCAAGCGTGAGTGGCTTGACAGGATTGAAGAGGCGGACGGATTACGTGATATCCAAGCACACGGTAGTGGGGCTCGTGCGGGTGACGAGCCAGTAGTTCGGAGAGTACGGAATCATAATGAATAGTGCAGCGCCGTATGCGATGGTGACTCTATTGTTTTGCAAAGCGCATGGGAAGACAGAAGAGGAAGTTGAGGAAGTTTTTGAGCTGTTCGTGCCCTTGAAAGGGATTATGTTGAAATGTAGGCACATTGCAGAGGCAGTGTTGTTCCTTGCCTCCGATGAGTCGACGTTTATCTCCAGCCACAACCTTGTTGTTGGCTGCGTTTATCTCAGGAACCGCTATCTGAAACACAGCTCTTTGTTGATCCACTTCCTTGACCTCCGACCAGAAGAGATAAAAAACTGTTGTCTTGTTCATTTAGCACTGAATGCGCGAGTATTGCTAACCTCACCGATAACCGCCTTTTCGAAGGATAGTTCTTCGCTGTTGAACAATCTCATAACCGCGATACGAGATTGCGGTTTCTCATCAACAGTATATCCCTAAATATTACATAAAACATCTGAAAAAAAAAAAAAGAAAAAGTCTCCATTAAATCCACGATCGAGTTGCGACTCGCTTGCCACTGTTTTAACGGTTGATGTCTGTGTTTTTGTTTCTGAAACCAATGTTTGAAATTAAAAATACATATTTGCGCACATAAATAATATTATCCAGGATTACCAGTAAGATTAGGATTTTTAAAATTCTTTAGAAAACAATCTCCCTCCCTTCTTTTCTACTGGTTCTTCATTTTAGTGTTAGTTTGAAGAAAAAAAAAAAAAGAGTTATTTTTTTTATTGAAGAAGAAAAAATTAATCTTTTTATAATTAGCTTACGAGTGTTTTATTATTTTGATATTTTTATCCTTTATAACTTAATAAAAATTTAGAATATAAGAGAATAAACTTAATTATTTTTAAAACAATTTAAATTAACTGAATTGTCATAAATTAAAAAGTAGGCTAAGTTGCAAAACAGAACCTTAGTATATTGCTCTTCACTCTAAAAAGTGATTGGAGAATACCAATATTACTCTCTATTTTTGAAAGGGATAAAAAAGTGGAAGACTTAAGGCTGCCATATATATGTAATTACTTCCAAATTTTACAATTATGGTGGTCATTCATTATGCCATATTCCATAAAAAAAAAAAATGTCAAATTGAAGAAAAATTATGTATATTATACTCATGTACTTCCTTTGGTCTCTAGTTAAATAGGCATCAATTTTGTAGTGCCGTGTTCCAAATAAGAAATAAAGCTTAATTATGTGCATGGATCCATATGTTTATATATAAATTATATACATATTAGTAATAATTCATACCAGCCATACTTTGAATAAAATTGATATTAATTTTTTATATAGTTAAAACTTTAGAGAAAAAGTTTAAATTGAAAAAATTATAATAATTTATAGATTTTAATTTTTTTTTCAAAACTTTAAACCCTAATAACTATTACACGTATTTTGGTCTCCTTCTCTAATTAATTTTTAAAATGACAAATTATGTTGTTTTAATTTGGTAAGTTCAACTTTCTAAAAATCATAATTAGATAGAATTTATGTTGGTAGTTTTGATTTGCATCTCCACCTTTGAAATATGGTACAATCTAAAATACTCTAACCATTTTACGAGATAGATGATAGTAGATTCATAAAATAAGAATTAAGTGAGAAGTTAAAAATATAAAAAAAATATCAATCGTTGAATAAAAGAAAAAAATAATTTTTAATTGTTGGATCTTAATTTATGAGAGAGACATTTTAAAAAAAGTTGTGATAATAGCAGAGCTCCATTAATGATCTTTTTAATTATTGACATAATTACCTATCTCTATTATTTAATATAACCTACTTCTATTTCTTTTATTAATCTCTCTTTAAATCTCCTTTATTAATTTTTGTCTCTGAATTATTAGTAAGACCTTAATTAATGTTTTGTTTAATTATTAACAAAATTATCATCCTCCATTATATTATCTCATCTTGTTCTTCCTTTCTTTTTAATTTCTCACTCTTATCTTATCTATTTATCTGGCTTCTTTTTTTTTTTTTTATTTTTTTAAAAAATATTTAATTCTGTTTTTTTTTTTTTAAAGTATCTTTTCAAAATATAGTTAAATAATAAACTTTTATTTTAAACTTAAAAATTATTAATGTGCTATTGAATTATAAAAATAGTCTATTTAGAAAATATATCTCTTCAAAATGTAGTTAATAATAAATTTTTTATTTTAAACATAAAAAAATATTAATGCTTGATTGAATTATAAAAATTCGTCTACTTCCTTATAATATTTTATCTAATATATCTAAATGTTTCTTATTGGTTTGAACTTTTTTTTTTTAGATTAATAAAATTTTAATGCAATTATATAAAAGAAAAAATTTATACCAATAAAAATTTAGACTCATGTTTAATTGTAACTATATTAATTATAAATAAAAATTATTAAAATATTTTTATTAAAAAATTATTATTTCTATTAAATTGCTACGTTGAAATTTTTATAATTTTTTAAAGAATATTGCCTTTTTTTGTGCATAATTTATATAATTATTGGAACTTTGGGATTTTGTTTGTTATAAAAATATTAGAAACCAAATCCTATTTATTTTTTGATGGACAAAATGTATTAAAAAATTATATTGATAAAAAATAAAAAAATATAATTTTTTTCTAAAACGAGAAATTTATTATTTAATTATATTTTGAAGAGAGATATTTTTTTGGAATATAGTTTTTTTATAATTTAATAACTTATCAATAATTTTTAAGTTTAAAATAAAAAATTGTTATTTAACTATGTTTTAAGTAGATATGTTTTTGAAGAGAGAAAATGAGAAAATAAAAAAAAAAAGATAGAGATGAGAAAAATAAATTATTGAGGAAGAGAGAATATAAGTTCATTGAATAATAAAAAGGGTAATTTTGTAAATAATTAAAAAATGTATTAATTAAGCTCTGGCAATTAATGAGAAGAGTTTAGAGAGAGAAACTAATGAAGAGAGAGAATGTAAGTTTGCATTAATAGTAAAAAAGGATAATTCTATCAATAATTAAAAAAAACATTAATAAAATCTGTACATTATTATTACCATTTTTTAAAAAATTATCTTATTCTATTATATATATATATATATATACACATGTGTGTGTTTAAATGAAACCTAACCGACCTACCTTCCGTAGATTGTATACGCCTAATTACAGGTAATGTATGAAAATTAAGACTCATGATTTAATTACCACATATCAAAACCTTAGCTTTGACTTTTGTCAAAAAAAGAAAAAACAAAAATTGAACACGTCAAAGGAGCAATGCAATCTATCCAACACGTGTCAAAAGAATCAACATTAATAATTAATGAAAGTCAGGTTCCTTTTGAGATGCGGTTATTAAATTAGCTTTAGTTTTTCGTTAACGAAACCTAAACCTGATTTATCACACATTAAAAGGATCAATGGAACCTATAGGCCATATCAAAAATCAAATTAAAGTTTTAAGATATTCTAAATAGAAAAAAACAGTCAAAAGAAATTTGAGAAACAATTCAAAAGTTGAATGAGGTGGACTGAGGACTGGTCATAGTCCAACAAAGCCACCGTTAACTTCTAAAGTAAAATTTAAGTACCCACCAAAAAGAAAAATAAAATAAAATAAAAGTAAAGTCACTATTCATCAAATTACGATTCTTTTGACCATTGAGGCACGAAGCAAACCACATTTAAATCTGCCATTTTAGTGACACATGCCATGGGCCCCCACCAAACTCGATGTTCAACAATAATGCACCCCCGTATGGCCCAATTAGTTTTGGATACATTTATTAGCCATCCTGCAGATATGAACGGACTGCCTACCATAGACTTTTCAGGCCACTTAATGTCAAAATCACTTATTCAGAAAAATCTCCCTTCTTGACTCAGTCAACCTGACCCCAGGCTCATTTGTCCCTACACGTGGATTTGGTAGATCTCTCAACGTCCCTTTGGATTCAGGATCTCGGAAAAAATAGTTTTAGAGGTGATGAGTCTATCATTAGCAATATTACCACGACTGCTTCCGCTCTTTCCACCACTCTCAGCCGTTGATGTCCCACTGCTCTTTGATCGTGAAAACACCTCATCACAATAGTCATCATCATCATCGGTCGTCGTTGATTTTCTTACCGGCAATAGTGGAACCGACGGGCTCGACATCGCCGACCCGAACCCATGTCCGCTGTTGATGTTTCTCTCGGCAGCCTCTTGAAGCTGCAACGCGAACTCAAGGCTCCAAACCACATCACTCATTGTCGGCCGTTCGATCCCAACGTCACGCAAGCAGCTGTCGACTATCTCCCCGAACTTCCTCAAGCCCTCCGGCGCAATTTGACCCCTCATATTTGGGTCCACGATCTGATCGAAGGTCCCTTTTCGCCAGCAATACCGTCCCCACGCAGCTAAGCTCACTTGTTCCTTGGGTATTCCTGTAATTATCGCTGGCCTCGCACACAAAGCTTCCAACAACACCACCCCAAAAGAGTACACGTCAGACTTGTCCGTTAACTGTTGTCGCCGGTAATATTCCGGATCAACGTACCCGAAACTACCCTTCACAACGGTGCTGACGTGGGATCGGGCCAAATCAGACGGGCCCATTTTTGACAACCCAAAGTCCGAAACCTTGGCCACCCACTTATCATCCAACAGTATGTTGGTAGACTTCACGTCCCTGTGAATGATCATCCGCTTCGCACCAGTATGGAGATAGTGGAGCCCACGCGCAGCTCCAATGCAGATCAGAAGGCGCTGCTTCCACGAGAGAGGTGGATTGTTCGTCTCGTAGAGATGATCACGGAGTGTCCCCCGCGCCATGAAATCATACACCAAGATCATCTCTCCGTCGTCGTCACAGTAACCGATCAGAGACACGAGATGGAGGTGTCGCAGCTTTGATAACGTTTCGATCTCCGTTTGGAACTCTCTCGCCCCTTGGCTTGACGACGGATTCAACCGCTTGATCGCCACCGTGACGGTCCCGTTGTCTATATACCCCTTGTACACATTACCGAAACCCCCTTTGCCGATCATAAAATCATCGTTGAAGTTGCGAGTAGCAGATTTGATCTCTGCGATTGAGAAGTGTCGGCAGAGATTTGCCGGCAGCGATGAAGTGGTTGTGTTCGTGGACTTTGAGTTGACTGAAATTGTGACCCAAGATGACTTCTCCACACTAACTCCGGAGCTTCTCACTTTCATCCGCGGCCGGTAAATCAAGATGCCCAGTATTAAAAGTACCACAACTATTCCCCCTATAACACCTCCTATGACGGCAAAAACCGGTGACTTTACTCTACTGCGATGATTCGGGGTTATCTTCGGGTCTGGTGCCGGCGGGTTAAGAGCGACAACTAGTTCGGGATTGGGCCCAGCTAGACTACCGTCTGATTTATTTAACTTGAAGATCTCTAGAGCGTTCAAAAGGGCATCCGCATATGTAGGCCCTGAATCCATATTCGGGTGTAGCGCAAGCCACAAATCCTGCTTCTTCGGCCGATCACCGGCGAGAGGAACCATAACAACGTAGTCTTTAAAAACAGGAATTCCGGTCCCACCGCTCAAGTGTATAACATCAACCTCTTCATCGGCCGTCTGATTACTTAGAAACACTTTAAATATCCTCTGATTTTCACGAGTCACCTCCAATTGAATCTCGCAGAAATGAAGCCTAACCAGGTACGAGAACCCAGAATCAACGGTGAAGGTCCACGTTAAGTTGTAATTCAGGTTTATCGTACCATTTTGTCCCATCGTCCGAGAAGTAGTGTACACGATCGCCGGTGCAGTGTAAGCCGGTGTATCATTAGTGTACCGGATTGGGACGTCACGGTGCGGTGTAGTTCCAATCGCCCCGCCGTATATGTAGTAAACATCTTGACGCCACGTCCGGTACATGCCGGTATCTCCTGCGCCGGAGACGTCACCGCCACCGACGTTCAACCGGTGAAGAGTTTCAAGAGCAGTGCTTTCATCGACGGCGATAGACTGCTGGTAGCCAACCAAAGGAGCTTCGCCTCGCCTGTAGAGATTATTCGGCATGGAAACGACTTCTATGCCGTTGACGAAGGCGTAAGAGTTTGGAGAAGGGACGAAGGTTATGTCAAGCCGTTGGATGCTGTTGATGTTAACGATGAACTCTTTGATGAGATAGGTTTGTTGGGGTTTCATGGCAGAAACGGTGAGGAAGGCACTGTAGTTGCTTAAGAGGGTGTGAACGCCGGAGGTGACTGAGAAGAAAGATTTGGAGCTGTCGAAATTGCCATAGGTGGTGGGGTAGAAGTAGAGGCGGACGAATTTAGGGCCGTCTGAAACAGGGAAGGTGTAGGTGAATCGGGAGCGGAAGATACGGGCTGTCATGAAGGGGATTTGGGTGATGGAGGGGCCTTGTTCGGAGGCTTTGGATGCCGATGACGCGGCGTCGATATTCGGCGGTGAGAATTTCGAGCGGGCATCGCCATCCCAGCTCCTGCCATCTAGGGAAGTAGAGTTGGATAAAGAGCCGCAGTTGAGGAGGAAATAGTCGATGGGTGTGTAAGCCGGTGTTTCGGCGGCGGAGGTGAGGAGAAGCAGTAAGGAACAGAGAGACAGAGCGATGGTAAGCATGGTGGGTGGAAGAGATTCTGAATTGAAGGATACGTTCCAAGGCAAATATATTTATAGTTTGTAAAAATTAATAATTTTTAACAATTTTTGTTTCTTGGACAAAAAATTTGTAACTTTTTGTTACAAATATTTTAAATTATTAAAAATTGTTAAAAAATTGCTATAAACTAAAAACAGACAAAAAAAATAAAAATAAAAATGGCTAAAATTAAAAATTCTTGAATAACCAAACGGAGCAAGTTCTGCTCTTCACCCCAAATAGTACTGTAGCATAAGAAAGTGATTGGGAAAGTATAGTACTTCTCAACTTTTTTTTTTTTAAGGGATAAGAACTGAAACGCTATTATTCTCCAATTTCTAAATTTAGAAGGTATTTTGAAGTTATTTGGAAGTGTAATTTTTAATAATTTTTAGTTTAAAATTATTAATTGTAGTTTTTGATGTGTTTAGTAAAGCAAATTATAATTTATAAGAATTTTTGGGTATTTGATAAATTTTTGACAATTTTTCATAATTTTTGGTTAATTTTGGATATTTGATAAAATTTTTAGTAATTTTTAATAACTTTTAATAATTTTTGTGTGTTTAATAAAACTTTTAGTAACTTTTGAGTAGAGTAAATTACTGTAATAGATTAAAAAAATAATAAAAGTTATTGTTTTATTATATTATAACTTTATAACTTTTGACAAATTTTTACAAATTTTTGTATTGGGGTCTTGCTCTCTAGTCGTTGGCGTGGTTATTCGACACGGAAAAGAATATTTTGTGCTATTTGGTTCTTAATTTTTTTTTTTTTTTTTTAACTTTTGCTTTATATTCGTTCGGTTAATTTTAAAATTTAAATTTTTTTTAACTTTTTTTCTTACAAAATGTTACTAATATTACAAAAAATTATTAAAATTTGAAAATTTTATCAAACTCTTAAAAAATTTCAACTATTAAAAACTATCAAAAATTAAAAATTTTTAGTTTACTAAACAGGCCTTTAATAGAGTAGTTTACTAACCCATCGCTGGGTAGTTCAGTGGAATGGGGATTGAGCTTAGGGCTTTGGTTATATAGCCAGGTCATGAGTTCGATTCGCCGCCTGGACGCCCAGGTTTCAAGTGGGGGTCGCTGGTGATGGGGTCCTGGCGCTTAAACTTCTCCGGAGTTTACCCAGTGCACACTCGAAGGATAGTGCCAAAAAAAAAAAAAAAAAAAATAGAGTCGTTTACTACGTTATCAATTTATGTAGTGCATAATACTAATATCATGCTATTTATATTGGAAGGTAACAGAATTATGTATGTTCGGATTTAGAAAGGCCACCAAGATTCAAATCACTTGTTTTTATTGGTGATATGTCCTATTGTTGTAATCTTTAATGTGTATTATATCTATCAGTGTGCTATGCTCATTAACTATTCTTTTTTGATATGACAAACTCCGAAAAAGATGTCAAAATAATTTTTTTATATATTATGCTTATAAACTGCCTTTGGTCCATGGAGACAGTACTGACCAATTAATGACGCCATATATGCTACAAATATGAACCAAAACCTTATTTTTTTTTTAATCTATCTATTGACATTCAAATACAACCACGCACTCTTTAAAAAATAAATAAATAAATAAAATAAAACCATGCACAAACCCACCTACCTATATTATACCTTCAAAAGCATCCACGGATTACATATGCCCCTTGCATCTAAACCTCCAACATAATTATCTGTTTATGAAACTTAGAAAACAAATTGAATTAAGATATATATATATATTATTGTTGAAACAGTTGATTAAGATAAACAGTGAATGATGCACTATATATCTAGAAACTAGGTAGTGTTTTGTGAGTCTAGTGCTAGCGACCAAGATTACTAGAATAATAATCAGGATCGTCATCAGAAACAGCAGAGCTTATGTTGTCAATATAAAAAATTTAGTAGAAGGTGAGCACTCAGATCCGATGATGGAGCCTCTCACCCCGAACGTTATTGTGTTGTTGTAAGCTTGAACAACCTCGGCCTTGAATGACAAATCTGTCGAATCATCCCCAAGCCCAGGTGCTCCATTTGAACCTAGTAACATAGAAGTCTCCTGCTGCAGTTGCATAGCGCGCTGGAGAGCTCCCACCACATCGCACGCGGATGGACGCCTGAGGTCCTGATAAAGCACGCAGCAGCACGTAATCGCCACAAATTCCCTCAAACATTCTGGTGTTATTTTCCCCATCAAGTATGGATCGATGAACTGATCAATGCGTTTCATTGTAATGCAACTCCTTAACCGCTCGACCAGATCCGTGAGTTTCTGCTCACCAGACAGTACTTGCAACAACACCCCACCGAATAGGAACACATCATATTTCTCCAGCAACCGCCCCTCCATCACCCATGGTAGAAGTGGAACCGTGTTCCTCCAGTCACCAGAAGTCCAAATTTCAAGTACCTTGGATAATTCCAAATCCGAAAGTTTGGGCACCCAATTTTCGTCCAACAAAATATTTGTAGCCCTTACATTTCCGTGCATTACTGGCGGCCTGGCATCATTATGGAGGTATTGGAGTCCTTTAGCAGCGTCTATGCAAACCTGAAGCCTTCTTTCCCAGGGCAGAGGATCTTTGTGCCTTAATCCAAAGAGATGGTCAGCAAGGGATCCGTTGCCCATATAATAGTCATATAAGAGGATCGCCTCCCCTTCGTCATTGCAGTATCCTTTCAGAGACGGTAGGTTGGCGTGCCGGAGCTCCATGAGTATTTCCATTTTTTCCCAAACTTCTTGAATCAGAATGGAGTTTGATTTAAACCTTCTGACGGCCACCACAAGATTTTCTTCTTCCATATATCCTTTGTACATTGTGCTATGGCCAAGATTTATGATGAGATCATCATGAAAATTTTTAGTGGCCTCTAGAATTTCTGCCAGTGAGAAACAAGGGCATGGTTCAACTAGTGGTGCGGTCAGAGGGCATGGTTCGCCTACTGGTGCGGTCGGAGGGCATGGTTCCACCTCCGGTGTGGTTGGTAAATGTTTTACCTTGAACTTCTTGCCACTAGGCTTAAGTGGCTTCCATTGCCACAACCATGATGATGATCCAGCGGCAGAACTGTGGTCCTTCCCCTTCTTCTTCTGCAAATTCTTTCCTTTGGCTGTAGTTACTATGCTCTGAACCACCTTGGTGATTGTTGATTTGGTCTTCTTCCTCGGTAAAGGTGTGTGATCCTGCCCAAAAGTGGGGCTTTCTGTACTTTGTGAATCAACACTATGCTCAATGTCAGCCCCACCTTCACTGGTAGTCGACTCCACCACTGAACAAGAACCTGATATCTCATGTGATGCCAATAAGAGTTCAAGGCTCCCCACCACATCATCCATCGTAGGCCTGTCCTTGGAATGGTTTTGTAGACATTTCATTGCAACTTCCACATACAGCTTTAGACAACCAGGCGCGATTTGTGTTCTTATACGGGAATCAATGATCTGATCTAGCATTCCTTCTCTGACACAATTTTGGGCCCAAAAGACTAGACTGTGCTGCTCCTCTTCGAGTCTCATATCCACTGCTGCCCTCCCACACAGCACTTCCAACAGCACTACTCCAAATGCATAGACATCCGACTTCTTCGTCAGCCTCCGAGTTGAGAAGTACTCCGGGTCCAAATACCCAAATGTGCCTTTTACATTTGTGCTAACATAACTGCGAGACTCACTTGAGATACCCATTTTGGATAACCCAAAATCTGAAATCTTAGCCACCAAGTTCTCGTCCAACAAAATGTTTGTGGTCTTCACATCCCTGTGTATCACACGGTGATGAGTACCCGTGTGGAGGTAGCTCAAACCACAGGCAGCACCAATGCAAATGTTCAGCCTTTGCTCCCAAGTTAGACTAGAATTACTTTGCTACTTCTCCTAGTTTTGTAAATATGATCAGCAAGGGTCCCCTGTATCATAAATTCATATACAAGGATCATCTCTTGGTAATCGTCACAGTAGCCAATCAGAGTGACAAGATTGCTATGCCTCAGCTTGGAAAGCATCTCGATCTCAGTCCAAAACTCCTCTGCCCCTTGCTTGGATTTTGAATTCAAACGCTTTGTGGCGACAGTAGTGGCCCCTTCATTGATGAACCCTTTATACACCTTTCCAAATCCACCAATGCCAATGACAAATGCATCAGCAAAATTGTTAGTAGCCAATTGCATCTCCGCCAGTGAAAAGCAGCAGAAAATTTCTTTCTTGGGCGGCAACTTAGAGATCTTTTTCTCACCAGAGTTCTCTGCCCGAGTACGTAGCTGGTAAAAAATGATGTTCACAAGAGTGATGAAAATTATCACACCATTTACAATACCATTCCCAAAGTCAAAAGCAAATACTGATTTTGGGAGCTTTGGGGGCTTGGATGTCCTTGTGTCTGCCAAAGGTAAAGGATTCGGACCAGCCAGATTGTTGTCAGGATTACTCAACTTGAATATCTCTAAACCATTTAAAATTGGACGCATACCATGTTTTGCTTTGCACTGATGGCAGTGATTTCGTAGAGCTATCAGCAGATCATGCTTCCCCTCCATTCTGTCTCCCTCCATCATAACCAAATAGTCCCTATACGCTGCAATCCCATTTCCACCACTCCATTCAATAACATCAGCACAAGCCTCAGCTACGTGCTCGTTTATGAAGATGCTGAACTCCTTGTGGCCGCTCTCTCTTATCCCGTATTCAAGTTCACAAAAATGGAGCCTAACCAGGTATCTGAAACCCAAATCCACTGGCAATCTCCACGTCAAATTGTTTGTCATTGACCAGGTTGTCTGATAAACTTTCTGGGGCGCTGTGTATGTGGGTATGCTTTTGTATTTGATTGGGATGGTGGTAATAATTGAATAAACATCAGATTCTATCAAATAATTTGAATCATCAGACCACTCCCGGAACATACCAGAATCTTGGAAGGATGAGATTGAGCTCCCGCCAACATTTAGCCGATGAACCAGCTCGAGTGCGGTGCTGTTTTCAATGTAAAATCGATAGTTATGGCCAACGACGTGAGCACCCGAATCATGGGTTTTAGAGTAATAAAGCCCCGTAGGCATGGAAAGGATCTCAATTCCATTGATAAATGCATATGCAGCTGATGGGAAAATCGGGTAATTTTCCCTCTAATTCAAACAACTAGTGAAGTGAACCGATTCAGTAATACCCAGGATAGAGCGGTAGCGCACAATGGCACGTTTAAGTACCGGTCTCCTAGACAGTATTACCTTTCTACAATAGTACCCAGGATAGAGCGGTAGCGCACAATGGCACGTTTAAATACCGGTCTCCTAGACAGTACTATCGTACACGGTGTATTTATCACAACCTAACCCGTGTATTCAAATAGAATAATACACACGAATAGTAAATACACCCAAATAAATCGAACCCAACACTACCAATATACCCGACAAATAATATTGAATACTATACTATAAAAGGAAAAAGAAACAGTACAGCAATCATAAATAAATGCGGAATAATAAAGAGATAAAGAAAGAACACACCCGGAAATTTGATATCGGAGTTCGGCCAATTTTGCCTAATCTCCGAGCACCACTCAAGCAGCCCGCTTTTATTTATGTGGGAGAAGAGAATGTAACTTTTTGGGATAAAACAAATGGAGGAAGAAGGAGTTAATTTATAACTGTCAAACTCCCTCCCCAAAACAAAACCCACCGATGTGGGATAAAAATGTGGCCAAAAGTTAACAAATCTCCACCTTGGCACAATTTATTATCCCACCAAATACAAATCTTCTCAATCAAACAAAATATAAAAATGGTCTTCACAGTGCTTCCAAATTTGCGCCAATAAGCGCCAACTCAAATGTGCAAGATATTAACCAAGTCTAAACAATGTTCAAACTTGGCTCTTGTAACAACCTTGGTCAACATATCTGCAGGATTCTCCGTAGTATGAATCTTCTGGAGAAGTATCTCCTCTTCTTCGAGAATCTCCCGCACAAAATGATAGCGAACATCAATGTGCTTCGTCCGTGCATGAAAGACTTGATTTTTCGCTAAATGAATAGCACTCTGACTGTCAGAATATACCTCAAGTTGTTTCTGACCAACTCCCAAGTCTTTAAGCAACCCATAAAGCCAAATTGCTTCCTTCACAGCCTCTGTAATCGCCATATACTCTGCCTCTGTTGTAGACAAAGCCACTGTTGACTGCAAAGTAGACTTCCAACTAACTGGCGCCTTTGCTAAAGTGAACAAATAGCCAGTTGTAGACCGTCGCTTATCCAAGTCACCTGCATAGTCAGAATCACAATAACCAACTACGCATTGACCAAGTGATTCATCCTGCTCGAATGCCAAACCAACATTTACGGTATTTTGGAGATATCGTAGAATCCATTTCACAGCTTGCCAATGACTCTTGCCCGGATCATGCATGTACCTGCTCACGACACTAACAGCTTGTGAAATGTCTGGTCTCGTACACACCATTGCATACATTAAGCTTCCAACTGCATTTGCATACGGGACTTTCGCCATGTATTCTCGCTCTTCATCTGTTGTTGGAGATAACCGGCTACTAAGTTTCAAGTGAGGAGCAAGTGGGGTACTTACAGGTTTTGTATCTTCATACATACCAAAACGCTGTAATACCTTCTTCAAATACTGCTTCTGTGTCAGCCAAAGCTTGCCTCTCTCTCTGTCCCTGTCTATCTCCATGCCGAGAATCTTCTTGGCTTCCCCCAAATCCTTCATCTCGAACTCTTTACTCAACTGAGCCTTTAATCTGTCAATCTCAACTTGGCTCTTTGATGCAATTAGCATATCATCAACGTACAAGAGTAAGTAGATGTAGGAACCACCTTGAAGTCTGCACAAATACACACAATGATCGTATTTGCTTCTTGTGTACTTCTGACCCTTCATAAACCTGTCAAATCGTTTGTACCACTGCCTTGGAGATTGTTTCAGTCCGTACAACGATTTGCTCAGTTTGCAAACCCAATTCTCTTTACCAGCAACCTTGTATCCATCTGGCTGAGTCATATAGATTTCCTCCTTCAAATCACCGTGTAAAAACGCGGTCTTCACATCAAGTTGAGCTAGCTCCAAATTCAACTGCGCTACTAAGGCCAACAAAATTCTAATGGAGGAATGTTTAACAACTGGAGAAAATACCTCATTATAATCAATTCCCTCCTTCTGAGCGTAACCTTTAGCCACCAACCTTGCCTTGTAGCGAACATCATCTTTGTCAGGAAATCCTTCTTTCTTTGCAAATACCCATTTGCATCCTATTGCCTTCTTACCCTTCGGTAGTTGTGTCAGCTTCCACGTCTTGTTCTTCTCGAGAGATCGCATTTCCTCTTCCATTGCACCTGCCCATCTACCACTTTCTGAACTTCGGATGGCTTCTGGGAAGGTGGATGGAACATCATCAATAACTGGAAGTGCATAAGCTACCATGTTAGTAAAACGAGCAGGTTTTTGAATCTCTCGTCTTTTTCGTCTAACAGCAATTGGCTCTGATTGCTGTGGAGGTTCTTGGGTCGAAACCTCTCCCTCATCTGATTCTTCTTCTGCCATCGGAGAGTCACCGCTGGTGCTATTTGTTGGGATCACCACTGTCTGCTCAAACTCCACCTGCTTCGAAGTACACTCCACCTGCTGTGGAGTACCATCAACCCCTTCTGGATTTACCTTATTCAACATGGCAGATTCATCAAAGGTAACATCCCTACTGATAATCGTCTTCTTTGCCTCTAGACACCACAAACGATATCCTTTAACCCCAGCATTGAAGCCCATAAATAGAGCCTTCTTTGCTCGTGGATCCAACTTTGATTCATTCACATGATAATATGCAGTAGAACCAAAAATATGCAAAGTACCATAATCAGTAGCAGGTTTTCCCGACCATACCTCTAAAGGAGTCTTGCCATCTATAGCAGATGATGGCAAACGATTGACGAGATGTTGAGCGTATGTTATAGCCTCAGCCCAAAATTTTCTGCCTAACCCAGCATTAGACAGCATACAACGAACTTTCTCCACAAGTGTCCTGTTCATACGCTCTGACACCCCATTTTGTTGCGGTGTTTTTCTGACTGTGAAGTGTCGAACTATGCCACACTCTTGGCATATCTCCAGAAATGGATCACTCTTGTATTCTCCACCGTTGTCTGTTCGGAGAACCTTAATCTTCCTTCCCGTCTGGTTTTCAACTTGAGCTTTCCACTTAAGGAAAATTCCAAGCACATCATCCTTGTTCTTCATAGTAAACACCCAAACTCTTCTGGAAAAATCATCAACGAAAGTGACAAAATAATGCCTACCTCCAAGTGACGGAGTCTTGGCAGGTCCCCATACATCTGAGTGCACATAATCCAGAATGCCCTTGGTATTATGGATAGCAGTGCCAAATTTCACTCTTCGTTGTTTTCCCAGAACACAATGCTCACAAAATTCTAATTTGCAAGTCTTCGTACCTTTCAACAATCCCTGCTTGGCAAGCATTTGCAAGGATTTTTCACCAGCATGTCCCAATCGCATATGCCACAGCTTTGTTGCCTCTGCATCCTTCTTGATACTTGAAGTTGCTGCTGCTACTGTCCCAACCACTGTACTACCTGATAGAAATACAGATTGTTCTTCCTTACGCCTTTCAACATCACGAGTGCTCCTGAAGTTGCTTTAAGAACTCCATCTCGCATCATCACAACTAGGCCTTTTGATTCTAAGGCCCCCAATGAGATGAGATTTTTCTTCAACTTTGGCACATATTGCACATCCCGCAAAATTCTGGTGGATCCATCATGATTCTGCAGCTTGATTGAACCTATCCCGATTGTTTTACATGGATTATCATTGCCCATGTAAACAACCCCGCCATCTAGTTCCTGAAATTCAAAGAACCACTCCCGGATGGGACACATATGATAAGTGCAACCTGAATCCAAAATCCACTCATCTGGATTCGATGTTGAAGGTGAAATCACTAGAGAGATATCTGATTCCGCATCACTTTTGCATTCTGCAACATTTGCATCTTGCGGAGCTATACCTTTCTTCTTCAACTTTGGGCAGTCTTTCTTCCAGTGTCCTTTCTCATGACAGAAAGCACACTCATCTTTGGCAACTCTGCTCTTTGATTTGGACCTTCCTCTTCTCCCCTTTGATTGGCTTTGTTGGCGACCTCTTGCCACCAATGCTTCTTCTGATGTCGCAGATTTGGTTTTTATCTTATCCTGCTTTCTCAATTCATGACTATATAAAGCAGAACAAATAGCATCCAACGACACATTCTCCTTCCCATGAAGTAACGTAGTCTCTAAATGTTCAAATTCATCGGGAAGAGATGATAACAACATCAAAGCCAAATCCTCATCCTCAAATTTCACATCTAAGTTCAATAGGTCTGCAACTAACTGATTAAACATAGTGATGTGCTCATTCATAGAAGTACCTGGTCGGTAATCAAACCGGAACAGTCTTTTCTTCATAAGGAGCTTATTCTGACCACTCTTCTTCAGAAATTTGTCCTCCAATGCCCTCCATAATTTGTGTGCAGAAGTCTCATTCTTGAAAGCATACTTCTGCTCTCTGGACAGACACGACCGAATTGTTCCGCACGCCAACCGATTTATGACACTCCAATCTTTATTCTCGATTTCTTCCGGTTTCTTTTCCTCAATAGCAATATCAAGACCCTGCTGGAAAAGAGAGTCCAAGACTTCCCCTTGCCACATACCGAAATGGCCACTACCATCAAATATTTCCACCGCCAATTTCAAACTTGACATTGGAATCCTTGACCATGAAGATGAGAAGCCAAATGTCCCCGGTGTCATATTTGAAGTAGCCTCTTTTGATTCTTGATCTTTAGATGCCATTACAGACTCAAAATATAGTATTCAATATTATAACAAAAAAAAAAAAACGAAACCAATGACGAACCTACGGCTCTGATACCACTTGTTGGGAAAATCGGGTAATTTTCCCTCTAATTCAAACAACTAGTGAAGTGAACCGATTCAGTAATACCCAGGATAGAGC
>JAVXUM010000017.1:34616125-34626450 GCA_035590655.1 Pouteria glomerata | reverse complement strand
CTTCTCTACAAGTAAGGATAGGCCAGCCCCCATTATCTGAGCCATCAGTTTAAGAAAAGCGACAAAGAGGACGATCCAGTCTGTGGGTTCGGGTTTTAGGCAAAAGTAATAATTTCGTATAAAGGCTTCTGCATGTGTATGTATTTAATTTGATGCTTTTACGTATTTTACGTGTTGTGTGGTTAGCACACTGCAAGAAGTTTACATTGTTTTCTCAACTTACAGTTCAAAATTGCTCGAATTATGGTTCCTTTTGTGATATTTGTAGTTGATTCTTTCTTTCCAGTTCTTTTTCAACTATTAAATAACAAGTGTTGACTAAAATTGAAATTTTAGAATTTGAACAGTCATCATACTGCTTTATAGTTAGAGGATTGCCGCAGATGTTGAATTCCATTTTAGTCCTATTTGTGAAGGGGCCTAGATGTGAAGCTTCAGAATTTATTGATTGCGTATAATTAACACATTAAAAAATTAGGGCTTCTCTGATTTTATGATTTCAGGGACTTTGAATACTTAATTTAGACTTGTCTAATCATATATTTGAAGAAAATAATAAAATAAAATAATTAGATATGTGATGTGGTATACCTGACATGTATTTTGGTGTGTCTTAAGATGTGTGCGTGTCCAGTATGTTAGGATATGCATATGGCAACCATTGTGAAGTTTTTATACTTCATTGGTTTTGTATGTTTATATTTATAAACTGTTCAGGAATAATGTTTTGTTTTTTGAATTGTTAATTTATATGATCCAACAAGGCATGTGTTTGTGAAAACTGAGATAGCGCGCACGCGCCCACTTCTTCTCTGAATATTTGATCTCATATAAAAAGCATTGAATCAGTGTGAAACCAGACTATAACCAGATACAGTAGATTGTATGTTTGTATTATAAGTTATGACAGATTTCTGGTCATTCCAGCAAACCTTCTAACATCTTATTTTTGTGCCTCCAAAAGAGGACATGGGCAATTTATTTTGCTGCATACAGGTGAATCAATCCACAGTTGCTATCAAGGAGAGGTTTGGCAGGTTTGAAGATGTACTTGAGCCAGGATGCCATTGCCTACCTTGGTTCCTTGGAAGTCAGCTTGCTGGCCACCTCTCCCTCCGGCTGCAGCAGTTGGATGTCCGTTGCGAGACCAAGACAAAGGTCCACCTCATTCCCCGAAAATGAACATTATTCTATGTCTTTGCTTTAAAGTGTGAAGGTTTAGGTTTACAACATTATTGGTTCGTTGGGCTGCCAAAATGTTAAAAACCAACTGCTTGTCTGTGACTATAATCCAGCTAGGTTTTCTGGCCCCCCTTCCCCTTGTATATCTAAAGCATTGAACCTCTTTTCTAATTAAGTATAACTTTTCTATTGGATATTAAATATGCTAACTATGAACTATGAATACTTCAAAGTGGGTGCCGTATTTGCATATGACACATCAGATACGCGTGGCATCAAGTGCATAAAAATGTGTCAAACACACTACATGGCGCATCCTACTATTGAGACAATTTGGAATTGAGCAATTAAAACTTCAAAAATTGTAAACTATTTTGTATCCTCTTTTGTTACTTTCTGTATGTAGAAATATGTTTTGATTTATGAATTGACATCCTAAATTAGTGTTCTTGTGGTTGTTATATTGTATCTAGCTGACAAATGCATGCAAAATTATATTATTATTTTATGTCGTGTTTGTATTATTATTTTTTCAAAGATATCGTATCTATGCTCTTTCCCCAATATATACATATGTATATATTGATAACTAAAAGTATATATTAAAGGGCACCAAAAAGGGTTGCAACTGAGTAAAAGCTTGTACTTGTAACACTCAAAAGATCCTACATGCCCATATGTTATATGTATATTGTGTTCATGTCTGTGCTTGTTAGTATGCCAATTTACTTGTGCAACTGCAATGACCCAAGTCTTTGTGGACATTTATTTTGCAGGACAATGTATTTGTCAATGTCGTAGCATCTATCCAGTACCGTGCTCTTGCAGGTAAGGCGAGTGATGCTTTCTACAAACTCAGCAACACAAGGAGCCAAATTCAGGCCTATGTTTTTGATGGTAGAGACCCAAGTCCTAACCACTTAAAAACTGTAGATATAATCATTATTTATTTTAAACATAGATGTATATTTGTTTTAATAATATTGACATTATTATTGTACTGAATTTACCTTCTCCATCTTCTTAGTAATTAGAGCAAGTGTTCCAAAGCTAAATTTGGATGACGCCTTTGAGCAGAAAAATGAAATTGCCAAAGCTGTTGAAGATGAACTGGAAAAGGTAACTTATCTGAATAAATAGTTTGTAAATTGCTATAATGAAGCATATGTCCTAATTTGGTTTTATTGCTGTTGCCATCATAATTTTTCACAGGCAATGTCTGCTTATGGGTATGAGATTGTACAGACACTGATTGTTGATATAGAACCAGATGAAAATGTAAAGCGGGCAATGAATGAAATCAATGCTGGTAAAGTATACAGTATTCATCTCCCGAATTATAAAATGCATATTATTTCCGCATTCGTATCATAGAATGTGCCTGAACTGCTTACTGCTAGCAACTAGCTATTGTACCAGAGTTGGGCAAGTAAAATTGAGCAGACTGCAGAATTTATTGTGTTAACAAATGGAACTCTACAATTAATGCTTTTAATGGATGTATCCTTCATAACCATAGTTAATCAATTTTCTATGATTGAATTTATGAAGCTAGGAGATTTCCGAGGTAAAAACCAAACAAATGGTCATTCCTGAATCCCCTTTTCCTGTTTCTTTCATGTCTGTCATGCTACAAAGTTCTACTTAGATGAATCATGATAGTCACTGCGGTAGTATATCTGTATTGCAATATTAGACTAAAGTTACAGTACATGTACTTTAAGAACCTTTACTTTGGACAGAGAAATAAAAGAATAAGGACAAAATGTAATTACCTTAGATGTGGTTTGGTATGTTTTTCGGTATTCAGAACAGAGGGGAAGGTATAGTTGGAACGCTAATTTGGATTGTGTTTTGTTTAAGAATCTACCGTTCTTACATTTCCACATATAAATATACATAGTTGGAGACAATTTTAATAATAATTAGAAGAACTAAGTAAAGTAATACATAATTCTCTTAGCTTGAAACGTAATCTCAATAAATGGTTGGAATTCTAAAATTCCAAATATAAAAAAAAAAAAAAAAAAAAAAGAGGAGGTAAATAAAAGATAAAATCAATTTAATATTTCAATAAGTAAATAAACTGTTAGTTTATTCTCTCTTTTCTCTCTGTTCAATTTTTCTGCATAGGCTTTGGTTTTTGTTGGGTTGGTTATATTGGGTTGGTTATATTTCATGATCCTGATCACAAATGAATCGAGATTTGGGTTCCAGTAACTATGGCAAAATAGACAATAGGCTGTGCCAATCATACAAGTCCAATATCAATGCTATTTCTAGAGCAACTGGATATTAATTATAACCATTTTCAATGTCCAATAATGACTTGTGTTTCTCTAGCTGCAAGGCTGAGGGTGGCAGCTAATGAGAAGGCAGAGGCCGAGAAAATTCTACAAATCAAGCGAGCCGAGGGAGAGGCGGAGTCAAAGTACCTGTCAGGACTGGGAATTGCTCGGCAGCGTCAAGCAATCGTGGACGGTTTGAGAGATAGCGTGCTGGGCTTCTCTGTGAACGTTCCCGGAACCACTGCAAAGGATGTTATGGACATGGTCCTCGTCACCCAGTATTTTGACACCATGAAGGAAATCGGCGCTGCTGCCAAGTCCTCTGCTGTGTTCATACCACATGGACCGGGCGCTGTGCGTGATGTGGCCTCTCAGATCCGTGATGGACTTCTTCAAGCTTCTCTGCAGCATTGATTTTCATGTTTTAAGTCTCTGTTTAATTGTTTGGCGTCAAGCAAGTGTTTATTTTCATGGTGTTGGGCTTGTTTAGGTTTGACATCTCTGTGTTTGTCATCAGTTTATGTGACTGTATATAAGGGCTTCAAAGATTGTCACAAAGTGCTCATTTGATATTGTGAGGCACTGTTTCATACTGTTGAAGCGTGATGTTAAATATTTACCAGTCCATTTCTTCATATGTGTGTGTGTATATATATCCTGATATAATTAGAGCTAGCTAAATTTAACCATAGAGTGAAAAAAATTTAAATCACCACCTAAGGATTCAAATCATTAAGCAGTGGAATTGCCAAGTAGGGAGAAGAGGGCATTGTAGATATTTGTGGAGGCAGGATTTAGTGATCATCGTGAACATGACTTCTTTTGAGGTGAATCTTATTCACAATGATTTGAACGGCATTATAACAGCTCCAATTAAGGTACAGGAAGAAGGTAGCTTTATTCACAATGATTTGAATTTTCATCATCGAATTCTAACACATGCATTGATGACTTATTCCAATGCAATCTCTCGATGAACCTTAGACTTGAATCCATTGTTGTTGATTTTCGTTCCCATGCTAAGATAGTTGTGAAGATGAAGAACTTCAAAATTATAACCATTGTCGAAATTAAGGGAGTTCAAAAACTGATTGAAGCATTTTGGTTTACATTTGAACTGGCAATTAGTTTTCTGATAATTGGGGAGAGGGGGTGGGGTTGGGTTTACAAAAAAAAAAAGCCCCCCTTTTACCTTTTACCTTCTTTCTCACACGTGTTACTCTTTCTTTTCATCCTTTTTTTTTTTCTTTATTACAACATCAGATCAGTGTTCTCATCTGATATGATCTTGCCTTTGCCATTCTTAAATATGCTAGCTTAATATATGCCATAAAAAAAAAAAAAAAAATACGCGTTAGCAAATAGTAGAAGACAATATTCTTCTCACTATTTTTACTTGGGAGCAAATCTTAAACACAACTTAAATTTATTGAAAGAAATTGAAATACAATGTGAATATGTTAATTAAAAACCAAACTTAACATGATTTAAATTAATTTCAAACTAAAAATTATTTAATATATTCATCACAGAACGCGAAACCCGATTGGAGCCACTAGTGAAAGTCAATAGTAGATATGTATCTACAAAAACAATGTATTGGGAAGTTAAAACAATCCATGAACTTTCCACCTACATCGGATACACTGTTGACGTTTGGGAAGGGGGTGTGTAAACAATTAATAAATTCTACGCGGGTTAGAATGCAAATCAATGTTAATACTTTGCCCGACATAATTACACCAAAACCTCTGGCATTTCATACTTTGCCTTCCCCTCACTCTCTCTCCTTCCCTCCCCTTTTCATTATTTCAAACAGTCAGTCAATCAATTCAAATACAGAAAAAAAAGACCACTCCCCTCGCACCTTTCACCCCTCGCACCTCCCCCCACCCAACTTTTCACTACTTTCTATGTTATTGAGCCAAAACCAAATAGTAGTTTCACACTATCTCTCTCTCTCCTTCTCTCTCCCACCAAGTAGAAAAAAAGCCTGGAAAAAGCGCCGTCGAATGATTTAAAATTCCCCTTCACCCCACAGTAGTAGTAGTTACATTAACCGGTCAGACAAGCTTGGAAGTCTTCTAAAGAAGTTGAGGCTAGCTGGTGGCATGGGGTCTCTGAACATCGGGTGGCGCAAAAAGTAAAATCCAAGTGCCACAGCCACCATCTTTGGTGGCACCACGTACAGCGTCACAGTGATCAAAAGACACACCCCTATGAATAGCTTCGTGGCCCTTGGGTCCCTCCAGCTCACCAGTGCTTGTACCCGCTCTCCCTGCGTTGCAAAATCGCCCAACACCGTTTGTACCCGGGCCGCCAATACTCTCAGCCGGTCATACCTCATCCGGATTATTTCGGGCGGTTTTGAACTTGGGATCGTATCGAATTCTTCGTCTAATTCGTCCGGGTCGACCGTCTCTGCTTGGGAGATCCGAGTGTCCATTCCTGCCGGTATTTTCGGCTTGAAACGGTAATACCATACTCCTATTAGGAACACGTATAAGAACCCGGTTGGGACTATCAAATCCGGGTACCAAACAAGCACCAAGTATAGCAAGTGGACTAGTACTGTTGTGATCGGGTTTTTCCATCTTCGGACATCGTCTAACCATTTTGCCAACCCGACCGCCCATGCCAGCACCGCCACGATCCGGAACCAATTGGCCTTGCTCTTCCTCATGCTCCAAGTGTGTGAATCTGCATCCAAAATGTACCGGACTACCTCGGCCCCCAACGGCGGCTCCGACCGTGCCAGCCACGCTGCCACCAATTTGGTGGCTGCCCCGCGGAGAGCCTCCTGTTGAGCCACCCCAAGCGGGCGGAGATAGTGCATTCTCGGCAGCAATGGCTGGCCGTAGACGACACAGGTCTCCGGCAACAATGACGGGTAGGCAAACCGAATAGCCACCTCAATTTCTCCCATTTTCTTCAACCCGGTTCTTTGAAGGACCAACAACGGGTACGAGTTGGTGTACACTTTGTTACTCTCCAGGGTGGAGACCCGGATTCGGACCTTGCCAATATGGTAATCGCGTTTGTACTCCGACACGTCAGCAAACATACGCCAGTTGTCAAAAACCCCAATGGTGAGGACGGTGCAGGGGTCGTATACTTGCCACGTGTACTGCTCATTCCAGCGTGGGTCGAAGCTGTCAGTGATGGTCCTCGTGCGGACCCACTTCTTCCCATACTTCGCGACACAGTAAGCATCGGTGGACCCTTTCCCTCCGCCCTTGGATTTCATCGGGAGCAACCCACGAGCCCCCAGGATCCCCAGCTCCAAGATCCCCACCGGTGGCTTCCACAGCTGCTTCGCCGTCGGCCGGAAATCGCTGCACAAGTGGGCCGCCTCGTCAAGCACGTGATACCCGCCCTCCAAGCACAGTCTCAGGTGTATTCGCCCGTAGTAGGGCACACCAGCTGCTGCTCCGCCACCTTGAACGGCAGCACCTGCCGCTACTCCACTATCCTCTAAACCGAACCATTTGGAGGACACGTGGCGTTCGTCCAGCCGTTGCTCAATTGATGCCACACGGATCATGACGTGGCCCAGAATTATCGGATCCCTCGCCGTACGGTCCTCAACGAGCAAAATCAAACTGTCTTCAAGGGGCTCGCCGGCGACGAACACGAGGTCATCGTGCCAGAAGAATGATGACGTGTGATTGTTCATTACTCCTCGTCGAGTTCGTAAGCACTGAAACCCTAGCTGAGCTCTCACTCGAATTTCGGGAGCAGTGAGTGGAGGCAGATTTGGAGCAATGTGGAGGTCTTGAGCTTCGATTACCAAGACTCTGAGATACCACAACCTCGGAGACTGGTAAACCTTGGAGCGCGTGTGGGACACGTAAGGGGCGTCGGAGCTCCACGACTCCGCGAAAGCATCGTCGGCTTGGGTTCCGATCCACACAGCGAGCTGAATGTCGCCGGATACCGCGCTGGAATGTTGCTCGTCACCGCCGCCTTCGAGCCGGTACCACTGCGGGGCCAGAGGACTATCCGGTGGATCTCGGACAGGGATATCTGAGAGGTCGAAACAGACGCCGCCAAGGAAGAGCTCCGTGGGTGTATTCCACACAGAGATCTCTAGCGTTGAATTGCCAGAGTCTGGCTTGTTCTGGGCGAAAGAGAAGACCTGGTTCCACTCGGGGTTCGACGACGTATCTCCGGGCCTATAGGACGCCGGTTTAGACCTCCTGCAATGGCTCGAATAGCGAATCATCACATAAGGACTCTCGTTCGGTACGAGTCCGCGAGCTTTGACGATTCGGACGAAGAGGTACTGCATCGGTTCCACGAGACCGTGGGACGGAATTTTATCCGATTCGCTGGCGAACTTGCTACTGATGACTCTTGGGTAGTAGTCTCCGTTTGGTCTCTTGTGATTCCTAACCCTCTCGTTCCCTCCAACTCTCCCCATCTGCATCTTCCTGATCACCTCCGTGGGATAATCCGGCGGCGGCGGCGGCGTTGGTTCCGTTTGTGATACCACTGGCGGCACTTCCTGACAATAGTGATGATTCTGATGATGATGATGCTCCGGCTGAACCATCACCACCGGCGGAGACTCTTCTATCGTCACCATCGGCGGGGTCTGGTTTCCCTCCACGGCAACGTCCGTTGGCACCGGAACCTCCAAAACTCTACTATCCTCTGCGACAACAGAGGCCATCGGGATTCCTGTTGGAGCCTCCTTCACCGGCGGCGGCGGAGGCTGCTGCTGCGGTGGCGGACCTTCAGTGTTTTGCTCATCGACCAACTGATCGTAGTAGTAAATTCTCAACCCAAGCTCTCCCCGAATCCAACTGAACACGCTTTTCTTCTCCAACTGAAAGTAGATTAAACCCTCCTCTCCTCTCTTCTTAAACTGGCTTCCGTAAATCTTCACGCGCCCCAGAAAGTGGTTCTTCCTTGCATTCCCATTGCTCATCCTCTTATCGTTTAACACTTCGACTTCGAGCTCTTCGTCCTCCATCGTCTTCGGATCGGACACATCGAACTCCAGAGCTTCATTCCAAACTGGATTCAAGTTCCTGTTCACCGTCAACGTTCGCCTCTTCTGGCCGTCGAAGTCCGCGACCACGTAGGCGCTCGAACTTCCCTGACCGTCCTTAGGAAGAAGGTCGCGTGCGTTGACAACTTCGACGATCAGCTTGCGTATCGTCTTCGGCTGGAGTGGATGCACGGAGGACGACGTAGTCATGTTCTCATTTTCTAATCTCTTGCCGGCGTTGAGGCGGATTCTGATCGGCGGAGGTTGAAAATCAAGGGTGTACGAGACGTGACACCGCCGTTGATGGCGGTGAGATGGGGTGATACGTTGTTGGTTAGGTTTTCCTTCTTTGTTGCTTTGCTTTTCACTGGCCTTTTCGAATTCGTTCTTGGCTTTTTATTTCCTCATTGGTTACTTATTTTTATCCTTTTTCTAATTTTTGTTTTCGGTGGTTTTTTTTTTTTTCAAATCGTATAGCACATTTCTCTTTTTCGGATTAAGGAATGTTTAGTACTTGATATTACAAAATACGTAATATAATATACATATATATATATACACAGAAGGGGAGAGAGAGAGAGAGAGAGAGAGAGAGAGTGTAGATTCCATGCCGTCTCGTGAAGGTTTTCCTTGCCACTTTTCGGCTTCCACCCTTTATTGGGTTCTCAAACAAACTTTCCTTTCCAAATTGGATACATGTGTTGGTCTGTATATTAGGGGGTTTATTTTATATTTGTTGTATTAATCGATTGTGTTATATATAGTCTTTTGTTGTTGGAACAGCAGAATAAAAATAGTATATATACATATATATAAAAGTGAGATAAAAGACTGAAGTAAAATGGTAACGGGATTGTTACGTGGGGCTTAATGTGAGGCGGTGAGACTTTTAATTAGCCTTAGATTTAGAGTGAAGTTATACTCGAAGAGGATAAACGTAGTGTTAAGGTCTTCTTTCTTACATATGTGTTCACTTCAATTATTCAGTTAATCTAAATTAATTATTGTATTTTCTAAAGAGATATGCTGCTGAGTAAGATGATTCCAACGCCCCATCAATCTGTTGAATTTTGTGGTAACTTATTACTGTACAGTCTATGTCCTTTTTCGCTAAGAAATTTTAGGCCCTATTTAGTAATATTTTTGTTTTTTGTTTTTTTTCATTTATGTTTCTTAAATTTTGTAAAGTTGTAATAAAAATAAATTTATTTCTAAAAAAATAAAAATTTAAGCAGAAAAACGTAAACAAAAAAAAAGTATTTTCACTTTATATAACTAAATTTAATTAATTTAATTAATTATATAAATTAATATGTATTATATGTTATTAAATTATTTTTAATATATAAGAAAACTAAATTAATTAATTAATTTAATTTATATATAATAATTAACTATTAATAAATAATTAGAAATAGATTAACTATTAAATTCAATATCTATTATTAAATTATTTTTGATAAATAATAAAAATAAATTAATTAATTAATTTAATTATGATATTTATTTAAAATAATTCAATTAATCAATATAAAAATAAATAATTTAATACGAAATATATTTTATTAAATTTTGTAATACATAATATAATTAAATTATAATTAATATTTTTATATTTACTGAATTAAATGATATAATAATTATATTTCATTCAATTATTTTAATAAATAATATAATTAAAATAAATTTAATGTATTTTATATTTATTGAATTAAATGATTTTTACTAGATAATTTAATTGATGAATTTAATTAATCTAATTAATTGAATTAAACTAATATGAAATATATTTTATTAAATTCAATTAATTTTTTAAAAACTAATAAAATTAAATATTTTTAAAAATAAAAAATTAATAA
>JAVXUM010000017.1:34593087-34614238 GCA_035590655.1 Pouteria glomerata | reverse complement strand
GATTGGTTATCAAAAACCATTAATGGACCGACCACACCCCCATAAGCGAGAATTGCCGAATATGTCAGAGGAAGGTCATACGCGTAACTATGACGTAAGTATATTTGTCTTATTTGAGAAGATTAGCCTGGTCGACCGATCGTTCAGTCGGTCGGTCGGGTCTATGCACATCGGCCAAGTATGAGTATCGGATCAATAGACACAATCAATTTCGATCGGATACTACCACCAGTCGAGTATGAGTGTAACTCTATCAGATGCTTTCGATTCTTTTAGTTACAGAAGGTAGCTTAAAGGAATCTAATACCTACCCCAAGCACAACTAATTGATCAATCGAGTATGAGTGTTCTATTAGACACCCTGTCAACAAATTTCTCCTTGTTGAGGATAGATTCTTTCCAGGTAGCTTAGTCATTACTGTTCTCCCCCATTCATGTCTTCAAACAAAAACCAAACCTTACCTCTGCTGTTCATACCATAGGTAAGGATGCGTCCGCAGGGCACATGATTCCATCGTACCACAGCTGCCCACCTTTTCGTCAAAAGTAACCGTCAGCATTTTGAATAAAGGTTCGGGGACTAAGCATCTTCTTTATTGGTTCAGGGCCCTTAATCTTTTGTATTCATTGTCAACTCTATAGCTGTCAAGTGGATTGTGTTGTCAGGATGAGGACAACCCAGTTCAACGTGAACCGCTAAATTCCAACATCGGGTTGGGCGCCTAAACCTGCTCAAAATTTTGAATTTTACCGTTATTAAAATTCTGTAGACTAAAATTATTGAATCAGGGATAGGGCTAGGGCTAGGGCTAGGATAGGGGTTATTTGGATTCAGTGGAAACCAATTGAAACTGGTGCTTCATAAGTTCCCTTTCTCTGGCTTTAGTTAAGCCTCAAGTGCCTCCTATTTTTGGAAGACATATACTGATCAACATGCTTACTATAAGCAGTCTTTATTAGTTTATTTATTTATTTTTCATGAGATAAAAAAAAAAAAGGTTATTTAGTTACTTCTAAAAAATTTCCAAAAAATAAAAATAAAAAGAACGGGGAGTCGTGCAGTTGTACATGTGTGAGAGGAAAAGTAAAGGAGCTACGGCCGAAGTGGTGAAAGTAATTTGTATGGAAGTTATTTATACATATACATATACATATAAACAGATTATCCATTAATCAGTCATGGCTTCTAGTATATAGGAAGTTTAGGTATTCTGTGCATTCTTGCACCGGCATGTGGCAAAAGAATCAAAGAAGCTTCTCGTTCCCACGTCATAGTTAGTGGGAATATTTTACACTGGTTCATCTTTTTTGGATTGGTTTTGGAATCTGATCCCGTCAGATAAAGTGATTTTTGAATGGATGCTTACCTTCATGGTTTATTCTTCCTGAGGATAATTATATCAGATGAGCTCAAGCCCATGGTAGAATGATTGTTTAGCTTATAATCTACCTTATAGTTTTTACTTTCCTTCTTCTTCTTTTTTTCAAATAACTTAATTTCATCCGTACTTCCGTTTGTGCATGCTTTCATTTGTTCAAAACTGTAATTTAGATTTGGCTTTTTCTCATTCACGATGGTAATTCTAAAGTCAATTTTAAATTACTGATCCTGAAGTGATTCACCCTACTCTCCTGCTACGTGGGCGTTTGACAGCAGCAAAGGTAATTTTTAGTAGTTTTTTTTTTTTTGTTAAAAGTTATTAGTGATAATTTTTGGTGTATTTGGTGAATAAAAATGTAATTTTTAATAATTTTTGACAACTTTTAGGTATTTGGTAAAATTGTTATTATAACAGAATAGAAAAGTGACAATTTTTGTGTATTTGGTAAAATTTTTTACTGTAATAAGACAGAAAAGTGACAAAAATTATTATTTCACTAAACAACAAATTATTATAGCAGTGTAAACTTTTGATAATTTTTTGTTTTTTTTTGAGCTGCCAAACGCAGCTTACATGTGCCTGGATCACTATAATAATTTAAACTACTTTGGAGCACCCTTATAGCCGAGTAAAAGGAATGTCCCATGTTTAAAGCTAGCAGTTAACATTTAGAGTGTGTTTGGTATGATGAAAAGTGAGATAAAATGAGATAAATTGTGGGTTCGTAAGGCGTGCAGTGAGATAAGTTTTCAGAGATTTTCAGAGTTTTTCAGAATATCACATGAACCCAAACACCCCCAAAATGTTATTTTACTTAAGAGAATAGAACAAAATGATGATTTGAAAATAATCATTTCATTTATTTCGTTTTCTTATACTAAATTAGATTTTAGTCTGTATCCAATATTCTGTGACGTAACGTGTGTTTTTCAAATGCTACTTTATTTATTTGTAATATAATATACTCATATGTATAGGCATTACATGACGTAGTGTTTGAAGGCACCATGTCATCTTACCAAATTATTGTATTTGTGCTTACTATTCCTTTTAAATGGCTATAATCATTATTTACTATGAATACTATCAAAACAAGACTTCACGATAAAATGAAATTAATTGAAAATTTAATAGTTTTTCAATTTTTGAAGGCTTCAATATGAATGGCAACTGAGTTCTATTCTCATAGTTTTAGTTGAATGAAATCAAGATATAAATATTTTTGAGTCATTTTAGTTGTAGGGCTCGTTTAAAGTTTCCAAAAAGCTAATAAAATTTTATAAATTATAGTCTCGAAATTGATAAAAGATGTAAAAAGTTAAAATTTTATGGAGCTCGGTGAAAATTGAATAAATAATAACTTTTATTATTAAATCATTGTATGTTTATTATTTCTGAATTTAAAAAATAAAAAAATAAAAAAAAATTGTATGGATTGTCGTAAGCTCTTTAGCCGTTTGTCCCTCCCATTAGATATTAATTTCCGACTCTGTACCTTATAATTAGAGCTTGTGACTTGCTTAAAGAGTGGTTCTGGAACTTTTCTTGAAAGAGCTTGGCTAAACAGCTGGGCTGGGAAATTTATTAAAATTAGAAATAAAAAAAATAGATGATTGGTCAAAAACTACAAATTGAAGTCCAAAGATGGAAAAGCACTACATTTGGTTGCTACCGTCGAACAAAACTCCACGACAGCATATATATTCCAGTGGCGGATGCAACCGACTAGTGAGGTTCAGTTGTGGTAGTTATTTATTTTTTTTAATTATTTATAAATTCGATATTTTTATTCTTCTTCTTTTTTTTTTTTTTTAATCTCATTTCACTTGAAAATATTATTTTTATTATTATTAGTTAAACTCCTGGACAAAATTTTAGAAAGCGATAATAATTAAGTTAACGATAATAAAAAATAAAAAATGTAACAGATGTATAACTAAAAAAATAGTGTAATAAGACCAAAAGAAATACAAAAAAAGTTATATTACGAAAATTATAATCTTAGATACACTCGTGTGTGTGAGAGTGGAAAGAGAAAGAAAATTTCACGAAATTGATATCTATTGTCAATGTTTTTTTTTTTTTCAAATACGAGGAATTAAGTCTATTGTCAGCGGTCCCCACGTAAGACCTAAACATTTACGAGAGAAATCGATGACTAAATCACCTAAATTCCGTGCTTGTCTCGTTTCACTTAACTGCAAGCGGTCGGTGCGTGTGTTTGAATCCCATGAAATTGATATCATATATTAGGCCGTGTACCCGTTGAATGTCTGTTGAGGAAGGCAAACTTTCGTTCAACCCTCAACTCAACTTGAGGTATCTTTGTTTACGGGAAAAATTAACTGGGAAAAACGAAGTCGGAAATGAGAGCTTCCCAGCAAATTTTTGGGAATGGGAAAATAATGACACAATGAATTCGAATGAGCACTGGATGATCCAAATTAAGTTCGGATCATCAGGAATCGCTGCCTTAACACCAGTGTGGTGCCTGTCAAAAAACCTCCGATACTTAAATTAGCAAAAAAGCTGAGAGAATATTTCGGCAGAGTAACGGCAAAGGTAAACGTAATGTCCATATCTGAGCACCGGAGATAAAAATATTTATATATGTCTGTTGATCCTTCATGGATACTGTAGATATGAGTAGTACTGGATCATATTTATCGTTCAATTAGATTTTGCCACCTGTATTCACAGATCCCAATACTGATATCACTCGATTAGTTATTAAAATTATTAGTGGGCAAGCAATATCCTTGCAGGCGAGTATAACGGAATATGTCAGAAGGTGGCCAAACGCGTGACTGTGATGTAAGTATTTTTGTCTTATATGGAAACATCGAACCCTCGGCCTATGGTCGGTCAGCCGAGTTAAAAGATTTCTGGTCGAGAACGAATGTTCAGTCGGTCGAGTCGATAGTGTCAGTTGAGTCTGTTCGAGTATGACCTTCAGTCAGATTCCAGTATTCGGTCGGTCAGGTCGAGCATTAGTATTAGGTCAGGTGCACCCTATCAGATGCCCCCGATTCCTTTGGTCACAGGAAGTGACCAAAAGGAATCCAACATCTCAAGTAGGTTGGTCGGATGCACCCTATCAGATACCCCCGATTTCTTTGGTCCCAGGAAGTGACCAAAAGGAATCCAACATCTCAGGTAAGTCGGTCGGGTGCACCCTATCAGATACCCCCAGTTCCTTTGGTCAGGGAATGGCCAAAAGGAATCCAATGTCTCAGGTCGGTCGGTCAGGTGGAAACCTCTTCCAATTCTCAATCTGGATTGGTTTCTGAATAAAGGTGAGCAGAATGCCTGACGGTTCAACTAAACCGTGTATTTTATGGTGATTGGAAAGGCTGACATATAAGACAGTTATTAAATGTACTGAAAATGCGGTAATGCCTGCGCCGTAATGGCGCTTCACCTTCTGCACGCTTCAGTGTGCCCCGTGTCAATTTGAGGTTAAAAGGCCATGTACGATTTAATCCTAGCCACTAGATACCTAAGAGATCTGATTGTGTGGATTCTAGGTGATGAAATCAGAATCGTTGAATTCGAAAGATCGATCTTAGAGATATAATAAGAACTAAATCTGAGCCGTCGATTTCAAAGTGGAAACAATATATTGGCAAAGTTTTTTGAATGATACTCACTTGCGCATTATCGTCTCTGAGTACTCTCAGATTTCCCGGCGAATCCTTCCTTACTTCTGTGAGTACCATCGTTTCTCTCCGACTCTCTGCTTCTTCTTATTTTCCCATTGTATGCGTTGGTTCGTCCAACGTATTTTTTGGTTCTACAGTCGAAACCAAGAACTTCTTTCCTGTGAAGGATTTGTTCACAATCCTAGGACAGTTAGGGCTATTCTTAGCACCCTTCTATTCGATTCGTATATAGAAAAACTTCAAGATTTAGGGAGAGAGATTAGAAATTTATTCATGGCTGACCGTAGAGACCTAATTAGAGTTAGGGACAGTTCCTCAACCTCTGGATCCTCTTCTTCTTCCAACATCCACGAGGCTCAGGGTGAAAACCCTGGGCCCATTGTTAATGCCTTTCCTTCTAATGTGGGGGAGTCAAGCAACCCCTCCAGGGACCAACCCCAATTCACTGTAAAAGGCATAAAATCCACCATCACCGCTGCCAAAATTCAAAAATTGTGGACTGACTTTCAATTTCCTCGGTCCATGTCATTTAGGGTCCCTGATAGGGATGATAGGGCTTCCTGGCCTCGAGACGGGGAAATGGTTATCTATGAAAGCGCCCTTGTGGGCGGCCTGAGATTCCCCATGGTTAAACCCGTCCGAGAAATCTTAGGGCGACTCGGGCTAGCCCCCGGTCAGATCCTCCCAAATAGTTGGAGGATCCTGATAGGATGTACGGTCCTATGGAGGGTCGTGACTGGGTGCGAGCTGACAGTAGAGGAGTTTCTCTACTGTTACAAGGTGACTGAGGCGAGTAAGGGCTGGTGGTTCTTTTCCGATCGAGAGAGGGACCTCAACCTAATCACGGGTCTTCCAACCTCTCACAAGGGTTGGAAAGACAAGTTCTTCTTCATATATGGCGACAGAATGGAGTTCCAGCGTTGGGAGACTCCCGATCGATCAGCCGCTCGAGTCCCTCGACGATGGGGAAGTCCGACAAAAATAGGTAAGATCTACTTCCTATTCATATTTCTCTCGTTATCTTTTTTCTCTTTTTTTTTTTATAGATCTGTTTCTAATGAGTTATCTGTTTACTCTTGCAGCCCAAGCCCAGCCAAAGTTGTCTCAGGAGTTGAAGGCCCGGGTCCAGCGTGTAAAAGACCACGATGTCCATGAGGCAGAGTAGCTGGTCAATGTGGAGACCTTGGCCACATACACGCTTGGCCCGGAGCTGACTCGCGCCTCTCTCGCAGCCGAACGTGAGCGGAGTGAGTGCACAATCCATTGTCCGATTGATTTGTTCAGTTATTCTTACTCTGATCTTTCTTTCCTGTGCAGATAATCCTTCTGAAGAATCTGCAATGGCCAAACTCAACCTCGATCGATTGAAGAGGAAAAACAAGGTTGATGAAGGCTCGGCCAAAAAGGACACAATGGAACTGGGGGACAGCTCGGGGACCAAAGACCCGGTTCTAGACCAGGTTCCAGCTCTCCCGGCCAGTGTTCAAAATCAGCCAGAGGGCAACTCTGGTCTTGCTACTCCGACTAGCGATCCTACTAGGTTCGTCAGTCTGACTGATGACCAGCAACATGCCTGGCAAAGCGTGCTACAGTGGATGCTAGACGAGAAGATCAATCACCACGAAAGTCTCTCTGGCTTCCAATTGGTCAAACAGCTCACTTTCGATGCTGTTAAGGTAAGAACCTTTCTTCCTCTTCTTCATTTTTTCCTCTCTCTTTTTATTATTATTATATATATATATTTTTACTAAGTCTATGTTTTCTCTAGACCCTTACTCGGTCGTACGTTACTGCTAATTGGCTAATGCTCACTGAGAAGCATATGGCCGAGGATGAGAAGAAGATGGAAGAAATGGCCGAGAAGATGGAGGAGAGTAGGCGACAGCTTCAAGCAGCCTTGCTAGAAAGGGATGGAGCTCGGGCGGCCGAGGAAGCTTTGAGAAAGAAGCTGGTTGAGCTGAAGAAGAAGCATGCTATAGAGAAGGTGGTCTTGGTTACCAAGACCATTGAAGATTACAAAAAAAGTGAAGTCTTCCAGCTCCAGCTTAAAGAATGCTTCAATTAGGCTTTCGAGGTTACTCGAGAAAAGGGCCACTTTGCTGTTCCCTGGAAGGAACTTCTTCGCTCTTCAACCGGTGGATCAAGAACAAACAACTGAGAATACCTCCGGGGCAGCAGATGATCAACACGGAGAAGAGGCACACTCCAACCTTCCTCCTCCTCCTCCTCCTCCTCCTCTTCCTCTTCCTCTTCCTCTTCCTCCATCAACCTGAATATCGCTCTGTCTACCCTTTTTTTTTTTTTTTTTTTTTTTTTTAACAATGTAAAGGATAAGTTTTCGATAATATACTAAGAAAATTTTTCTTCGCTCTGTTTTGTTGTTTTGTCTTTTTGGTTTCTTTTATAATTCTTTAACATTTTATGACCAATTTATTCAAGTCAGTCTGCAAAAATAATCATGATTTATAGGCCCTTTTGGTCGAGCTCATTACCTCATTTGACCTGGCTCGGACTCTAAAACCGGCCTGGGTCACTTAAAATTCATTTAATGAACTCGACTTCTGAAGCCGACCAAGTAGATGTAGACAAGTATAAGAGTTAAGTAAATAAATATGAACTCAACTAATTAACGGAGCCATTGTAGACTCATCTTAATTAAGTCGGTAAATCACCAATCTTGTAATTACCTGGCCATCACTGTCCCGAGTTGGTCGAGGATCAAATTTTTCTTAATTAATCAATCAGTCGCTTTTATGTCATTTTGTGGTTTTCAAGTTGATCCATCGTCTATTAAGTTGCTCTTTCAAGTCGGTCTGTAGTTTTTTAGTCGCTCTTTCAAGTCGATCTGTCGCTTTTTAGTCGCTTTCTTCAAGTCGATCGGTCACTTTTAAGTCGATCTTTCATGTCAATTAATCGCTTTTAAATCGTTCTTTCATGTCGATTAGTCGATTTCAAGTTGATCTTTCATGTCGATTTTGTTAATCAGTCAGTCGGGCTATATGAGCCATATCCTTGCTCGGCTTAGTTAACCGAGCAGTTAGTTGTAGTAGAATCGTTGAAGTCGAATCGTTGAAGTCGCAATGTATATATCGTCGAATTCATAGTAATTGAACATTGAAGTAGAAATCATTGTTGTGTTTCAGAGTAGAAATATTCGAGTCCTGCTCAAATAATGAATATAATCAATGACAAATGTTAACTTACAACAATAAAATCACAATTCAGAATTAAGCTTTTAAGTGTAGTATCTCCTGAGATGCTCTGAATTCTAGGGATAAGGCAGCTCTTTGCCCCCGAGTTGCTTCAGTCGGTAGGTTCCTTTTTTGGTGTATCCGAGTACTTCATACGGTCCTTCCCAGTTTGGGCCCAGTTTACCTTCTTGTGGATTGATTGATTCGCTTCAGTACAAGATCTGTGGTCGTACCTTAGATTATGATATTGGCGCATCCTCTGCTGGTAGGAGGTCATTCGGATTGCAGCTTGTAGTTTCTTCTCCTCCAGCAGATCAATCTCTTCATTCATTAACTCTTTGTTTTGATCTGGATTAAGGCTCTGTGTTTTGTAACTGGGAAAACCGACCTCCACTAGGATCACTGCTTCAGCACCATAAGTGAGGGGGTCTGTCCAGTTGGAGTTCTTTCAGTTGTTCTGTATACCCAGAGGATATTTGGAAGTTCATCTGCCTAGAACCCCTTAGCTTTTTCTAGCTTTGTTTTGATGATCTTAAGGAGAGATCTGTTGGTGACCTCAACCTGATCATTAGCCTAGGGATGCTCGGGAGAAGAATAGTGGTGACTGATCCCCAATTCTTCACATAACCCATTGAACTGCCTCCCTTCAAATTACTTTTCATTATCAGTGATGCCCACCTTTGGTATACTGAATCGACACACAATATTCTACCATAGAAACTTCCTCATATTCTACTCTGCTATGCTTGGGAGAGCCTCAGCCTCTGCCCACTTTGTAAAATAATCAATAGCAACCACTGCGAATTTCCTCTGTCCTTTCCCCAAAGGGAGTGGCCCAATAATGTCGATTCCCCATTGCGCGAACGGCCAAGGGCTTTGGATAGCTGTTAATTCCTGAGCTAGAAGCCTTGGGATGTTAGAAAATCTTTGACACTTATCACACTTTTTCACAAATTTCCGAGCATTCGCTTCCAGGGTAGGCCAATAATAACCTACCTCAAAACTTTTTCAGCTAGTGCACGACTTCCCGAGTGGTTGCCGCAGACCCCTTCATGGATTTTCCTCATAACATAATCAGCCTCTCGCTCATTCAAACATCGTAATAGAGGATAGCTGTTTCCCCGTCTGTAAAGGACTCCATCCATGACCAGGTATCTGCTTGCTCTGTACTGAACCCTCCTTGCTTCGTTCTTATTCTCTAATAGAATATTATTTTCTAAATATGCTCTGATCGGTTTGGCCTATTTAGCGTCATCTTCCACATGATTAACTTCTGGGATTTGGATGCTCGGAGAATTAAGTATCTCGATCGACACATCTGCATTTAATTCACTCGAGGAAGCAATTCATTCTGGCTAATCGGTCAGCCTCCTCATTTTGGAGCCTCGGAATTCTTAGTAGCTGAAACTTGGAAAATTTTCTGGACAAGCTTCTTACCCTTTCACAATATTTGGCCATTTGTTTCCCTCTGGCCTCATACTTCCCCTGGAACTGCTCGACCATCGGCTGAGAGTCACTATGAACTTTTATTTGTTCTGCCCTCATTCTTTGGGCCATACGAAGGCCAGCCAAAAGAGCTTCATACTCCGTTACATTATTTGTGGCAGGAAACTTGAACCGCAGAGCATCTTGGAACTTACAGCCCTCTGGAGAAGTGAGAACTATTCCAGCACCGCTCGAATTATTAGTTGACGAGCCATCAACATTTAAAACCCAGAGATCATCAGTGTCTTCATCGGGGGGGAAGGTCTTGCGGTGGGGTTGTGAATTCAGCAATGAAATCTGCCACGGCCTGCCCCTTTATTGCAATCCTCGGTATGTACTGGATGTCGAACTGACTCAGCTCGACTGACCACTTCATCAACCGACTAGAAGTTTCGGGCTTATGCAGAACATTTTTCAGAGGTTGGTCTGTTAGGACGATGATTATGTGAGCTTGGAAGTAGACCCTCAGTCGCCTAGCTACCGTTACAAGAGCAAGGGCCAGCATTTTCATTTTTGGATAACGTTCTTCTGCTCCATGTAGGGTCTTACTCGTGTAATAAACCGGCTTCTGAACTCCTTCTTCCTCCCGAACAAGTGCCAAACTGACAGCTGTGGATGAAATAGTTAGGTATAAATACAACTCTTCCCCTGGAGTCGTCTGACTGAGCAATGGGACAGACCCCCAAGTACTACTTTAATTGTAAAAAGGCCTCATCGCATTCGGTTGTCCACTCAAACGCCTTTCTAAGCACTTTGAATAAAGGGTGGCACTTGCCCGTTGATCGAGATGAATCTGTTCAAGGCTACCACTCTTCCTGCCAACCTCTGAACTTCTTTTGTTGTCCGAGGGAGCTGCACTTCTATTATTGCTCTGACCTTCTCTGGATTAGCCTCGATTCCTTGGCTAGAAACCATAAATTCGAGGAATTTGCCAGAGGCAACCCCGAACGCACATTTGGCAGGATTGAGTTTCATTCTATACTTCCTCAGAGTGTCGAATATTTCTTGCAAATCTGTCACATAAGAGTCAGCCCTTCTACTTTTTACCAGCATATCATCCATGTAGACCTCCACATTGCGTCCAACCTGACGTCTGAACATTCTATTCATCAGCCTTTGATAGGTTGCCCCAGCATTTTTCAATCCAATCCAAAGGGCATCACATTGTAGCAATAAAGCCCCCGGTCGGTGATGAAGGCGATATGCTCCTGGTCGTGCTCTGCCATTTTTATTTGATTGTACCCCGAGAATGCATCCATAAAGGATAGCATTTCATGGCCGACTGTCGAATCAACTAATAAATTAATAGATGGCAGAGGAAAACTATCCTTTGGACATGTCTTATTTAAATCTGTAAAATCAACACACATCCGTCACTTGCCGTTCGACTTCTTGACCATTACAATATTAGATAGCCAAGTGGGGTAATGCACTTCTCGGATAAACGTCACCTTTATTAACTTCTCAACTTCCTCGGCAATAGCTTCATTTCGCTCTGAGCAGAAAACTCTTCTCTTTTGTTTTATTGACTGAGCGGTCGGAAAGATGTTGAGGTGATGGGTGATCACGTTTGTACTTATCCCCGGTATGTCTTCGTGAGACCAAGCGAAGACATCCAGATTATTCATCAAAAAATTCTTTATTTCTGCCTTCTGATTATACTTTAAAAAGGGTAATTACAAATTCTCTAATTTAAATATATTATTGCATTATTTAAATAAATTAATGATTTTACTTATTTTATTTTTATTTATTTTTGCAGTAAAGGGCACGGAAGTCCATAATTTTTTCTTCAAGGGATAAAGTCATTTTTTTCCAATCGTGAAAGAAAGGTGCATTGGACCTACTGTACAACTGTGAAGCACCGGATTTTTTTTTTCGTTTCAAAAATCTATATAAAGCTGTTTCCAGCAGCCGTGTGGAAGAGGGAGGAGAGAGCCGAGATTCTTTATTTTTTAGGTTTTCGTTTTTTTTGTTTCTAGCCGAGAGTTTATTGCTTTTGAACCAAGGAAATTCTTTTGTTTTATTTATGAGATTTTCGTCCTTTTCTACCGTGATTGGAGCTTTGTTTCGTTTCCGGCGTGGTCTGCTTTTGAGCCGAAAAAGGGATTTTGTTTTTATTTTATTGTTCCAGCCGTAAATGTTGGATTTAGAGATTGATTGAAGATGTTTTGGAAGGGTGTTGGCGAGTTTGTTTTTTCAATCACTGCAGGTTTATTTTATCGAATCTTGTCTACGCAGTAAGTCAATTTTTTCATTAATTTAATACAGAGTATTTTATTTTATTTGATCGCTTGAATATCTTTGTTTATTTATTTAATTTCTTTTCTGGATGATTTAATGATTGTGGCGTGCGTAGTGAATTAATAAAATATTTTTCTTGCAAATTCGAAGGTTCTTGTTTTCGTTTCCAGTTCTTGAATATTAGTTTTCTTGGTTTTCTTGAATACTAGTTTAGATTTTATTATTTTGATTTAATTTTAATATTAACTTCCAAAAAATTAATGATGAATAATTTTAATATGAGTGGCTAGTTTTTTAGTTCTTGGTTTGGGATTTCAAAATAGGGTGTGTGTGTTTATGCTTTGAAACCCTAGTTTATGGAATTAATTTTTTCTTTACTTAAAGAACTCTAGAAAATAAAAAGGTTTGTTCAAATTCATGTAATCACTGAAAAATCTTTTTAGTTCTTTAAATAGTTTATGAAATCTTGAAGTAATTAAAAATTAATTTCCAAAACCAAAATTTTTATAAAGAATATTTTCCGATTTCATAATCCATTCGACGTGAATATGAAATTGCGTATGGTTTTTAAAGGGTTTTAATTGATATATTTTCTGAATTAAATTTTCCCTTATTTTAATAAGAAACGTGAGATTTAATTTGTGATTTTTAAAATAGGGTTATCTTCTACCCGAAAATTTAAACCAAGAAATAAAAACTAATTTGCTAGATTGCAGAAGGAGGTCACCACCCTCGAAATGGTATTTCTCTATTCAATATACCATTCTTATTTGCTTAATTTCTCTCAATTTTCTTCAATTCTTTTTATTCGATCTTCACAATTGGAAAATCCAAGAGATCTGGGAAGGAGTTGCAACAGAGGGATTGAGAAATTAAAGAAAAAGAATCTAACAAGATATGATACTCTATTAAAGTATCAAACCAAAAAATAAACGACAATTAGTGAAGAAACCCATTAATCCTGTCGGAATATATTAAACCAAGATTGATGATAAATAGTTCAAAACAAAAAGAAAAAAGGCACACTCACTGCTCAAGTATACGAATGGGCTAAGGGTAAAATTGTTTTTACAGATTTTAAAAATTATATCAAGATTATTAATTTTACTCTTATTTATCAATAAATTTTATTTTTGTTTCATTATTATTAAATTTTTTGCCCATGTTTTCCTTTACTTTTATCTATTTTATCTTAGATATGTAATTTTGTCTCCATTAATTATAAATCTTGACTCGATTTATGAGTATAAAAAAAAGTAAATATCTAAAACATCAGTTGTAATTGCATATAATTTATAAGATTAACCTAACCTATGAGAATTGACGGGCAACCGTAGTTCCAAGGTCTATCTGACAAATATCAAACTTACTCATAAATGGAACTTACTTTTTTTTGAGGGTTTTTTATCAAATGTGATGAATAAAATACTTAAGGGGATTTTTGGAGTATTGAAAAATAACGAAAAATAATTAAAAACATAGTTTTGGTAAATTTTTAAAATTTGCACACAGACACCAAACCATATTTTCAGAAAAAAAAAAAAATAATAATGCTATTTTAACTTTTACATCAATCTTTTAAAGATAGAATTCATTCGAATGATTTTTTTGATTCCGTTCGTAGGGGCGGATTCAAGATTTTCACCTAAGGGGCACTAAGTATATTTGAAAATAGGATGAGGAATGTAGGATATATAAAATTATTATTAAACCAATAAATATACTTTTTATAGTTTAATGGTTCAACTAATCCTTTTTAGCAGATTTGAGATTTAATAAGAATTTTCTTCATTATTAAAAAAAAATATAATTGCTATTAAGTTTACTTATTTATAGAATTTATTATGTTATATTTTTTAATATTATGGACAAAAGTATTTAATAATTTAGCAGAGGAATGTATTTTATTTCACAAAAAATACTTGGGTTCAATTTTTGTATACTCCTGGTATGCTAAAAATTTTTGGTAATTTCATTAATTTTTTTATTGAAGTCAAAATACCCTAATTTTGAATTAATTTATTTTTTAATAAAACTAAAATACCAAAGGCATTTTTGTAATTTCATGTCCCCCTTTACCATTACATAGTTCTGCCCATGTTCGTTCAAATAGTTTTATATTAGAATTGCTTGAAAGTTGTTGAAAAGTTTTTAGAATTTAAAAAATATTTATTAGAATTTGTGGAGATGTTATTGGTATGTAAACAATTTATTGAAGTTTGTAAAAATTTATTAGAATTTGTAGATATATAAAAATTTTACGAAACATAAAGAAAATAGAATGTGTTAGAAAATTTTTAAAATTTTTAAAATTTTCAAAATTTCCCTCTCAATGCACCCTAAGTCAAGCATCACATGACGCTTGTTGAATAAAATAACGTCACAACGATATATATATATATATATAACAAATGGTGTACTCGAAGAATTAATAAAATATCTCACTTCTCAATTTATAGACCCGTGAAATGGAACTAATCTACCATGAGGGAGATATTTTTCTAGAGAGAGAGGGAGGGGACAACGAAGTGGATGAAGAAGTGACTGGAATCTTTTATGTTCACATTTTGTGAAAAAAAAAATTGAATGAAGAAGTGACTGAAACACATCAACCAAAGTACATGCATAGAGAGATAGATAAACATTTATTACTTTTAGTTAATTAGTTTCCATAACTCTGGCTCTCGTCTAGAAACTCTCTCCCATGTGGATAGTATCATCCCCGTTCGATTTCATTAAAATTTTAACTAACATAACATTAAATGTGTGTGGTGAAAATCAATAATAAATGCGATGTGAACATAAAAAAATATTTAAATGTCATATTCATTTACCGTATGTATAATGAAGAACTAATTAAATCGAGAAAATAATAATAAATGAATGGTAAAATAATAAATGAACTAAATTTATTACTCCGTGCTTTATTTGTTTTAGGGACCCAGCCACTGTGATTGGGAGCGTGATAAATTGATATCTCTCTTACTCGACAGTGAGAATGCTCGAGAAGTTACTGCATGGCTAGATATTTTTTGTACCAATAATAGGTAATATGATCTTCGTAACCAAACCAGCCACTATGGTTGGAAGCGTGATAAATTGATGTCTCTCCTGCTCGGAAGTGAGAATGTTTGGAAAGTTACCACATGTCTAAATATTTTTTGTACCAACAGTAGGTAATATGATCTTCGTAACCAAATTTTAATCGCCAAAGAATAAGACTTTTAACGTCCAACTAGTCACTAAAATGTATGGTTTTGACGACCAAAACATATTTGGTCAAAAAAAAAAAGAAAAATTCCAGCAAAAGAATGGTTTCCAGTGACCAACTTTTATTTGATTGAGAAAAACTTAGATGTCACTTGGTTTGTTGTTCTACTTTTTATTTTTTGTTTTTGTTGTTTATTTTCTGTTTTTAGTTCATTTTTTATTTTGTGCTTTTAAACGAAAAGAGTTTAAAATGTACTTGATCACTTGTACTCTCAAAAATATATATGTGAATGTCAAGTACAGAGAGTTCGGTAGAGAAAAGAAAAGTAGTGGTAGGACTACAACCAGAGAAGACTTTTTTTTTTTTTTTGGCTACTTTGGCATATTCTCTTTTCTTGTCTGGTTATTGCGATTAACAACAAGCAGTGAAATACAAATTGGGTTTTCTTTTCGTAACTAATTCAGATTTAAATTGAGTTAGGGGTGAAATTAAATAAAAATTAAATTTGTTATGTGTGATTTAATTTGGTAAATTTTTGTGTTTATCTGATTTATCGTTTCATGATTAATGGTATAGTTGTTACGCAGATTGAAAAAGTAAGTATACATTTACTTTGATTTTCAGGAATTGAAATTAAGTTGGTACAAAAATTTAAATTTCTTTTTGTTTTAGCACCTTGAATAAGGAAAAGAAATATTTTTAAACAATGATTTAGAATTGAATAAATAAATAAATTATTTATTCATTGATTTTTATGATTTTGGTTTTAGGTTAAGATAAGAACTGAGATAAATAGTTAGTGTTGAAAACTCCACTACTGAAAGACCAGGAACCTGAGCGGAATTGGATATAGTATCCAGTAAGCTAGTAACTTACGAAATATCATAAAATTGATAATTTTGATATCTTATGACCGAGGCGTAGGTTGATCAGGCAATGCTATCTAACCCAATAATTGAGATTATGACTTTGTTGAAATAATTTATTTTGTTTCGTATTCAAAATATTTAAATTAAATATTTTGATACGTGATATATGTTGGCATGACACGTTAGAGATTTATGTTAGGACACTTGTGCATAATTTATTTAATTTTTATTTTTCTTCAAGCACCAATAAATTTTTTTTATATATTGTGCTCAACCCCTATAACTTTATAGACACGTGCGAGTGTCGTATTGAGCAATAGCCATGATGGGATTACTTATGCGGAGTAAATTTTTTTAGTAGCTCGTTAATTATAATTTTGAAAGAGAACTGCACAATTATTCAGTTTCTTAATTTATTTTTAATTAAATTTTGATTATTATATAATGTCTCATTTTGAGAAATTAGAGATGAATTTTTTCATCCAAGTAAGAAGATTGTTAGTTTATTTTTATTAAATAGAATTAACTCTGATTAGTTTGAGTTAATAATTTTAATAATTTATGATTATTTATTAATATTTTTTAATTTATAAAAAATTTTGAGACGTGACGTCAACCAACGGTTTGGACAATGGTTGGTAGATGGCAAGGTGCATGGCTTGATGTGACAAAGCTTGAAGGTGATTAGTATCTTCGATAATCCAGATTTTCTTGATTTTATTGACTTTTCTGTTAGGGAGATTGACTTTTAATACATAGTTAAATAAGAAAAATTTCACAGTCGCAACTGCGGCCATGATTTCTCGCGCCAACTTGCACCTTTATATATTTCCTTAAAGGTATTTTTCTCTTTCGTGCACATAAACGTAAAATCTATTTCATGTTTTGGAAATTGATAAGAGTTTCCTTACTATTACTTCTACTCATTTATAATGTCTTTATTCGTATTCTGTCAATACTTGTATAGATATTGAAGAAGATATTTTAAGGATGTTTGGTTATTGGTTAAAATTAATTAAAATTTATTAATTTTTATTAATTTTTTATATTTTTTAATTAAATTTTATCACATATCACTTTTATGTCAAATTTTTGTACCAACCAAACTTTCCCTTGTACTTAATTTATTTATACATATTAGCATATTTTTTAAATTTCTATTGTCATTAAATTTTTGTGATTAATTAGTAATGTTTATATTATGTTAGAGTTTTATTCTTATTATTTTGAATGTGCATATATAATATATTATACAGATGAGTAAAAAATTATTTGAAAAATTAATAGTTAAATAGGTAAATTAAACTCTCTTACACGTAACCCACACCTATTAGGGTGAACGCATACATTTACCCATTAAATTTGAGTGTCGGGTATACATTGTTCGTAGCATGTAGGATATGTAGATACCAATAGACTCTGAATAAAATTTTCATCCTTAATCATGGTTATACTTTGTTGCTTCTTTAGTTTATTTTCTTATTCAAAATTGAATTACTGGAATTAGAAACTTTTAAAGTTTATCCACTAATCCCATATCAATCTTAGATGAAGATATTTATTGGGTCAAAACTTACTTATACCAAGCTCATATGCGTGTATTTGGAGTTATATAAATTAATATAAATATATGAATATTGTAATTTCATAATTAGTACTTTGAATAAAAAAATTAAATTTTATAAAAATTTATAAATGTCTGCTGCAAATTGTAGTGCTTCAAACCCCACCAATGTTTTCATTAGAATTATGTATCAAAATATATAACCCAGATTGAAGTGACAACGTAGCTAAGGTTTAATTAATTGTATTTTTGTTAGAAAAAATATTCCGAGTCATTTTGATAAATGTGATTGGTTTATTTTTGTTTTTTATCTAGTATCACGACTGACGCTTTCTAATGGTATTTTTTGAAGTATACAATTATCAAAAATAACAATTTAGTAAGTCTAGAGTGGTATTCATATTGAGGGAAAATTCAAACTACTATTATTGTGTGATGACACTAAAAATGATTCTACATCAGAAACGAGTCACGAACTACAGTAATTTATAAGCACCTACTTCCTCTCTCTTTGGCACAAAGCATTTTAAAGTCATGTGTGACAGTACTTATAGGAGAGTATACAAAACAAACAATATCTGTTAGGAGAACTTACAGTGTGCAAATGAAAATAGACCAACATCATTTTGTAATCTAGATTAAGTAAAAAAAATCACAAGATCGATGTGTACTTGCAACCATTGATGGAAGAGTTGTAAGATGTGTATCTGCAGCCATGCATATGCCTCCAATAAGAACATTAGATTGCTCAAAATGACTCCGAGTAGTTTTTAGTTGAAACATGAAATTTAAAATTTTTTAAGTAGGAGTCAACTACTCAAACTTAGCATATGGCCTCTAATGGACTCCAATCTCAATAGAACTTGATGTGTAGAGAGTTCTAGGCATCCAGGACTTGCAGGAACGAGCTACAAAATCTAAGCATAAGATTGCTCGGAATGGCTATGAGCAGTTTCTAGTTGAAACTAGAGACTTAATACTTCTTAAGTTGGAATCAAAGGAACTTGACATTTTGCAAGTTTTAGGCATTTAAGACTAGAAAGAATGAACTGCATGGGATCACGAGCGCCAGATTGTTTGGAATGGCCCCAGGAAATTCGCAGTTGAAACTAGATTACTTTTGAAAGTTTAGAAGTAGGATTTGTTTATGATTTAAATTTAAATTCATTAATCATATTTTTTTATCATTAATTAATTTTTTTTATTCCTAAATTTATTTCAAGTTTGATCAATTATTGACATTTGGAGCCTTTTCCCTCCCAAAGACTAATTTTTTTTTTTTAATTTTTGGTCTTTGTAAATTTAAATAAACAATTTAGTTTGTAATTAACAATTTATGTTTCTTTGTAATTAAGAACTTAGTTTTCATTTTAATAATAATTTTATTTTGTGTTGAATGTTTCAATTTTGTTGAGTTTTATTGTTCATTATTATAGGTTGTTGAATATTGCACATGTTCATACGGGTTCTATTGTTTGTATTAGAATTGAAATAAATTACTTTTTTTTCTAAACAGTTATCTAAAGTGTAGATGCCATTTGAGATAGACGATCACCTCAAGATAGTCATTAAAATGCAAAGATGATTGCTTTGAGGCAGTTGTCTATTCTATTTGGTCCCATCAATTTGGTGACCATTTTAGGCAGTCGTTAAGTTTGACAACCACCACCTAAAGCGGTCATGTTTAACGTCTTCATCTGAGATAGACGCATTTAAAGTATAAATGACCACCTTTAGCGGTTAAGTGTTCTTTTGTTTCTAGTATTACATGTCTAAGTACCAAGTACAAAGCTATGGTAGGGCCGGGGTGGCTATGCGCCCTAATTTTGGTATTTTAACTCTACTTAAACGTTTATTAAAAAAAAAATTACCCTATTAATTTTGTCCCCCCCCCCCCCCCAGAAAACATAGAGTCTCTATCTTTATTAATAGTGGTCCATTTTTTTACCAATGGAAAGTCTCTCCATTAATAATGGCCCTTTTCACAAATAAGAAAATAATAAATAAAAAAATAACTTGCTAAAGTGTGAATATAAATGAAGAAAGTAACAAGAAAGAAAGAAATCAATATATGGAATTAACGTGGTTTGGTAAGATCGCATAAGTCCATGATAGCTGAAATATTTGTTATTAATTTCAAAATTCCTTATAGAGTTATATAGTACAATAAAGTATATATCTAGTAAAATCCTAACCCTGCTAATAAAACCAAAATACCCATTTCGTAACGCTCCTATGCAATAGCATGTATAACCTACGAAGGAGTTTTCTATGCTCTACTCTAGGAACTCCTTGTCCCTTCCTAATTCTCTAGTTTGAATATAAATCACATATCATAACAATCTCTATCTTAGTAAATATTTACGCATTAGAAAATTCTACAAAACTTCATTTGGAACAAGTAAGTTGAGCGGAGATCCTTCTCCCATATAGTACCTGGAGACATTAATCAAATTCAAGCAATGCTTGAACTTTTCTGTAGTGATTGGCTTTGTCAACATTTCTATTGCATTCCTTGATGTGTAAACTTTATCAATCACCAGTTCACCCAAACTAAGTAACTCCATGATCTTGTGAAATCTCATGTCAATATGCTTCACTCTAGCATGGTATACCTAACTTTGCCAAGAAAATAGCACTCTGACTGTCACACCATAGTTTCACTCCACCTTGCTCAATGCCCAGTTCTATGACTCGCTCTTTCAACTGCAAAGCTCCCTTAACAACTTCTATCATAGCCATATATTCCACTTCAGTTGTGGATAATGTAATAAATGATTGCACCATAGATCTCCGACAAATAGGTCCACCAGCTAGAGTAAACACATAGCCTGTGTTGGATCTTCTATCATCCAAGTCTCCTGCATAGGGAAATTCAAAGTGCATGTCTAAGGATGATAGTGTAGTACAATTCTCCCCTAAACTTTTCTCTTTTCACTGCTAAACATTGAAGCTTTCTTATTATTTTTCTTTTCTTTATTTTTTTTTCATGGGACGAAAAGTAATGAACTCATTAAATATTACGTCCCATATTTTTTTATGACTTTCTTTTCTTTTTTACATCAATTTTTTTTTTTTTTTTTTTGTGGTGCAGGCTCCTCCCTTATACACTTTATTATAAGATTTGCACAAATATCCCATAAAATGCAAGGTTGGACTTAGCTATATATATCTAAGGTTGGAAAGGCTGTAATTGTGGGTTAAAACAAGAAACTTCATAAATTATTATTTTTATATTCCAAAGTTTCAAATTGGCTCCAATAATAACATAATTAAAGAAAAATCTCAGGCTTTCAAATATAAGAACGATGGCCTAACATCACTCTTTAGGTTAATAACTGTGATACCCTCACCTTTGGTGTGAATGAGATGACAGTTGACTATGGTAAAAGATCTTAATCTCCAAAGTTTTCTATGTGTTAGAAGTTAGAGCTTGTTGTGGTTCAAGACTTTGGTCTTTTAAATGTTCTAAGTGTTGGAAGGGAGATTGGAATGACCTTGTTCTACTTGTGCATAGTTATAGTTAAATGTTCATGAGATGGT
>JAVXUM010000017.1:34577989-34588584 GCA_035590655.1 Pouteria glomerata | reverse complement strand
TATATTTACTGGTTTAATATTTAAGGATAATTTTCTCTTTTTCTAAAAGTAAAATAATTTTTATCTTACTCTTAATCTTGATGTAATTCATTATTCTGTACTCGGTGCCCCCTGGATCAAAATTCTGGGTCCGTCGCTGATTAGAGGGGTCGTTTGGTGCGCTATAAAACGCTGAAAAATTCTGAAAAATTTTAATAAATTCTTAAAAATTTTAAAAATTTCTACCAAAATAAATTGCATAACTTGAATTCGATTAATAGAATAGCTGTATTTTTTTTTTAATGTGACTACCGTAATCTAAGTTACCACAAAAGACCCATTGTCAATATTTTTTTGAAACTATTTTGACGGATTTCTCTACAAAAGTCAATATCTTTTACTATTTATATCTAAAAAATGTGATCACCAAACGTCTAAATATAACTCAAATTATATTTTTTATTATTTTTTATTACATCAAACACCTTCTTAAATCAAAGGGGTTATTTGAGCAGTCAGGGTAATTGGGTTTGACTTTATGAGATAATTTGATGAAAGCTGAGATTGGGACTGAATTACCAAAATCATAATTGTGCTAGTTGAACAGTTGATTTGATGAATATCAAATTACAAAGGATAATTGTGCTTTAATTTTTAAAAGTTATTGAGAGTTCTAAATTTTTATAAAGTGTATGGAAGGTTTGCTACTAACAATTGGTACTTAAAATTTTTAAAAAATTAGCTTAAACAAGGACCCTATATGGACCCTGGTAATCAATTGAGATCAAAGGAGTGGCTGGACCCTTGTTAAAAGATCGCTGATGATATCTCCTCTCGTCTCATCAACCAAATTGGCGGTCGTACAAATAGAGACCAAATCGAGTACACTGATGGTGAAGGGTCCTCAGCAGTTACCACCAATACTTGCTCCAATCAGGCAGCCGCGTTGATTGAGGAACTTTGATGGAAACGGACGTTTCAAAGACACCAGCATTGGACAAAAGTTCCGTGGAATTCAAATGCAGAATCTCAACCCACCATTTCACTTTCTTACCAGACAACAAGATCCGTGGATTAGGAGAGAGAGAGAGAGAGAAAATCTCTCAAATCATTTTTGTCCGTTGGTCTCGGTATTCAATTTTTAATCCTGAATACAATAATTCGGTGTCTCAAATATTTTTTTATTCTTTTGCCTATACATTGAATGATATTTGTACGAAACGTAGAGTTTCGGATAATTTTATTTAAATGTATATATGAACAACTTTGTTTATTATTCTTATTTATTTGCTTCATGATTTTATGTTTTAAACATAACCTAAAAACGCCTCACCAAAGTCCCGGAAACTCACTAGATGGAAATTAATTAGAGAAAGTGAAGCTTATTGGCTCAAATCAAATAAATAAGTTCTTTGTACCGACTGCCTATGGGATTTGCAGCAGGTGAATCCAATTGATCAATAATGAATTTACATTAATCAAATTTGTCAATTGAACTTGAGGACAAGAATGAGATGGGTCCTTATCAATGGCCAAGGGTTGAATTTGGACCCTTTCTACTCCTCCGCTAAACTTCTCATATCAACGTGTTGTTTTGCACTCACCGTGATCTTACCTACTAAAAGCAAATCTTATGCCCAGTTGCTTGTGTTAGGTGCTAGGGGAGATCGATTTGTTGCATTTCCCTTATAAAATGTTTTTCAAATTCCGTTAAACTGTTAGTAAATAGGCCTATAAATATAAATTTAATAAATTTGAATATGTGTGTACTATAGCGACAAGATTCAAACCCCCTTGAGATCAAGTGTTTAGGTTGCATTTAGTTTATTGATTAATACTGAGAATCTCTGAAAACATTTAAAAGTTATTCACTTTTATTTCACTGCACGAATTGCGAACCTACAACTTATCGCATTTTTTATCACTCCAAATACACTCTTAGTATCATATAAAATCATCAACTATTTTAAAAAAATTAAATTATTAAAAAAAGTGCCTCTACTTATCATACTAACCCAACTAAGAAATTCAAGGATTTTTAGAATTCTTTGTTGATTTAGGAGTGATTTATCTAAAAAATACATGCTGTAAAAATAATCTGAAACCTAATGCTAAGCTAGCAAACGATAATATATGCTAAATTTATTAAATTTAAAAAATATTGAATTATTACATAATATCGAAGAAAAAAAGAAAAAAAAAAAAAGGATCTGTTTTGACTTCTAAACAGGAATAGTCAAAGCAAAAATTACAAAAAATAATAAAATTATCAATTTGAAACCCCAAACATTTTTATTACAGGAACACTTGCATCACGAACATTGATGGCGAAAATGAATGATCCCAAAGATTCAAAATTCATATATTATTCGCTTAAATCCACCACCTACAATAAACACACCTGTGACAAACATGATGGTCCTAAGTGTCCAAATTCAATCGATTACACGTAAATCACTTAAACCTTACCATGTGGCTGACATCTCTTGAGTCTAATAATGGCTTTAACAGGAGGGAGTCTCGTGAGTCCTTTTTCTTTTGAAGAGTGGGGAGCATGGCTAGTCTTCATTGCTTCCATGATGCTTATGGCTTTTATTGAAGATGCTCCCATTGGGTGCCTTTGTAGGTAATACGTACGTATAATATATATATATATATATAATCAGAATTCTCGATACCCAAACAGGCCCCAACACCCCAAGGAGGCCCAACAAGACACGTCAATCACTTTATTTATGTGTTTTTAAAATGATAAAAAGTGAGATAAATTGTGAATTCGTAATTCATGTAGTGAGATAAAAAGTGAATAACTTTTAGAAATTTTGAGAGATTTTTAATTTTTTTTTTTATTTCTTTGCATACCAAATGGTTCCTTAAAAAGAAAAAAAAAAAAAAAAAAAAAAATGTTAGCTTCTGGCGTTTTTTTCCTCCTTTTTTAAGCTCCAAACGCAGCCTCAATTTGAGTTGAAAAACCAAGGGACTGTTTGTTTGCTTAGTTCGATCCTTTTTCACTTGCTTTATGTTTCCTTCTTCTAAGAGAAAATCTCGGGGCTGGTCGGGTGGAAGTCGGATGCGCCTTAAGAGCTTGGGCCATGAGGTAAGTTCGACTCCCCTTCGGGGGGTGGGTTACCGCGTTTGCGAGCTCCTATTGACCTCCACTCAGTCGAGCCGGTCAGCCAGGGCTTGCCTAGGCTGGTTTACTCTTCAGGACTCTTTGCCGACTAGGGTCCTGGAGTGTGTTTCACCCTGTGGGCACTCCATTACGGGATAGCAGCTCCAGACTTCTACGTACTAGAAGAAAATATGTGAATATCGTATTTGGTTTAGAATATTTATTTTTTTCCATATTTGCATTTTTTAAAAAATAAAAAAATAATAAAATGTCACTTTGCAAAAAAATAGCAATAACAATAAAGAACATAAACAATAATAGCAATAAAAAAAAAACACAAAATATTTTTCAAATCAAACAACGTCTGCTACTGTGCTGCAGCTGTCATGCTTCTCACAAAACATGCTTGGGAGAATTGGATAAGTTTTCGTTCGGATGAGAAAAAATTTATAAAAAAATTACCAAATTTTGAGCAGTTTTGGAACAGAACTGAAATTACTCACGTGCCCTTCTAATATTTCTCGATGGATGAGTCCAACTGGACAACTCAACTTACGACTTGGGGTTATAATAGTTGTTTTAGGTGACTACCAACTTAGAGGGTGTTTGGTATAATGAAAAGTGAGATAAAATGAGATAAATTGTGGGTTCGTAAGTCGTGCAGTGAGATAAGTTTCAGAGATTTTCAAAAATTTTCAGAGTTTTTCAGAATTTGGGATACACCCAAACACCCCCTTAATAGCTAAAAAATTTTTGTGGAACATCCAAAAATTATAAAATATTACTAAAAGTTGTCATTTATTTTATCAAATACACAAAAAATATTATCATCTAATTTGTGACTAAAAAAAATATTAAAAGTTATTAAAAATTAAACTTCCAAATGGTATTTAAAATTTGAGATATCTTTGATGACTCAAAGTGTCTGATCCAGTTTGTGCATAACTCAATTCTTATAGGTCTTAGAGTTAACGACTGAATAAAATCTCCAATAATTTCAAATAGACTCAAACTAATGATAACTAAATTATTCAAAGAAAACACAAAGTGCTGCTTAGAGACATTTGTTGCGAAGATTAAGTAGGTGAAATTTTGACTTTTACGTAAATTTAAATTGAAAAGTAAGTGTTAATTGAGATATTATTTTTTCTTAAATACAAATAAGTGTTATTTTAGGGGAGTAGGGAAATTAAGTGTGTCAAATAAATTTTATTTTATTTTTTTACTATTTTGTTACACTCTCTCTACTCCTTTCAAAAATTAATTTATAATGTTATGCAATAATAAATTAAAAAAAAAAAAAAAGACATTAGAGGTTCAATCGGGCCCTCCGACGTCCAACTGAGTAGTTGTTTCAAGTATAGAAGAAGAACAAAACAAGAATGAATGGAAGACAGTCTCAGTGTTCAAAATAGACATTCTTTTTTATAATAGATATGGCCCTCGTGTTCTTCACATCAGGGAGTAGCAAGAGGGGGAATGATAGGAGTAGTGGATGTTTTTTCCTTCTTAATTTTAGTAGATCAAAAGATGAAAGCGTGCCACGTGTCATTATACTCCCTTACTATAATTTTGGACTCTCGAATAATAATAATAATAATAATAATAATAATAATTTACTATTAAAATAATTGATTTTATTAAAATTAATCACAAATACTAATTTATTATTAAAATTAAAATTTTATTTCAAAATTTTATTTCAATTTATTATTAAATTATTTATTTTATTACAATTAAAATTAATTAATATAAACAATTTTTTATTAAAACTTTTATTGAAATTAAAATCAATTAATATTATGGTAATTTTTTGTTAAAAATATTTATTATTAAATATTTTATTTAAATAAATATTAGTTTATTATATACAAGTTAATTGTTATCCTCGTATCAAAAGTAGTTAAATTATTATACATATCGATTATCATACTCATCTCAAATGAAATATATCCGTTTGGTATAAAACAAAATTCCATAAGACTTAATAAATTTTTTACTCACTGCATAAATCACGAGACTACAACTTTTATAAAATTTTATACCACTTCAACCACCCTCTAATCATTACAAGTTAATATTTACTCTTATTCCCCAAACTTACTTAACAATATCCTTTATTTAACAATGTTCATATAATTGTTTGTAACTTTTTTATTTTTTTAAAACATATTATAATTGTTTGTAACGGTCATACCTAAAATTGCCATTTTTCGTAAGTTGTGAAATAATGTAGTTGATGATCTTAAATGCATTGTCAATCAAAGTGTTGCTCATACCAAAATAAAGTTAGGGATAAAATGTGAATATAAATTATGTGCATTAGATATTTATATTTTAATTAATATTTTGAGTTTATACACTTGTACATACATACACCATTCTATTTACTAGACTTTTGATCTTTGACGTTTTATAATTTAGGTGATCCTTTTAAGAACGATCAATCCAAACTAAACTGGCTGAACTAATTTGACTCAAGTGTTGTATGTCATTTTATTCTGTTTGCTTATTTAATGATTGGGTTGTGGCTCTTGTGAAGATTGGATATTTGTTTTATTATTGATGAGGTGAGATATTGGCGGCATTTGTGAAAAAAAAGAAGAAATAGTCTATAAATAAGTACGAATTATGAGATTATAAAATTTAAATTTTTTACTTACTGCACAAAACACGAGATACAAACTTTTATAATTTTATACAATTTATATAACTTCAAACGTACCAATTATTGTGACTTATTAACTTCAAACGTACCAATTATTGTGACTTATTACCAAATGTTGTTAGTTTATATCGTGTATAGTGTGACATGTAACCATGAAGACTTGATTTGTTGGTTGCTAAAATGACAAGTCATTTATTTTTTTACGTTATTGTATCTATATAAAAATGGAATGAATACATATGTTAATACTCTGATAAGTGTTACTACCTATAGCGTGCAATGTCGACTGAAATTGTTTGTATATAATGAATAATCTGCTGATATCACTTAACCTAATTGAATTGGCATTGTAATTTTTTTTGTTATTTAAGTTTCATGTTCTCACATCTATTCCAAACATACAAATTTAAAATATAACACTATTTACTCGTGTAATACTTACCTCTTATAATCTTCACTTACTTTTTTTTCCACCTAATCCAGACACTCCCTTGTAGATGAGAGTTGTTGATGTCCATTTCTTGCACGCACCTGGCAGATCTCACTAGCCGATATTGTCCGGTCACCGTGCTTCGGTTCGAAACCTAACGGCACAATTGGGGTTTCCCCTCTCCAGCCCCTTGGGCCCTCGGCCGGTTTTGTTGCCCTTTTCCCTCTTATAATCTTCACCTACTTTTTTTCCACCTAATCCAGACACTCCCTTGTAGATGAGAGTTGTTGATGTTCATTTCTTGCACGCACCTGACAGATCTCACTAGCCGATATTGTCTGGTCACCGTGCTTGGGTTCGTGACCTAACAGCACAATTGGGGTTTCCCCTCTCCAGCCCCTTGGGCCCTCGGCCGGTTTTGCTGCCCTTGGAAAAAGGCGTCGTTATTGGAGAGGAATGGCAGAGGTCCTTACTTATTAGGTGCCTCAGTCCCCAACTCCTAACCGATATGGGACAATAGTGGTATCAACAGACCCCCAGTCGGAGGCTGAGAGTCAAGAACACATGGCCCACGGTTCCCACAGAGGATAAAGGTCCTTACTTATTAAGTGTCGTAATTCCCGACTCCTAACCGATGTGGGACAATAGTAGTACTAACAGACCCTTAGTCGAGGGCTGAGAGCCAAGAGAATATGGCCCATGGTTCCCATAGACGGCGCCACTGTTGATGTCTATTTCTCGCACACACTCAGCAGGCCCCACTAGCCGATATTGTCCAGTCACGAGCTAAGGCACAATTGGGGTTTCCCTTCTCCAGTCCCCTAGGACCCCCGACCGACTTTGCTTCTCTTGAAAAAACACGTCGTTGTTAGAGAAGAAGGGTAGAGGTTCTTATTAGGTGCTTTAGTTCCCGATTCCTAACTGATGTGAGATAATAATGGTATCAATAAGAGTTATTTATTCAATACTGCAAAGTTAACGAAGATATTATAGCACTAAAGATTCCCCGGTTGGCATTCATTTTTAAGATAGTATAACACTTAAGCTTCCTCGTTGGCATCCATTTTTAAGACAAGGAAGTTTCTTAAAGGGGAAAGCGCACATTCATCGGAGTATTTGAAAGGTAAAACCATCTAAAAAAAAAAAAAAAAAGAGATCTTTTTTTTTTTAACAATTTATTTTCTTAAAAGTCATTTAATAAAAGTTTAATGCTTTTAATGCCTGCTTATACCTACTAGTGTTTCGCACCAAAAGGCCACAATATGCTTTAAGCAACTTTATTAACAAGCTATATCCATAATTGGTTTCAAAAAAATATATATGTATCCATAATAAAAATTAAAAAAAAAAATGATCACGCGTGTCTTGGGTACTAATTAAGGACTAATAAAAACATACCTTGTGGTAATTCTTATTTTGATACAAACCTTTCACGCACACGACTCCATCAAAATGCAATACAATACCACGTGTTATGTTTTCATTAGTTTTTAACAAATATCTCTGAAACACTAGTTAACAAACGCCACCCCAAGGAACCATGAGTTCCAGATTACTGCAGTAAAAATACACTGCGAGGATTGCAGTTGGTCAATCAAAGGCTGTAATCTACTTTCATTTTAAGATGATATGATTTTTCATATCTTTATTAACTGAGTTCCAATAAAATTTTTTTTATCTTTTATTTTTATTTTGAAATTAATTTCATTTCATTAAATTAAGATGATTAAATTAAATAAAATTAAATCAGGGCCCTTAGTTGACCCACTATAACCCCCACAGTTGATTTTCTTACTGCAGCAATTTGAAATCCGGGATCATTGTTATAATCTAATATTATCATTGTACTTGCATTCAAATCATTTCATTATTATTATAAGTAAAAGCCTAATTGTCTAAATCAACTGATTTTTAATAAATGAATGATCTAATTTCATAAAATCTCATGGATAATACAATTCATGATAAAAATGAATAGAGAGATGATACATGCAACTATCCCATTTGGGATTAAAATTTTGATGAGTTGACTTGAGTAGGAAGGAAATCGATGAAACCTGCAGTTGCAAACAAATTTAGGTCAATCATTCACATCATCCACTTTTAAAACAAAGACGAGTTTTACTCATAATCACTTCAAGAAAAGTTGCACTGTCAACGTCATGCTGTAAGTTAAATCTGCCCAAGAACACGAATTTCATTCAATATTCTCAAAAGCAGTTGCTAGTTTCCCCAATTTGAAGAGATTCATTGAAGCAAGCACCAAATGTTTCCAAAGAGCATTGCAACAAATATATATATATATATATCAATGGATCTATTTTTCAATTTGAGGTCAAACACGATCAAATCATCTAAACAGGAAATGAGTAGAATCCCTCCTGATGAAAATGAGCTATCTGCAGCATGCCGTTGGAGTTTGGGACTTTGGTTCATAAATTAGGCATCTGATATACCTTTTCTCCACCAAGAAATATATCATTGTTTCAGCCATATCAGTTGGGAAACACAGACCTCAACCTTCTGTTATAATCCTATCAGCAAAATGGTAATTCAATTTTGGTGGAACATTAATATTTTATTAACCTTCTAAGCTCCACTACTTGAGTTTGGTTAACTGAGAAACTCTGATGAAATCCTTGTCATCATCATAACAAGGTTCTAGAGTTCAGCAAATTGTCCTCCATGGATGTCCTCGAGATTTAACCAAAAGAGTAGAACAAGTTAAAAACTGAAATGGTGACTAGTTGTCTCTTCATAAAACCCGGGGGAAAAGTGATTAAAACTAGCTCAAAAGTATTGAACAAAATAACACTCCTGTAAAATCATCTTCCATTGTAATTTTTGGACAGTGGGAAATTTAGAAAGGACAAAAAAACACAAAATAGATGCGGTCTTCCGATCAATGAAATCCCAGGTTGGGGATGGCAACAGAAAGGTTAAATAGAAGATTTACTTCATTCTTGTCTCAACCAGTCAACCCTAATAGATAAACCACGCACATAACCTGGTTCTATAATTGGGTCAGGAATCTCCTCAACCTATAGTAGCCCCACGTAAGTTAATCGGGTTGTCTTGGTTTGGTGGGTTGAACCCAATAAAACTCTCAAAAACAAATACATAAATAAAATAATGTAAATTTAAGGAAAAATCATATCTAAAAAACAAAGTATGCTAATGTTATTCATGTATTAGTATAATAAGAAGATTTAAAACATTTTATGACGTAATTGGATTGGTCGGTTTGAATGCCCAAACCTGAACCCCATACCCATTTCGGATCTTATTTCGTAACTTACCCTAACCAATTTCCAAACCCAAATTATTTGGGTTGGAGTTAGGTTGGGTTGGATGTGTGGGTTTTGGGTTAAATTGCCATCCACACATCCAAGATTAAAGAGAGAAAAATAGCAAGTCAATGCTATTTTGATGCATTTCAATTCCACAAAAATCTAAAGCAAAAGGACAATGTAATATTGACGATGCTCTGAATCTTAAACGTGTTAAAAAACATAATATCAGAACCACCTCTTCAGTTGAATATCGTAACATCACCCATTCTTGGTAACGAGAGAGGCACCTTAAGTTTCATCAGCTTGGTGAACTGCAAGACATACCAGAAACACACGGTAATGGATCTTTAGCACCTCTTGGTATCCCTAAAAGCATCTTTGATGCTGCCAAGTGATAAACCTACGATGCATTGCTTTACACTCCATATTCAAATAAGCATAGAAAAATAGAGATGCAGTTTTACATTCGTGTCTACAGGAGTGCAGACAAACACATAAACTCGGGAACACACATGCAGTGCAAGTTTCAGACAAACCTGAGATGTCTTCAGTTCCAATTCCTCCCATTCTAAGGACGAAATACTTCCTTCAACTATGCCAGTTCCAGCATAAATTAGTGCACCTAAACCCTGCTCAAATCAGCCAGCAAACATTATTTTGGGAATGACATCCATATAAAATGATGGGAAATTATACAAAATAATTTTTTGAAAATTGAAACAATATACAAAGCCCCGTTTGATAAAGTTTTTGATTTCTTTTTGTTTTTAAAATTTTATAAATTTGCAACAAAAACATATTTATTAAATCTGCTTACGTTTTTTTGTTCAAAAAAATAAAAATATAAACAGAAGAACGAAAACAGAAGAAAAATATATTTTCACTCTGTGTTTTCTGTTACGAATATTTTGTAAAATTTAAACTTTGTCCATTTTCGTTATATAATATAGTATAATAAAATATAATACAATATAATAATTAAATTATAATATAATATATTATATTATAATAAAATATAATATTAATTTAATAATTAATAAAATATAATATAATAATTAAATTATAATATAACATAATACAATATAATATAATATAACATAATACATAATAATA
>JAVXUM010000017.1:34480268-34501217 GCA_035590655.1 Pouteria glomerata | reverse complement strand
AAATGAGCTTAAAACCGAAAACAAAAAATAAAAACAGAAAACAGAAAATAGAAAACAAACCAAATGAAGCCTAAGTAGTTAGGCTCTCAAACTAAGCCCAACAGTAAATTGGTTTTTTTCATGACTTCATCTGTGTATTCACCCGTCCATCAAATGATTAATCAAAAAAACTAATAATAATACTGTTTTGAAGTATAATAACTTTAAAAAATTCTATAACCTTTGATTCTTAGTTTGATAGTTGCTATGGACTCATAATCAGGTAAACTAATTTATAAATATATTAAAAAAAAAGTCAAAAATATCCTTAAAATTAATTCAAATTTGAATTCAAGTTTTTGAATTTGATATAATTCGTCTCTAATCTATTTAATAATAATCTCTTATTAAATAAATATAATTAAGTTCAAACCATTTAATCATAATATATTAGGCCTGTTTGGGGTTCTACAAAATAAAAAAAAATAATACAAAACTCTACAAATCTCTACAAAATACTATAAATCTCTACAAACACGCAGCCCAAGATTATAAAATTTAAATTTTCTACTCATTGCACAAAGCTTGAGACTATAAAATTTAAATTTTTCACTCACTACACAAAGCCCGAGATATTAACTTTTTATTTTATATAATTCCAAACACACCTAGGAGGTGTTAGGCAGGTGTAACTTTAGGCAACTTTTAATAATTTTTGTTAAAAATTATTAATGATAATTTTTAATGTATTTGGTAAATAAAAATATAATTTTTAGTAATTTTTGGTAAATTTTAAATGTTTGGTAAAATTGTTACTGTAACATAACAAAAAAGTGACAATTTTTGTGTATTTGGTAAAATTTTTTACTGTAGCAGAACAGAAAATGTAAAAAAATGAGATCCATTATCATATCAAATTACTGTAAAAAAATAAAAAAGTGACAAAAATTATTTTTCACCAAATAATAAATTACTGTAATAATACAAACTTTTAATAATTTTTTACTTTTTTTAAACTGCCAAACACAGCCATTTATTTCTCAGCTCTGATTTCTTTCATGACCCTCCTTCCGTTTATGCACCAAGTCCCAGGCACTTGATGGGCGTTTTGATCCATCTTATACTACTTGAACCTATTTTTCTCCGAAATGTAGTGAAAAATCCAAACCGCCTGCAAGTACAAATCCAAATTTAAGCAAAACACTAATACCTCATTTGATTTATTTTTTTATTTTTTATTTTCTATTTTGAGCCTATTTTTTATTTTAAACTTTTGAAAATAAGAAAAATAATTTAAAACACGTTTGGTCACTTATGTTTTCAAATTTTATTTTAGAAAAGAAAATGAATTTACACATAAAATGAAAAATGGCACAAAATCATTTTGAGTATTTTTAACTCAAAATAAAAAAAACATAACATTTATTATTATCTTATTTTAAATTTTTTAGAACATAAAACACATAAAATAAAAAATAAAAAATAAAAATCAAATCAAATGCCACATAAGAGATCCCTATTTTCAGATCTAAGATTAGAAACTAGAAATTTCTGATCTAAAATCTAATTCAACAAGCAATCACAATGACACAAATTTCGTAATCAATAATTTTACTTTGTATGGCAACCCTGAGAGGATAATTCCAAAGTATTCACCAGCATCCTCTTTTTGAGTTTTTAGGATTTTGAACATGGACATACCATGTTGATTGGGAATAATCCTATTTTGAGCTTCAAGAGATGCCCTTTTCTCGTAATTAAAAAAATAATAAAGCCCTATCTGCCCTTCCATACATGATCCAATCTCCTAATACAAGTAGAATTTAATTAATTAATCATATTATGGAAGAGTGAGAGCACTATAATTAAATTATTTGCGGCCTTGATGATGGAGAGGTTTTAATCAAGAAATTAATATATATACCAACTTAGGGTCTGTTCAACATTATAAAAAGTGAGATAAAATAAGATAAATTGTGAATTCATAATTCGTACAGTAAAATGAGTTTTAGGAATTTTTAGATATTTTTTTTATTTATTTGTAAACCAAACAGGACCTTAATTACTATACAGGGAAATAAGAATCCAATAATCATCACCAAAATAATATAAAATACAAAGAGTGACTCACAAGCCACAAAACAATAAAACATATCAGTTATGGAAATCAGTTCAAAATAGGAAATCAGCTTCCTCTCTTTAATAATAAAACAACGCCGAGGTCAATAATACACATATAAAGGACCATCTTAATCCACCAGATGATGAAGTTAATTAACTCGAGATGTTTATTACCGAGATCCCATAAGAGCCAATTGATCAGCACCGGTGAACAAATTGGCTTTACATTTTTATTGGTAGAAATAGAGAGAGAAAAACATAGATAGAGAGAGAGAGGGAGAGGGGAGAATTAGGATAGATCCTCCCATTATGGTTTAATGGCCGACTATATTTCTTTAACCAAGGAGGATGATTCTGAAGCTGCAACAAGAAGATAAAATAAAGAATTAGTCATTTTAAATTAATATTGTCAATTTAAATTTAAAATTTAAAATTTAAAATCACCCCCAAGATTAATTGTATTCAAATATTTGTAAAAATTAAAAATAAATGGAATAATGAATATTCAATATTTTTTTGTACTTTTAAATTTTAAAAATTCTAAGAGTAATTGTTATAAAAAAAATAACCTAATTACTATTTAATTTTTTTTATTTGTGTTTTTTAGTTTAACTTTATTTTTTATCTGTATTTTTAATTTAATTACTAATATAATTGAAATATATAAATTTAATAGTCATATTATTTTTAAGCAAGTGAATTCTTCTCAGAATCGAAGAATTTTTTACATTTATTATTTATTAAAATCATATGCCACAATTCTAGTTCTATTATAGCCAAGAGCAAAATTAAAGTTGTTATATTTTAGTAATGTGAGACAAAGAAACAAAACTTTTGTGAATGTAAAAGATTTTAGTCATTTGTTCAAGAATAAAACTCATTCTCAACTGTTAAATATTAATTTGTGAGCGAAACTTTTTTTAAAAATTCCTTATTTATTATATAGATAATCAAACTTAATAATTTAAATTTAAAATTAGAATTTTAAAAAAATCACTCTGCCAATACTAATTTTATTCAAATAATTACAAAAATAAAAAAAATAGAATGATGAATATAAAGAGTGTCTTATAGGATTTGATAATAAATATTTGATCGTTTATAAAAATAAATCAAATAAAAAAATTATTATTAATTATATGTGTTTTATAAAATAAAACGAATAGAGTAAATGTGATTAATTTAAATTTAAAATTAGAATTAAAAAAAATAACTCCCAAACGTAATTAAGATTTAATATTTTTTTATACTTTTAAATTTTAATAATACTAAGAATTGTTGTTATAAGAAAAATAACTTAATTAAGAATTGTTGTTATAAGAAAAATAACTTAATTATCGTTTAATTTTTTTATTTATATTTTTAATTCAATTATATTTTTTATCTATATTTTTAATTTAATTACAAATATAATTGAAATATATAAATTTAATAATCATATTAAATTTTTAAACAAGTGAGTCCTATTTTGAAACCACGAGCAAATGAATTCTTTTTCAAAACCTAAAGACATGAGTCTTTTTTCAAAATCTATTAGTTTTTTACATTTATTATTTGTTAAAAGCATATGCTACAATTTTACTACTTTTATACGCAAAAAAAAAAAGGTGAAGTTGTTGTGTTTTACCAATGTGAGATAAAGAAACATTATGAATGTAAAAAATTTTAACTATTTGTTGAAAAATAAAACTCTATTTCAACCATTAAATCTTAATTTGTGAGAGAGACATTTTTAAAAACCGTTCTATTTTATTATATAAATTAAAAAGCTTGACTCTCTCTATATATATATATATAATATTTTCAAATTGACTCTTCAATCCCTACAAGTTGACCATCTCCTATGTTTTTTTCAAAAAAATAATATTAATTATTCTTTGGATACAATACTTAGGGAGTGTTTAGTATGATAAAAATTGAGATAAAATGAGATAATTTGTGGGTTCGTAATTCGTGCAGTGAGATAAAAGTGAATAACTTTTAGAGATTTTCAGAAATTTTCAGATCTTTTTAACAACCCAAACACTCCCTTAGTGGGTGTTTGGCTCTCTGATTTTTGTTGAAAAATTCTGAAAATTTCTAAAAATTTATTTCACTACACGAATTATGAACTTATAAATTTTCTCACTTTATCTCACTTTTTACTACACCAAACACTCCCTAATGCTATTTCATCATAATATTATTTAAAAAATTAAATAAAAAATCCACCAAATTACTTTTTAATTATAAAAATACCATTGATACATAATTATGATTTCACTTTATTGGTAAAATTTTATACATAAGATATTATTTTCGATACAAAAGATAAGTTTACAATAGTCAAGAGTCCAAACCTCAAGCATATTCAAATAAATTCCACTAGTGTAGCACACCGGAATGCTTTGCATGGCCCCTGGTTTTGAAAAACCAAAAAAAGAAAAGAAGTAATATATTTACCATCAACACCTATCAACTAACCCCTCCATTAATCCAGCCCATCAAACAGGGGCACCACATCTCAACATTCCCCATCTTTTCTCTCTCTTTCTCTCTCCATCTTCAACAGCAAGAGAGAAGGAGAAGATATATTTAGAGAACAAACTATATATATATATATCCATCTTGTCATATCCTTATTAGGTGTTCTTATATGTTGACTGTCGACGAGAAAGGTCAGGAAATTGGTGAAAAATCTAAGGAGAGGAAGAAGAGGAGGAAGTCTAAGAAGAAGAAGGCTGATAAAACTATGCCAAGCATTGTTCAGAAAGTGTTTGAGACTTGCAAGGAAGTGTTTCCAAAAGGAGAAGCTGGTTTTGTTCCTCCTCCAGCGGACGTCCAACGGCTGAGGCTGCTTCTGGGTTAGTAGCAAGGAAGTCTCCTCTTCAGCCTCCTCCGCTTGTTTATATATCACTTCTTTGATTTCTGGCATATTCTCCCAATTCAGTATGCATATGAATATATACAACATTTAATGGTTTGAATTTTTGACTATTATTTTTCTCTCTGGGTATGAATGTTATACATATATAAATATCTCAAGTAATAAACTTAGATCTGAGCTTGTTTAATAGGTCATTTGTTATTATTATTATTATTTTTTAATTCGCTGTACGTCAGGATAAGGTTGGTGCATGCTTGCTTTTTTAAAACTACAAATCTTGTGTGCGTGCTTATCTCCGATGTATGTTAATTCAGGTAGGGATAAAATTAATTTACTTTTGCGGCTTGGTTAAGTTTGCCCAACTCTCAGGTAATTCAAATAGTAAGGTCTTAGATTTGTATTCAAATGACCGTTAGTTTGAATCTATTCAGAATCATTAGAATTTATTCTTTTATTATCTTGAATTAATCCAGATTAGTTGACGTACGAATTAGTAAAACACTTGGGTCAAAAAAAAAATAAAAAATTCAGCCATATGGAATGATTCATCTAGCTATGTTATTCGAAGAATGTTGATAAATTTTAAAATGTTCGAATTAATTTTAGTGAGACTCATTTCCGGTTATCACCACGAGGGGTAATTTTCTCACCCTATGTACATCTTATCTCGACCTTCACCTTAGAGAGCATCCGCATGGGTTATATATATAATATATCATGCTTATAGATCTAGAATACTCATAAGTACCTTAATTTGTTACTTAGATCGGTTGAGCTTTGAAAGTTTTGAGCAAGTCAGACCTTCAACATGACGATGGTTTACTACAAATATTGTCTAGAAGAAAGCAACAGTTAAAATATTGGGCTACCCTAAAAGATGTCTGGAATTTTATTGAGAACTCTTATTTGTTTTTATTTGTTTTTTTTTTTAAATAAAAACTCGGTAAAAACTCGCTCTCATTTGGAAATTAATTACATGGAGTAATTTTCTTAAGTGACGATACACTACTATATCGACTTTAGATCATACTCGTGCATGAATGTATATTGATCTTATTATGAATAAGATCCTGACTTCTTTCGCGTGCAGATGGCATGAAACCAGAAGATCTCAACCTTTCACCAGACATGCCATATTTTGATAGAGCTGGCAATGAATTGGAAGCTCCTCCTATAACATACCTGCGCATCTACGAATGTCATAAATTCTCAGTACTCTCTCTCTCTCTCTCTCACACACACACACACACACATTTTGGCTTTCATAGTTTAATCTTTTAGGCCATCTCCTTATCAATTAATCTTTTAGTCTTTGTGTGAATGGGAGTGAAAAGGGAGCAAATAAAAGGTGATAAAAATATTTAAAATTTATTTTTTTCTATTTTATCTTTAGTATTTTTATTATTTTCATAAATGTATATCATAAATAAATATATTTTAAAAAATATAATAATTTTTTAATTATATTATTTATCTTACCCTCCATTCTTTTTTTCGTCTCTCCTAAACAAAGAAAACACAATTAACCTCCATTCTCCTCTCTCCCTTTCCTTCATTTGCTTTACTTCCCTTATCTTCTCTTCTTTTATCTTCTCTTTCCATTTTCCCAAACAAAGGCTTAAGTTATGTTTCGTTTTGGTACGGGGAAAATGGAAATTGAAAAAAAAGGGTGTGTGGAAAAATAAAGAAAAAAATTGATACTTTCTTTTGTTTGGTTAGATAAAGAAAATGAAGGGAAAATTAAAAAAATAATAATAATTTTCTTTTATTTGGTTGTGGAAGAAAGCTAGATGGGAAGATAAGCTAAAAAAATAGTATAATAAAAGAAAGAATATTTAAGCTATACCCATATTATGCAACACAAAATTGCACTAGATGAAGAAGGGCATGTTTAAGTTAGCTCTCATCTGTTGAAACTTTTGAAACAACTCGTAAGAGCTCCTTTTGTGTAGATTGGGATTTTCTGCTTACCACCGTCGGGTGTCATTCCCCTTCACGATCATCCAGGCATGACTGTTTTCAGCAAGCTCCTATTCGGGACAATGCACATCAAATCATATGATTGGGTGACCACTGATGATATACCCGCCATCACCAATATTGACAACGTAAACTGCCTCGACTCAAGTAAGTCCCAAAGTCCCTTAAATTTTATAATAGCTAAAAGTCCCGTCTATTTTGATCATAATTACACTTAGTTTGGGAAGCCAGCTACTCATCTTTTTTTTTGTAGTTAATTACTAGTTAACTACAAAAAAAAATTAGTTTTTTTTGTATTTGAAAAGAAAAAAAAGTTAACTTTTTAGTAGTTAACTTTTTTTGGGATGTATAATTTGATAGTTTTGTTTTTGTAATTTAAAAGAAATTTAAAATGTAAGAGGGTAAGTTTAGTAATTATAAAAAAAGATAAAAAAATAACTGAGTAACTGATTAGAAAAAAATCAACTTCCCAAATGAAGCCTTGGTAAAAAAGTGGTCGTTTATATGCTAACAGTCTTTAGTGATCCATTATTTTTTGACTGTCTGCATGTTTGAAGTTGATCACAATCATTTTGAGCATTGGTGGCTGTCATTGGCAGACGCTGGTAGGTTTTTTTTTTTTTTTTTTAAGTAATGAGCATGCTTTAAAAGAAAAACGGTTATCCGGTAAAGATTTCAAGCTCATTTGATTCTGTTATGCTTTCTCTGTTAAATTCTGTCACACTTCGCTTTTTTGTCATCTGGCTGGTTACTATTTGTTAAAATAAAATAAAATAAAATTATAAAAATTAATATCTTGAATTTTGTACAGTAAATAAAAATTGTAAAAGTTAATGTTTCAGACTTTATGTAATAAATAAAAAATTTAAATTTTACAGTCTCGTAATTTATATTTATAAAAATTTATAAAATTTTATATTATTTTATAGTGTACCAAATGGTGCCTATATCTCACCGTTATTTCTTAAGATCATGCATGCAAATTACTAAAAAAGGAAAAAAAAAAAAAACCCTGCATGCACCATAGATAGTTCGTCAATTTCGAAATTACTAGTTTAAGTCCGCGTAACATTTCATTCAAATCGTGTGGATTTGTCCTCGATTGCAGGCCAGCAGCCGGAACTCCGACTGGCGAAGATTCGGGTCGACTCAGAATTCACTGCCCCTTGCGACACCTCTGTACTTTTTCCGGCAGCAGGAGGCAACATGCACTGTTTTAGGGCACTGACTCCATGTGCAATGCTAGATGTTCTGGGCCCACCCTACTCTTCTGCTGAAGGCAGGGACTCTACATATTTCGATGATTTCCCTCATTCTTCTAGTGCTTCCTCAGGTATATATGCATACACACGTGTCCAAAAGTTCTTTCCAATGCTAACATGTTCTTTTGAAGGATAATGCCATACAATCAGAGGTAGTTATTCAATTTTCAGTTTTATCCGAATTGTCTGAATAAAAAATTACAAGAATTGGTTGGACTTCGGGTAGAATCGAGTTAAACAAAATCTCTCTCTCTCTCTCTCTCTCTCACACACACACACACACATATATATAATATAATTTTTTTATTATTACGTTAACCAAAATCAAATTTATATACATAACTATTTATTTTTTTTTGTTCAAATTTATTATTATATAAATAAATATCTAATTTAGTTCAATAATTACGAGAACCGAAATATAATTTGAGTTTAAAAAAATCGATTAGAATTGAATCAAAAATTAAAATTTCAGTTCTATTTCAATTTTGCACACCCTAGGTGTGTGAATAAGAGCTTAACATTTATCAAAATAAGGAGTCCGATGATGCAGTTTATGATACATGTGTAATATTATTTTGGTAGTGTTCTTTTGTGCTATTTTATGGTAAAATAAACATTTTAATGTAACTATTATTCATTTTGGTATCCCTGAGGTGCAGAGTCATTGCCTGAAGAAGGCAGGAAGAGCTATGCGTGGCTCAAGGAGAGGAAGAAGCCGGAGAGCTTCGTGCTGGTTGCAGATATCTATGGAGGCCCCAAAATTCTAGACAGTTGATGATCTATCTAAATCCAAAGGCCCTACATTGTGGGACAATTCATCTCTTCAAAGAAAGTCGTGTGTGTCGGACATTTGCTTGCCGTTGGATTGAGCAATTCATGCACACTTGTTTGGAACATTCTGTACAAAGGCTCAGAAAAAGAAATCTGCAATTCTTTTTCCATCAAATGATTACCTTATCTGTCAAATCCTCTCCCAGCCCCTTCCTCCTCCCATTTTCCAGGAATTTTAGAGTGCGGTGAGAAACAAAAGTAAAAAAAATAAATGAAAAAGATTGAAATTAAGAAAAAGTAATACAAAAACATAAAGAAGTCAGCTTGTCCCGTTATAAAATTAAGACAAATTTTAATACAATTTGTAGCTTTATTTAGTTTTTCAAACTTGATTTTAGTCTAACTCAATAAAATTAAATATATGTAAAATAATTACATTATTCGATCTCGATGAATAAATCAGTTAATGAAAGAATAAAAATATAAAATATTTTTTATTGTATTACTTAAGTTATATAGAGAACTTTATTTCAGTTTTGAACGATATAAATAAAGTTTTCAAATGAAGGTTTTCGTTTGGTATTTTTAGAACTATTCAGTTTTTTTTTTTGTTTTTTTTTTAAATGACTAATCATATCTTTTTTACATTTTAAATTTCTCTTAAATTATGAAGGGCAAAACTATCAAATCAACAAAAAGTTAAAAAACTATTTACTAAAAAATTAACTTTTTTCTTTTTCTAAACACAAAAAAAAAACTATTTTTTTTTTATAATTAACTAGTAATTATTTATATAAAAATTTACTATTTTAATTCTCAAACCAAGCCTAAGTTTGAACAACCGGCTTGTCTGTAGCCCTAATTATGCTGAGAAGTTATTCTAACAAATCCTGAATTATATCCATGAGCTAAAAAAAAAAAAGGTTAATACCAGAGGAAACAATTCAAACTCAAAAGACTTCAAATTCCTAGCAAAATTTCCAGCATAAGCAAAAAAACAAACACATTGTCATTAAATAACTGGAAACCTGAAACAAAATTGCCTTTTCTGCTATCTAAGGGATAGAAAAATACATAGTTTATTCCAATCCACCACAATTGCACCTTCTAGTTGATGTCCATTTCCATCTTCATGACCAGTGACTCTGCTTAGGTAGGAGGAGGGGGGGCTTTCCAGTTTTGGGGCAAGGGACCAAAATCATAAATGATCTCTCTATGGCAAGACCAAACAAGCCTTATTGCTTCAGGTGTTCCAATTCCTGCTCCCCTTGGATCTCCAGCTGGCCCAAACCTGTGGCAAGGTCATTGTGTTTGGCATAAGATTAAATAATCAAAACTCACCCCACCATGCAAAAAGAAATCATCTGTCTTGGATTTTTGGATTTTCTACCCACCAGTGGTTTTGAGGCGCTCCCGTTGTTCTCGCTCGCATTCCAACGTAAGTAGTTCCGTTAACTGATTTTCCAACGATTTCCTGCAAATTGAGTTTTTACAATTAAGGGTGTGTTTTGAGTGATAAAAAGTGAAATAAAATGAGATAAGTTTTGAACTTATAATTCGTGTAGTAAAATAAAAAGTGGATAACTTTTAAAAATTTTCAAAAATTTTTAGATATTTTCAGCATTTATTAACAAACCAAGCGCACTCTAAGTTGGATCAATTGAGAACTAATCTAGCATTTCATAGTTTAGTGGAAATTAGTGATCCCCCCAAAAAAAAAATTCATATTTCATAAACTTGCTCATGTATCTCTCAGTTAAGAGCAAGGAGATGGCTTTTAAGAGTAAGAAATAGCATCGAGTCTTACCTGCAAAAACTGCGGATCGTTTGACACCACAGCAGCTGTTAAATGGGCATGCATCCTTTCAAGGGCATCCAATATCATTGGGAGCTGATCATCCTTGTATTCAGTAACAATCTGAAAACATCGACATTAATGTAAGAACTCGCTTTCAGACATTATAAAATTGATTAAAGACAGAAAAGAAAGGATCTCTCTCTCTCTCTCTCTCTCTCACACACACACACACACACATTTCTCAAGCACATTTGTATAGCCACTTCATAACACTAGTATTCTTTTGTACATCAAAGGAAACTGATGCCATGTTTGGTAAGAATGATGAAAAATATGAGGAAAATGAATAGAAATAGCTTTTCCATCCCTTGTAATTCACTTTTATTTTTTATTTTTTTTCAGTACGAGGGGTGGAAAATAGGAAGGATATGATTTTTTTATATTTGGTATGAAAGAAAAGTGGGAAGGAAAAAATGATAATTAATACTATATTACTATGAAAGCTTCAAACACTCTTATATATGTGTATCTATTGAAGGATAAAATTGTAATTTTAGCTTTGATCTCAAACTCTTCCTTCAATTACTGCCAAAAGTTAGGCCGATCACTTTTGGTGGATAGGATTGAAAATTTTCCCTCCATTTTTTCCTACTCTCTCCCTTTTTTTTAACCTTTTGAAACCTCCTTTTCCTACCTTTTGAATCCAAACAAAGGAAAACTCTTCCATCCCCACCCAACCTTTTCCATCCTTCCTGTTTTCCATAGAAACAAACATAGCATAACGGTTGAAAGCGTACTATCTCATGCTTGTGTTGTTTTAGTACTGGCACTAACATCAAAATTCAACAATATTATGGTAGACAAGAGAAATTGACAATTTTCCTTTTTTCTTCCCTTCGTCTATTAATGTACCCAATAAACAATTTAGATACAAAACACTAAGAAACATAGTAGTAGATTCCCCCTTATTTACCTGGAATGGTCCAAAAATTTCCCTTGTTACAAGTTTAAAATTACTATCCTTCAGTATTTCTTCTAGCGGAACAAAGATGGCAGTTGGCTTTATAGCACCGTATATTGGAGGAATAGAATGGTTTTCTAAAGCTTCACCTCCAAAGAGTAGCTTCGATCCTGGTATCATAAGCAAATCGTTCATGTGCTCCAACATTGCTCCAGTTGTATACTGCCAAAAAAAAAAAAAAAAAAGGAAAATTGAAAATAGGAACGAAGTATATATTGGTAGCATTTGAGAGACCAAACTCCACAAAAAGTTACAAAAATTTATTAAAATTTTTCAGTTTTCTTTAATCAAATTTTGTTATGTGTCACTTTTGCATTAACTTTTTTTTTTTTTTTTTTTGTGCCATCCAAAAACCACCATCGATAAAAGAAATGCATTATGAGTGGAAACCCCACTTTCAACTACTGCTAACATAAACAAAAATCGATTCAATCACAAATAGTTGGGTATGGGAAAAAGTAAGTAATGATGCTATATAGACCAATGAAATCATGGCTATGATTTTTCTTTTTTTCTTTCTTTCTTTTGGATGCACATCAAAACTTTTATTAATAATAATTAAAAAAAAATTATAGTAGCCAGAGGACGAGAAGTCCCCCTAAGAAAAATTAAAGTACAATAATCTGTTAATGAAAGTATAATTGTAGCATCATTAACTGTTAGTAGTTCAATATCAAATTTTGGACTCCACAAATCAAAAATCAAAGATAACTTGTCTATATATGCTAGTCAATAATATACTTTATTTTATATTTTATATAGAGAGATCCTCAACTTCAGTATAACTCTTGACACACCCCCTTAGTACAACTCTTGACCGGCCCTATCAGAACCAAAAGCCAAGTAATGCTGAGGGGGTTTTAACAGGTGACCTCTACTTTAATTGGTAGAGCTCTTACTGTTGAACAACCCCGTGTAGGTGCTAGTTAATAATATACTTTGGTATTATAACCCGAAATTATTTTCACTAGTTCCACAAATTCAAAAGGTGATAGCTCTTGTAGACATATATCATACAAAAATACAATTAGGTATACCCTTGAAGGACCTTCAAACAATCATAACTTCTGTGTAACAGACAGACTTAGACAACCTCAATTTTCTAGGCCAATCCAAAAGAATATAGTGGCATATATTTAATCAATTAGTCAAAATCTTTTTAATTTGAGCAGTTGAGAAAGATGATTTATGATAACAGAGAAGAAGTAGGCACACTTACTGTAAGAACAGGGCCAATAGTTAAATCCTCTAATTTCCTGCTTGAAGCAAGTGCCTTCATCTGGCGTAAGAGTTCACTCTTAGACCAGTTCTGCATAAGGGTAAAATACACAACTGTAACAAAGAGATGTAGATGGTTCACAAGATTTCTGTTATTGAGAAATCTGCACGAATGCAGAAAAGAATGGAAACATTACAAATATATATATGCACACACACAAAAATGTCAACAAGTGATCCTAGACTCCGGAAGACAAATATGATAAACAGGATGCATAATGCATCCTGCTAATGCATAGACATCAGAATGAGTTGTAAAGAATGATAGAATCCAACTCAATTCAACTTAACAAGGCCTTAGTCCCAAAAGGAGTTGGGTTGGCTACATAAATTCTCTTCTTTCATTTGGATTCACATTCAAAGGGAGTTGGAGTTATATAAACAGGAAAGAAAGAAACAAACATGTCAAAGAGTGATCTTAGCCTCCAGAAGGTGAGCAATATAAACAAAACGATTAGACCTTAGAATGCAACAACTTACCTCATGCATAAACAGCATTGATTGTGCTGAGCACTTTTGCCCACTGCATGCATATGCATCTTGATCACAGACCCATGCAACATAATCCACCTTCCAATTTACAAACCAAAGAGGATGGATCAGCGATGACTTGAACTCAGTAAGACATATATATATAGGAGGATGACAAAAAACTAAAACTTTTAGTAAGAAACCTCCTGGACATCAGGCCCCAGGGTCTTCCAATCAAATCCCGCATCTTCCAATTTGATACGTCCCTTTAAATCAACAGCCAACTTATCAGCCACTCTTGAGCTACCAGTGAAGAGAGTCATGCGTGGATTTGCCTGATAATTAGTAAAAATGGGTTTTAAAAAAGGGATATAGATGATCAATTTCAATTTTATTTTATTTTTTCCCCCAAAAACGAGTCTCCTCAATTACACTGGTAATACTCCAATAATTAGGAGGAAAATGAAAATCTATGGACGTTAAAATGCATTCTTGTTCTTCAGGTCTTCTGATTAAGCCAACATTAAACTCAATCTTCATTCCAAACCACATTCTATCCATAGTAACACGGTGCTATAGAAGTTTGATTGCAAACAAGGAAGATGCCGACTCTGTTGGTAAATTCTGTTAGTAACTGTACCAGAAACATGTGATTTGATCCTACTTTCCCACCTCAATCGAGGCCGGATGGGCTTATAAGTATGATGGATCTATCCCCAGTCATCGACCGAGACCAGAAAAATCTCACCATTTTATAGACAGGACAAAGGCTCTGTAATTATTTAGTATTAATGAACGAAAGATGAAAATGTGAGATTCAAGTCAATAGCTTGTTCATTTTGATGAAAACCAACCTCCAACAATAGCTTGTTCATTGTCTTCCCATCAGCATTAATAAAGTCAACATCCTCTGCAGGTAACCCACAATCATGGAGCAAGCGAAGCATTTGTTCCATAACAATGCATACCTAATAAACATTTTGTCAGGGGACGGGAGGTGCACAGAGAAAATATTAGAGAGAAGTAGAGCAGAGAAAACAGAACTAGAAATTTCTTAGAAAGGGGAAGCTAATAAAAACAGGATTAAAAAACTGAAAACAGCAGCACAAATTCAAGAGCAACTGGTAATTTTAAAACAATTAAATTGACAAAATCTGGTTCTTGGTTTATCTTCTTGCTGAACACCCCTACATACTAGTCTCCTCACAACCAAACATTGGCATGCCAAAAAAAAAAAAAAAAGAAAAAGGAAAAATTCCATTGAGTTGTGTCATTTGAATTCATGCATGCATCAAATAACTGGAATCTCATACTTCTAGAGTATCTAACAGAACTTCCAAGAGCTCACCTTGCTATCAACCTTAAGAAGAGGTTTATTGCCCATATATAGTGCACCCATCAACTGAAGCACGGGAATCTCAAGAGGAAAATTGAAGGGAGTAATTACAGCCACCTGGACAAGCAGTTCTTCAAAATTTTGAATTGGTATATAAAAATGCTTATCATTAGAGACAATCTACTGTTATGAAAACAAGAATTTCTAGTTGGAAGAAATGGGGACTTTGAAGAGTGAGAGTCTTTAGATCCAATTTCAAACAATGACATATATTAGCAAGACTGAAACTCGGCCAAAGTAAACATTATAAGACAAATTAAGTTTTCCTTGTCGAAAAATGAAGTCTAAATAGTCATTGGCAGTCTTACATAAAATACGGTGGTTTTATAAATAGATAAAAGAACTAGTTATGCTTCATTTCTGATGTGCCTAGTTATTGTTACGAATCCAATCAACAAGAGAGAGAGAGCGCAAGAAGAATAAATCAATCAAAAAGGGAACATAAGATTTTACGAGGTTCGGCCAATCGTGCTTACGTCCTCGGAGTTGCAGAGAGTTTTTCACTATTTTGAAGAAAGAATTACACCCTCCGGCTGTAGGGTTTTCAACCACCATATATAATTTAACCCTATCTAAAACAACTCGGCCCAAGCCTCCGCTCCATGGACTAAGCCTCAGAAAAAATCCCATTTAAAAAACCACGCAACATTATTTCGGATCGGGTCATCAGCTGGATCACTGCACAAAAAACAGGGCTTCACACTAAAACCCAACAGTTATTAAATGTTGAAGAACAAAGGCTCTAACCTGCTCAAGTGGTAGAGGTTCGTACTTAATCCATTACGCATATTCTTGAAAAATACTAATGCTAGCATTAGTTATCATTATTCCAAAATTATCGTCACAAGAGCTTCATATAAAATCTAAATATTTAACCACATGCCCCTAATACGAAAAAAAAAAACAATACAGCAAGAGAGTCTTTTTGATTGGTCAAATATTATGAAGGATATTACAAACTAATGTTATACCACAATTAAGCATAAGGTGGATTGTTTCTGTGCTTATGGGCATTTTCCCAATATTTCTCCTCACAAAAGCCAAAAGGTGCTCAATTGCCTCAAGCTTTAAACATGTTATTGGAACATCATCCTAAACGGTTGTGTGATGCCATTTCCACGAAAATTAATTATGTATGTTGAAAAGGGGTGCCTTACAGGACCATAAGGCCAACGAAAACCATGGCTTTGCTGTCCAAGATGATTCCCAGGTACTCCAAAAGACCTAGCCAGGAAACGAACCTGCAAGTATGTTTAAAGTGGAAGGATGAAAAGATACACAAATGCAATGAAGATGAAAGAAGAAAAAACAGCTTTGAGATGCCATTTGATTTTGTCGATAGTTGAGATCCATTGCATATTTTTTCAGAGAAGCCAGGGCATTCCAATATATATTGGTTTGTAAAAGAAAGAGAAAAAAACAGATGGAGAAGAGTTAAAGCCCATTTAGGCTTTGATATAGTAAATCACAGTAGGAAATGTTTGATTAATAGGTTAACCATCTAATAAGAATACAACCAGTTATAAAGTTATTGTTCACAATCCCATAAACTGCATTACACGCATTTAGAAAGGATAATTTTGTTTGTACTTATTCCTATATTTTTTCAATTCAATGTGAAACCAAAAAGTTACAACAGGTAGATCTACATCTACCTGATCGCCACAGAAATTCTCAAGAAATTTTCTCGTAACATAAACTTCCCCAAGGGCCTGCTGATAGCTCTTTGGAGAAACCCTCTGTATTAACTTGCAGAAGAAATCGGAAACCTGAGACCGCATATAGAAAGATCAATTATTGTAAAGGAATGGTCTTCCACAAGACAACATTAAGTTCGTTCTGTTATTAAGAAAGAAAATGATAGCAAAAAAGGAGTCTCGCTTTTGCTAGAAACTTAATTACCTCTGGCAGGGAAAGCATGTGAGCAGCCTTTACAGACACGTCTCCAAGCATAAGGTACCTGAACAATATTGCTTTTATGAGTTTCTTCCGATTCTAAGGTAAATGAGTACCCAAATTTATTTTAGGAAAAAAATAATTAAACAATCATGATTTCTGTACCAAGATGGATATCTGTGACTATCCACTACCAAAAAACCAAACAGGGAACCAAAACCCAAGGGGGGAAATAGGTACATTTAAACTGTGTTCCACAAGGATTACTAGTTTGTGGAGAGAAAAGTAAGTGAAGGGAAAATAAAATTACTAGTTTGTGGTATTTTTTCCCACTTTAGCAAGTAACAAATATGAACAATGCTACACAACCAGAAAGATTTGCCAGAGAAAGTAACCAGAATAATGTAGAATATTTATAGACTGAACACAATCGTACACACAACAGAATCAAACTTTGATAAATTTTTCAAAGCCCCAAAATTATTCCAACACAACACTAAACTCTCCCAAACCAACCACACAATGCAATAACATGGCATTTAAATCATATAAATGCATCAACATAACACCATAAGTGACTAAAATAATCAAAATAAATATCAACGTCATCACATTATTCTTGTTCTACTTTCTCGTTTATTTCTCTGGTCCAATAGCAATATTTCTTTCTCAAATATCAATTAATTTTCTTATCATTTTTTTAACTTAACCAAAACAATGAAACAAATTTTACTTCACTTCATTTCGTTAGCATACCATTTTTCTTCACTTTTCCTTGCCCTCCACAAATCCATGTTCCAAATGGAGCATTAGGAAAAGTAGAAAGTGGATTTCATAACACAAACCTCTCTGGTGATTTGAATGGATTGTGTAGACCATGTTTGGGGCACTTAGATAAACTCTCTACAAAAGGCTGCATAAGCATAGAATGAGATAGATATTAAAATAGAGAAACTGAGAATGCACAACTAATTATAAGGACCATGATGAGCATTTAGGAAACCAAATAATTATCTATAGAAACAACAAATGACATCTCTTTGAAAAGAATACATATAGGCCGTTATAAGATACATTCAGACAAGATACATCAGAATACGCACCTGGATCCCCTTTTCATCTATTTCAGTAACATTAATGAATGATTCCCCATTTAAAGGATCTAGAATAGTATTCTGGTTAGGGGACCTCATCCATTTTCCCTGGACTGAAAATGACAACAATCAGATTCATATTATTTAATCATATGGGTGCTAAATGTTAGAACCATACATTGGGACCAACCACCAAAGTATTATCAAATGAACATTGTTGCTTTAAACTACCAAAAAAACAAAGTATTAGCTGCATACTAAGATGCATGAACACTTACTTCATGTGTTGTATTCACATTGGACAACTTGTGCCCATACCAGCTCCATTATAGTTTTTAATACACTTTTTTAGAATTGGACACAACTTGGTGCTTGGGAGTCACAGGTGTAATTTTTGAAGAAAAGACCGAAAATTAAATAATAAGATACAAACCACATTAATGCAAACAATATGAATTTATACTTACTATGTGATCTTTTAAATTTTTTAACTTTATAATTTTGCAAGCTAAAAATTATATTATATATCTTAAATAAAAATGTCTAGAGTAGATATAAATAAAAAATAAGTGTATTTTAAATACAAAAATAAAAAAAATATTTGTTTGTATACATTTACTTATTTGTCAAACGTCCCTATTGTATCAAATTCTAATATTTTTTATAATTAATTTGTTGGCAACTCAATATCCTATTTTTGCATCCCTCCTTCGAGGGCTTCATATGATTAATATTATCAACCATAATTAATTAAGAAACCAGTTATTTTCCAACATTAGTTACCTATTCACGATGGATATTAAAAAGAAAAGATAGAGATATTAAATGGTTTAATAACTAAAAAGAAATCGCATAAAGATAACCCCGTTATTAATTAGAGCAGTATGTTATGAATAAATATGTGATACAAGTTGTAGTATTACCCAAGTTGTGTACTTCAGCAGGTTGAGAACCTGAAATCTTGTCAACATCTACGTTTGCAAAAGGTAATGAATGAATGAACCTGCATTGCGTATGAAAAAAAAAAGAGAATGAAATGTTTGGAAAAGCCACTCTAAATGCAAGCCAGAAAATCACTATACTAACTCTGTTTTGCACATGTAGTAGGGTGCAACCAGTGCATGAGTTATGTAACATTATTCAAACAAAATTTTCCATAGCACTATGCTTAGATCAAAGATTTCTCAAGGGGAAAAGAAAGAGACAGTGATCCAAAATACCTTCTCTTGTTTAGATTGTGATGGAAAATGAAAGAAAAAAGGAATGAAGTTTTAGAATTGATAGTTATTAAATTAAAGGAATGTCTTTTGTTTTATTATATCTATGTATATATTTAAATCCATTCAAACAAAGATATGTATTTCAAATTTTACAATTTCTTCTCTTTTGCCTTATCTTTTTCCCTTCCCTTTTCTTTTTCCCCATCAAATCCCCACTTCAAACAAACCCTAGGGAGGTATCACTAGGCATTAGTATTCACACAAAACATTGGCAAAACTTGTGCCTTGTAGTTCCTTGATGCGGACAGATTTTTATGATTGGATTGTAAAATTTGAATCTAAAGGTAAAATTATGACAAAAATTAATGAACTTCATTGGAAACATAGGAATATGAAAATTTTCAAAATTTATACAAGGAAGAGCTGTTGCACTCGCAAGATAATTTAAACCACTCGATGATAATAATACAGTGAGGGGTTTTTGATAAAACTAAAAATCAGAAGTACTGAAAAATTCTAGCATTGAAATCCATTTCCAAAATATCTCAAGTACTGAATTGTAAAATTAAAGCTGAATGGTTATTCTGTCAACCAACGCTTAAATTGAAAACCATCTTCCTTAAAACTCATTCAGCATTCAGTTGTAGGCCAAGCCATTCAGCATTCATTTCGGGTGAATTTTCATACTTAAGTGGTAGACAAGTAAACACCCGTTAAATTGCCAAACTACAAATGTATTCATTTTTTGAGCACTTGGTGTTTGAGTTAAAAAAAAATTCTGAAAAACTCTAAAAATTTTTAAAACTCATCTCATTGCACACATTACGAACCCACAATTTATCTCATTTTATCATACTTTTTATCACACCAAACAACCTCTCATCCAACATGAATAACATTAAGGGGGTGTTTGATATGATAAAAAGTGAGATAAAATTAGATAATTTATAGGTTTGTAATTCGTACAGTGAGATAAAAAGTGAATAACTTTTAGAGATTTTTAAAGTTTTTCAGCAAAACAAACACTCCTTAGTCACACATGAACCAACAGAAACTTGTTTGGTAATACTATCATTTTTTTATTTATTCAACAAAAATATAAAAAATATTAAAATGTACAAATTATTAAAATTTACAAAATATTTATAAGAAAAATAATAACACTTTTTTAAAATTTTTTTATTTAAGTTTCTATTTAAAAAAAAAAAAGATAATTTAAAAAAAAAAATAAAAGATAAAAACAAATTTAACAAGTTTTGTTATCATTTTTTTAAAATATGTAAACATAAACATAGATACATATTTATATTTATATAATAAAATAAAGCATTTGATGTAACTTTTGTATATATGTCACCCGCGTGTGTCTTTAAGCACAAGTTATGACTAGTATTATACAGACTTTTTTTTCGTTTTACAGAGCTTTTACGAAGTTTTTTCGGATACACCGTTGATGAGAAACAATTTGTGAAAATACTGATAGTGAAAAACCGCGTTTTCATACTGAGATTTTAAAATTTTCCAAATTGAAAAACCGCGCTTTGAAATGGCGGGTTCTGGATGGGTACCGGCGAACAATCGCGTTCTTAAAACGCGTTTCTATTTTTGCTTTATTTTCATAGTCTTCTCTCTCTCCATGTATGTATAGATTGACATGCAATAATTTATATCATGTATTGTCATTTGAATGCACGCGTTTGTATTTATCTATTGGTGGCAGTGCCCTTTCCTTGCCTTGGTATATGCAACTCGTCCATAAATAATAATTAATTTAATTTAATTAATATATATAT
>JAVXUM010000017.1:34469157-34480168 GCA_035590655.1 Pouteria glomerata | reverse complement strand
TATTATTTATGGACGAGTTGCATATACCAAGGTAAGGAAATGGCACTGTAACCAATAGATGAATACAAATGCATGCATTCAAATGACAAGACAAGATACAAATTATTGCATGTCAATCTATACATACATGGAGAGAGAGAAGACTATGAAAATAAAGCAAAAATGGAAATGTATTTTAAGAACGCGATTGTTCGCCGGTACTCACTCAGAACCTGCCATTTCAAAGCGCGGTTTTTCAATTTAAAAAATCTTAAAATCGCGGTATAAAAATGCGATTTTTCACTGTTAGTATTTTCACAAATTGATTCTTACCAACAGCATATCCGAAAAAACTTCGTAAAAGTTCCCTAAAACGAAAAAAAAAGTCTATTATACATAGCCAATAAGTCCTGAAATCATAAGAAAACGGCAGCTGTGAACACAAAAAACAACAAACAAAATGCAAATGGTTTGGACATATTTCAATTTTTCAACAGACCCATAAACCGAAATGAAAAGGTTTTTGTAGAAAGATAGCACCTTGATGAGCAGAATGTGGTGAACCGAGTCAGAGCCGCTCGGGGAGTTCTGGCTCTCATTTCTCTATAAACTTGTAATCTATGCATCGTTGTTCTGTGGAGCCACCGAATGGAATTTGATCAAAACCCTATATCTATCAACACACCACTTCCTTAAAACTAGAAACTTGGGCTAAGGTTTTGTCCCTGTCGATCGGTCAGGTTTGTTTGTTTGTTTGTTTCTTCAAGTGCTGCGATTTCGCTTTTCGCGATGATTATCTGTGCTTCTTAAAGAATTTTTCAAAGGGCCGTGCACGCATGTGATTGTGCATAACTTTTTTTCTTTTAAATAAATAAATCGCATTTTGTCTCCTTAATAATTCCACTATTTTCACAGGGTGTTTGATTTTTCAAATAATATTAATAAACTTTAATTTTTACTAATTTTATTTTAAATTTCTTGAACTAAATTTCATCGATTATCATTTTTTCACTATTATTTTTTTTTTAAATTTTGAATAATTATTTTTTTGACAAACCAAATCCTTTCGGAGTGGGTATTTGAATAACCAAAAAAAAATTAAAAAATTCTAACTTTTACCAAGATCAACCTACGGAAATTTGTGCTTAAATTTATGTCCTAACTCATTCATGAAAAATCTCTCAATCGTTTAAATTCGAGAGAAAAAAAAAAATGATCACGCCTGGGCGACCATTTTATGGTTGTTGAGCCTTTGAAATTTTCGTTTCTTAAATTAAGCTTTACTAGGTGTGGGGAAAAAAAATGAGCGAAAGTGAAAGAAATGGTGAAGAAAATAAAACCTTTCTCTGGTTTGGTTAGGCATGTTTGATTCTTATCTTGCTGAGATCTTAACCATTTGGAAGGCACTATGTATTAGCAGGTCAATCCCTGAATGTGCTCAGACCAAGCTAATTATTGAATCCGACTTCTCTAGTGCTATCAAATATGGGTAACCCAAAAAAAAAAAAAACAATGACCCTTGGAATGCACATTTTTAGCTTAGTGCCACAGATGCTTGGAGCAAGTCATTCAGTCAATGCAGCTTCGCTCATACTTTGGGGGAAGCCAACCATCTTGCCGATGGTGTTGCAAAGGCTGGATTGGATAGAAATGTGGATCTAGTTGCTCGGGTTTGAGTGGTGGGTTCTGAGCTTATTATAGAAATGGAGACTCTTATGTGAAGAAGGGGCTCTCTTCTGTTGTTTGCTACATAGTCATATTACTTTTCAAACGGGAAATCATGGCTGCCTCTGCTGAAAGACCCATGCACCCCTACTGCTTGATTTATTGTCCCAATGGATTTACGATATTGCATTGAGTGTCTGCTTTGCATCCACTTAAAGGAAGCTCTTCCATTTGCTTGGTTCATCACATTAGCACTGAATCAATCATATCCAGAGGGTTGAGCTTTACTAAGTCTAGTTTCTTCCTAATGCGGAGTGAGCAGAAAATGATGGGAAAATGGGAGTCAAGATGTAATGTTGGTATTCTTGCCACTCTACTTGCTAGGAGCTTCATCAGAATCAGGCTAAGTTGCAGCAGTTCACATCTTTTTTTAGCGGGTTGCTGAGGATATGGTTGAATTGGCTTGAAAGCAAACCTTCATTATTTGTTGTGAATCTTGGGGATGGTTTTTGCTTTGATGATTCATTTCCGGTGGACCAAGTACTCAATTGCAGTGTAGGAGATGCAGCTAATTGTCTAATGCTGTTGATGCAAAGTTATGATCTTTTCCCATTGTGATTCCGAGCCATGTTGCCATTTCTGCTCTGCTGTGTGGATGGATGAACAGGAATGGCATTGCTTCAAAGCACCAGAGTTACACGTGGTGCAACTCAAGCCAATGGATAAGAATTTTAGTTAATCCGGGCCTTAATGTTGGGAAATTCAGATTAGGGGTGAATTGCAAAAGTTGAAACAAAGTGCCTGCCACTTAAACATGGGTTTCTCCTGTGCATTGATATCTTGAATGATGTCATAACCAACATGGTTTTTTTCTGATATGCTCTAATGCCAATTCATATGGATTTTTCTGTACGTACATGGATTTCTATTACAATACAATTTGAAGGAAACAATGTCACATGAATGGGGTTAGTCTTTTAACGGTCATATGATCACTGTTATGATTTTAATTAATCACTTCCAAGGTATGTGTTGAAGTATCTATCATAATGTATTCTCTTTATCCCCCGTTTTGGTTGGAATTGGATTAGCATTACCAAGGATTAGTCTTGTTTTATAACTTGGTTAATATTTATATGTTGCCCTTTTAGGTTATTTTGTTTTCTCTCTTACTTTCTATTTCAGTTAAAACAACATATAACCAAGGTGTTTTTCCAGCGCACGTGAGCGTAACTAATAAAATTTTGAAAGTGCCACCATCTTTTTCCCCACGCACCCCCCCCCCCACCCCCCTACAAAAAAAAATTAAGGATCAAACATCCATTGAGAAATTGACTAATGCAATAAACACTGCGATCAGATGCTCAAACATTTAGCTATTGATTGCCTCCATCTGCGATATCTAACTCATTGACTTAAGCTTGTTTAATCAAACAAGCTTACGTTATTCTATTTCTCAAATGACTGCATATTTTATATATATATATATATACATATGCATGCATGTTAATTGAATTCTTCAATTTTAAGATTAAACATAAATTTTTTATTTAAAAAAAAAAAAGAAAAATGTATGGATGAATCTACTTATTATTATTTTTTTATTAAAAAAAAACGATGTCATTACTTTTCTTCAAACAAGATTGTTCTATTTTAGAAATTAAATATTCTCTAGACAAACTCAAAAGTTCAAGCTAAAAATTATGTTTCAACTTTGCTTTATTTTTATTATTATTAATATTTGAAATACATAAAATATCCTTTCTTATTAAATTAATTAACGAGTTATAATTTTCTCTTCGACTTTGTAATTGATTTTAGCTAATTAATTACTCTAAAAATTAAATAAAAGAGTAATGTATGTCCTTTCTCGATCACACTGTAATATTTATTTAATTATTTATAGCAGAATATAAAATATTATATGATGAGTAAAACACTTTATGGTTATATTTGATTACAGAAATTAAATAATAGAATATAAGTAATACGATGGATAATATATGATATTGACTATATTTGATCGAAAGAATTGGATGACAGAGTACGAATAATATTATGAGATAATATATAAGGTATGATATAATATAAATTAATTTTTTATGTGAAATTATTTTTTTAATGTTTGATTGGTAAAATACAAAATGAAATAAAAAAATATAATTTAATCTGAAATGTAATTTGACAAGAAATAAATCTAAAAAAAAGGTATATGTCATCCCACTCTTAATGATATTAGTTATCCTACGATATTAGTATAGAATCATCAATGTTTTTTAGTTATCCCTACGACATTAGTGTAGAATCATGAATGTTTTTTTGGTGATGGCAAAATCAACCTACTAGCCCAAGCAATCCGTCAACTTTTATAAGCTAAAACCTTCCACACAAGCAAAACAATTTTTTTTTAAATGATTTAAGAAATATCACTTTCCTAATTTACACTCTACTTATCTAAATTAACTCTTCAACTTTTTTTTTTTTCTAAACTATTTCATACTTTATTAATTAAAATAATCACTCTCTAAGGGAGTGTTTGGGGCTCTAAAAAATACCGAAAAACTCTAAAAAATTCTAAAATTCTCTACTACTTTTTAAACATTCACATCTATTACAACTCTAGAAAAAATTGCATAACTCGAGTTCGATTAATAGAATAGCTGTAATTTTTTTTTTTTTTTTAATGTGACCACCATTATCTAAGCTACCAAACAAGATCCATTGTCAATATTTTTTGAAGAAATTTGGAAACTGTTCCAATGGATTTCTCATATTTTTGTCAATATCTTTTACTATTCATCTCTGAAAAACGTGATTTGCCACAAAACACCTAGATATTACTCAAATTACATTTTTCATTATTTTTCGTTACTCCAAACACCTCCTGAATTGTCAAACTTTTATTTATTGTTTCTTATTTTTAATTTTTGTAAAAATTGAAATATTGATGGAGAGCTCAAGTTTACTAATAATAGGCAAAAAGGGGTTTCTTGTTTGAGGTAACTTGTCAATTGTGATGCATTAATTAAATTGAAAAGATAACCCAAATCCCCAATTGTAAATGCTCGATTGATTGGATGCATTCCCACTGATCAGGAAAGCTAACCCTACTTAGTCAAATAAAGAAATAAAAGAATACCACGTACAATAACTTAATTAAAAATAAAAAAAATTAATTAAGAATCTACCAAAAGTTCGAAGGTGGTGATACTTTTTAATTGTGAAACTCTGACTAATTAAGCACATTGCCTTACACCACCGCTGCAATGTCAACTGATTTGTTTCTCTCATTATTTCATTACTTGACGCAACTTGTTTGACTTATAATATTGGGAAATGAAAACTATTTAAGCCCTTAACTACGACCTTCATTAATAAATAAATAAAATACTAGTTCGATCTTAGATCATGTATATATATGTATATAATGAAAATAAATTAAGCAATTTGTTGGACTGAGATAATGGTTAATTAATTATAAACTATCAATAGAAAGAACAAAGTATGGATCATTGACCTAATATAAATAGGATGTGAATTACATAGATCAAGGCAATTTTGTTGTGTACATGTTTCGTGTACAACAACTCCTCTCTCTTTCTCTCTCTCTCTCTCTCTCTCTCTCTCTCTATATATATATATATATAATAAAACTATATAAATATAAAGATAGTTCGTATGACTTTAACAAAGATGTACGCATGCATTTAGCCGGTTTTAGGCATGCATATTGTTGACCAAGTGGTCCCGAAAATTAATCCAACCGTAATGCGTGACACTTTGATCTTGTAAATTAATTGACTTTTAGACTGCCATGCATGTAAATTGTAATGCAACTCTTAGGATTATTTGAATAATATATATATATAAGACGGACCCAAAATTTTGACTGATGGGATACTAAATACCTAAAAAAAAATAACGAGTTACATTGAGATTAAAAGTATGATAAAAATTACATTACTTTTAAGAAAATAAAAAATTATTATTAAATATTAAACTAGTAAATATATTTTTTACAGTTCAATAATTTAATTATCTCTTTTAAGAGTACTAAAAGTTTAATAAGGATATTTCTCGTCACTAAAAAAAATAATTATTATTAATTTTATTGTTTCTAAAATTTATTATTATATTGTATGTTATATTTATTGATATTATGTTTAAAAGTATTCGTTAGTGTAGTAAAAAAAGTACTTTATTTCATACATAAATACTTGATTTTGATTTTTGTAAATTATTTTTATGTTAAAAAATTTTGAATTAATTTTAATTTTTCAATAAAATTAAAATACTAAGGGTATTTTAATAATTTTGTGTTCAAAATTGAGGAGATCACTTGCCCCTTTGCTTTCATCTAGCTCCGCCACTGTATATATATATATATATGTAAATATACATACGTGTATCTATTGGAGCTGATCAGTTTTTGCACCATGGTGGCGTGCGTAGGATTTATTTTCTTAACTTCGAAGTCCTAATCCGTTTGCTTTTCTCTTCTTCTATGTCAAAAAGGGTGAAATTAATTAATAGAAGTATGACGACCGTGCAAAATGTTGAAAGAATTTAGGCAAATTTAGAAAATTAAAGGAAATAAAAGATTACGGAACGTAGCATTTATGGGATTTTTTTCTCAAATGTGGGTCGCAATATAAATTAAATATATATATTTTTTCCAACGGTGTATTTTTTTTTTTTTTTTCATGACTATATTGTATATCAACAATCCCTAACACCATAAGCAAATGGATTTATTTCAATCCTTCATAGGTGATGACTTTTACACTAGACGTTAAAATAGCAACTTTAAGACCAATTAAACATCCTAGTATTTCTATCATCATTGTAATAAACTTCTCTTTTTTAGTTCTTAAAATTTCTTTAACATTGTCTATATTTCCTCTTTAATCTATATTACAAATCAAGTCACTTGATGTGAGCGTTGTTCTATATGGCACGATCAGAAAATTTCAAAAGTAAAAAATGAAGGGTGAAGTTCGAAAGCAAGAAATGAAGGCTCGTGGCAATTGTGCCTTCACTTCTAATAAATAAATAAAAATAGTCATAATATATATATATATATTAAAATTTTTCAATATTTATATATGTACATGTGATTAGTTTTTTCTCCGTCTCGCGGTGCGTGTAAGGAAGGGAAACAATTGAAGAAGTTAAAATATTGGACTTTCAATGGCGTGGAACATGTTAAGTGTTTAAATTATTGGGGAGGTCAATGTTTTTATGTCCCTTCCACCATCAAGTGGATGTGTTTGACAAAATAGTTGAAACTCGAGGGGTCACCCAATAATTACACACACACACAAACACACTCATATACATATTCTAACACTATATATATATATATATATCCAGAGTGAGCCGCCATTTATAAACCCTAACCAAAGAATACAAAATCACCAACTTTTGTGACTACACTTTTACTTGTCAAATAATTTCCAAAAAATAAAAATAAAAGATTAAAATTAAGGTTATCACGATCCAAATCTGATAATTCAAAACCAACGATTTGATAATATAAAAATAAATTTTAATCAAATAAAAACTTAAATTAAGATTAAGATATTACAAAAATTCATTTAAAGTATATACGTAATATGCCTCTAATTCTCATATAAAATAACATTAGTCGACATAATAAATGAAACAACATTAATCAATTTTATAAATGATCAAAGATTAGGTACTAACCGAATTCGAGACACAGCACTAATCTTAATTGTAATACAATTTTTATAAGATAATAACAAAAACCTAAATCCAAATTTGGGACCTCCACCATGATTGCACAATTAAAGATACAACAATTCAAATACAACTAAGGACTGTTTGGTATAATGAAACATGTGGTTTAAGAATTTTTAGGTGTTTGGTGTGAAACTAAGTTTTTTAGTTTTTAACTTTTGCAGAGAAATTCGTCGGAATGATTTTGAAATCTGTTGGAACGGTTTTAAAATCTTTTTAAAAAATATTGACAATGGATCTTGTTTGGTAGCTTAGGTGAAAGTGGTCACATTAAAAAAAAAAAAATTACAGTTATTCTATTAATCGAACTCGAGTTATGCAATTTTTTCTAGAGATGTAATAGGTGTGAATGTATAAAAAATAGTAAAGAATTTTAGAATTTTTAAAAATTTTTCAGAGTTTTTTGTAGTGCCAAACACCCCTAAGTGAATAAGAAAGCATACTTATTTGAAATGATATTTTGTACTTATTTAATACACTACTTTGGGTCCGTTGGGTATGCCTATAAATTGCAAAAAATAAAATAAATCTCCAACAATATATATCACTAAAATTCTCTATTACACATTCTCACTTTTACTATATTCAAAAAATTTTAATATTTCACTAAAAAAATCAAAAAACTGAAAAAAAAAATTAATCAAATGTATAAATTTTTTTGATAATCATATTCTTCAAGTTGAAAACTTTCAAACGAATACCATTGTTACTATTTTATATTGATTTTTTTGAATCTGTTAGAACGGATTTGGAAGACTGTTCTAATGGTTTTGACAGAAATATGCAAAAGTCAAAAATTTCTAACAGAAATCTATAGGAACGGACCCAAAAACCCATTCTCACTGTTTCTCTCTCTTACTTTTTACCGCAAAAATTCAAAAGTGCCACTATTCTTTTTTAAAAAATTTCACTTGAAATACCAAATATCTAAAATCAATTCAAAATCTCATTTTTTTTTATCACTCCAAACGCCCTCTTTATTTGAAAAACTAGAATGAACAAATAATATATAAAAAATGATCATTCTATTTTATTTCACTTCATTTCAATATATGAAATGAATTGCTAGTTTCAATTTGCATTAAAACAAAAATTGTTGTTCTGGTGTTATGAGGGCTTGGGAAACCTATGACCAAAGCACATATTATTAATACACAGAAAGGTAGCTTTTAAGTATTAGAGGCCGATAATTTGAAGATGGCATTTAAAACACGAACTTGTGGAGAAAAAATAAAAGTGAAGGAAAGTAATAAAAATAAAAAATGAAAAAAATGTTAATTTTATTTATTTTTTATGATTTTAAAAAAATAATATTAAAATGAATAAATATTTATAAAAAATTAATTATTACTTAATTAAGTATACAAATATTACATAAATTAATAATTTAATTTTTATTTTTCCCCCACAAATCTATATTTCAAGCATGGCATATGTACTAAAGTTTGGTAGTAAAATTTGATTGTAAATGCAGCAGAACCGCAACAAAAGCTGATACACCTATTAAAAAAAAAAAAATTAAAATAGCATCATTAAAATATTTATAAATATATATATCTAATAAACCTTAATATATATGATTACAAAAAAATGTATATGTCCTAAAATATATATATTTATTTACCTATTAATTAAATTTGGGAATTAATTACAAATTAATTGCGCAGATGTTCTTTCATTGTGTAATTAGGGTATAATTTTGTGTAATTAAGACACTGCCATGTACGGTGTGATTGATAATTTATTTATGTTTGTCTCTTAGAAAATAATTTTGTATAATTAAACTACAATTTTATGGTTTTTTTTTTTCTCTCCTAATGTTGCAAAGGGTGGCAAATATAAATAATTTATAAATTAATCTATAAAATTAGTGATATAATTCCAAATTAAAAAAAAAATAATAATGATGGAGATTGGATGTCAAAGATTTGGCACAAATATTAATAACTTATAAATTATTCTATAAAACCAATAAGAAAAGTCAAAAGTTTTCATAATTGCATCCGTTTAGCGGCATTAATGAAGGGAAAATACAAGTTGTCGGGAAAATTCGGTTAACCTTGAATTCCGACTCGAAGAATTTTCCTTCTCTTTGTTTTTCTTGCGACGGAGCGTATACCTGTTGTATTGCCATATATATATATGTATGCTATAGTTTGAATTGAAAAAAGCTATAATTTGAATCAAAGTATTAAATGTTTACCAAATTAATAACTGAAAGTATGATTAAAAATTTAATAAATGAGTCTTGATATTTATATTTTTACACTAATGTTTTTTCGTTTCATAATAATTTTAATAAAAAGAGTAATGTAAAGTAAAAAAAATTAATAATAAAGTGTATTTATCATTTTCCTCAATAAATAAATATTTTTAGAATTCACATTCATGTGAAAAAAACTCAAGTCAAGGAGATTTTTCATCAAATTAATCTTAAAAATAAAATTCTAATCGATATCATATACAAGTATAGCTAATCAGTGGAGTTCAAGTGCATATTCAAATATTTGTTGCAATTCAATTAGTAACTGAATTTATTTTGCCAACTTTACTAAATTTATTGTTGATATAAAAAAATATATCAGACATGTGATAAAATTTCGACGACATATTTTTTTTGACCTTATCAATTTTGCTCTCAATCTTGTTTTCACACTTTTCTAAACTCATGGACATGCTTTTAGAATAAAGTAGTAAGATTCTAATTCAATTCCACTTATGTGATAACGGTATTAGCTTAAAAAAAAATTAGTTCGTTATTGTAACAATGAGAAATATAATTTGATAATTATTCTTCTTGAACTTGTCATATTTCACTTGCCACTTGGTAACTTATTCCACAGACATTAAAAACACTACAAATCGTCACACTACTAAAAAAACTATTATTGAAGACCGCATGTATGCTCGACTGATATGAAGCGGTCGTCTAAACTACATTAAACGACTGCTTTAGAGAGACGGTTGACTGCCTCAAGGTGGTCGTTAATGAACTCGTAAAATTTCACCTTATTCTTTCCTTTCTCCCGCTTTAGCTCTAATTTCTCAAAATTGACCTACCCTTTCTCTGCTCTCTCACTCTCATCTCTTGTCCCATATCTCTTGTACTCTCTCTCTCTCCTCTCCCCCTGGTCTTTCCTGCACTACCTCTCTTATCTGCCTTTGCCGGAATTGTGCACACCATAGTCGTTAGAGCACAAAGGACACCGGCCGAAGCTGCCAGGGTCTGGGTTTCTGTCTTCTGTCCTTCTATCGAGCAGTGAGTTCAGATAAGTTGAAGTTTGGGGTTTTTTTTTTTTTTTTCTCAATTTTTTGGTTACAACTTCAACCATTTCAATTTTTTTTTTCATGATCATTAAGAGATTTAATCACATATTTCCAATTAGTAGTAGGAGGAAAATCGTTACATATCCTTAGATACCACATGGCAGATTTTCTCACGGGGAAAAAAAAAGAAAAATCACAATTCCAAGTTCGTACCACTCAATTAAGTTGATCGTAGTCACGATTCATCTAAATAATTGTTCGTTTTTGCCTAAATCTAATTCCATCATCTATACCTATATACAGTTATACATATACACAAATATACGAATATATGTGC
>JAVXUM010000017.1:34431746-34445932 GCA_035590655.1 Pouteria glomerata | reverse complement strand
TAACTGGTACTGTCAAAAAACTAACTGGTACTGTCTTTCCATCAACTGGTACTGTAAAAAAACTAACTGGTACTGTCTATCCATTAACTGGTACTGTAAAAAAACTAACTGGTACTGTGTCAAAAATTAACTGGTACTGTCTCCAAATTAACTGGTACTGTTAAAAAACTAACTGGTACTGTCAAAAAACTAACTGGAACTGTCAAAAAACTAACTGGTACTGTCTATCCATCCACTGGTACTGTCTCTCAATCAATTGGTACTGTCAAAAACCTAACTGCTACTGTCTCCCAATTGGTACTGTCAAAAACATAACTGGTACTGTCAGTTGATTTTGGGCACAGTACCAGTTCGTTTTGACAGCACCAGTTGATTTGAATGTTTAATAAAATAATGCTGACAGTTCTCTGTTACGTACCAACAACTTCCAAAATCCAAAGTTCCCGAGCATAGATTTAAAGTCATTCAGCTGTATCCAGTTTAATTTCAAATGAACCCCAGACAAGAGCCAACTAATCCAAACATCCAGACCTTTTCCCGACCAATTAGTCGCCAAAAGACTTTTCCCCGACGAATTCTAATTTGATCGGGAAAAGTATAGTTTTTCTCCACCAAATTAGATTTGGTCGGGGAAGATTCCACTTTTGCCGACTAATTGATCGGGAAAAGTTATATTTTACCGACCAAATTATATGTCGTCGGGAAAGGTTAACTTTTGTCGACCAAAATAATTTGGTAGGTAAAAGTTACATTTTACCGACTAATTAGTCAGCAAAAGTTACTCTTTCCCGACCAAATCTAATTTGGTCGGGAAAAGTAGTCGGCAAAAGTGTGAATTGTTGTAGTGTGAGGTGGCATATCGGTTGGCGCTTTCTGCACAATTGTCTCAGGTTCATAATATATTTCACATTTCTATACTCCGGAAATATATACCAGACCCTTCTCATATCGTAAGTTGGGAAGAACTAGACATTGAAGAGGATATAACTATAGAGAATCTACCAGTTTGGATTGAGGACAGGCGTGAACAGGTTTTGCATGGCAAGACCATCCCGTTGGTTCGTGTGTTGTGGCGACACCGTGGAGTCGAGGAATCCACGTGGGAGCGTGAGTCGGTGATGAGAGTGAGACACTCTTCTTTATTTGAGGAATGATTTGTGTATTGTGAATTTCAAGGACGCAATTCTTATAAATGTGGGAGTATGTAACACCCGATATTTTAATTTGGTATATTTTTGTATTATTTTGAATAAATAAAATATTTAAATGGAACGTGCAATTGATTATTATATTTTTCCTGGGCTGAGTTAGCTCGGAGTGAGATTGGGTTGGACAAAATGGGCCAAGGGCCTGGGTTCCTTTCTTTCTTCCTTTTTCTTTTCTTTCCCGTGTTCTTTTCTTTTCTTCGTTTGTTTTCAGCTGAAACCAGAAGAGAGAGAGAGATAGAGAGATGAGGAAGAAAGGAGAGAGAAGAGAGAGAAAATAGGAGAGAGAGTGCTAGGAGGCAAACAAATAATCGATCCGGGGGGATCTCGACGCAGTGATCGTCATGGTGCGGTCGGTTTCACGAGATTCGAAGCAAAAATGAAGAAATCGGAGTTTGAAGTTTGGAGTTCAAAACTTTTTTTCTCATTTTTTCCATTTCTCTTCAGATTCGAGATAGGTGGGACTTAGATCTGTACTTTAGACGTCGTAGAGATCAGTTTAATATATATATATGCATGATTCGGCTAGATGTGAAGAAAGTTATATATATATATATGTATATATATGTCCGTGTATATATATATGCATAAATGTTGATGGATCTTACATATTTTTGAGTTATTTCTTAAATTGAAGTTATAGAAATGTGATATGAACATATTTGAGTGTTTTTGGTTGAGTTTTGGGTTGAATTAGGGTTTGGATTGGATGAAATGGAGGTTGGACCGAAGTTGAAAGGAACCAGCGGGGGTTCCAGGTCTCGGGCGTCCGGACGGTCGAGCGTGCCATTTTGGGAAATTTTAATTTCCTTGATCCCCAATGCATAGTTTGGCCCCCGAACTTAAATACCAATGTTTTCTAAACATAAAATGGATTCTAAATCATGAATGAGATAAATGTAAATATGTTTTACATTGAGTTAATGTTTAATTCCATGATTGAGTATATCATGTACATTAGGATTTGGGGTGGTTTCATCTGGTGGAATTGATATTTGGATCAGCCGAGAGAGAGCCATAGATTGCGACGTGCCGAGGCACGATTGTTATATTTGTTTATAAAAATGAGAAAATAGATTGTAATAACACCGAATGATCCCCAAAATTTATAAACGTGGCTAGAAATTAGTCATGTGAAGTTGGGACGTTAATATGAGTTTATGGATATGATATTTTTCCGGACTGCAGCCGGTTGCCTGCTTGAGATAGCGGATGCCTGCCTAAGATAGGTGGATACATGACTAGAGGTGTAACACGGTTCTCTAGCGGATGGGTTAGGGGGTGTAACACGGAGCCCCTGAGTCTTTGCACCTGTGGGGTGTAACATGGTTCCCCACAAGAATATGAGATATATATATGTTTGGGTTTGCTGTGAGCGCTAAAATGGTGTGTTTGGTGGCCGCGCCTGTCTTGACTGATAGCTTTACTAAGTGTCACCCGTCCCAGGATAAGGTTGGGGTAGGTGGAGGATATAGGATGCATGGGTCGTTGCATTCCATCATGCTCATTACATGAGATTGTATGAGACTGCATGAATGGTTATTAGATATCTTGAGAAATAGATATAGATGTTATGAATGATGTTAATGTTTGATTTATTGTTAATGTATGAGATACATAATCTAGATAGTGATTCAGGAACTACGAAGACCTGATTCCCGAAGTGGGATACGTAGGCAGCTTAGGCGTGAGTAGTCTAAGTCCGGTCTATACTGTGGATGGTAATTATTATGGTTGTTCTACTAAACGAGAATTTGTTTAGTGGGTTTATACTTATGTGATCAGGGTGAAGACCCGTGGTTATTGTTGGTTCCGATTATGTAAATTTTGGATAACGTCATCGAGGTGTGGCTGTGTCGAAGTTTGTGATGTGTTATATTTCTTTAATATGGGAATGAGGGACAATAAGAAATACACTGATGGTGAGTATTATGTCATGATTTAACCTTAGTACAAGATTTTATTATGTTTTATTAGTCCCTATTTTTCCATACTGTCCGTCCCGGACAATTTATGTTAGGGGCGTGACATTTTCACGTTTTTATTTTTTTATTATAAAAATGAAAACTAAAAATAATAAATTAAATACAAAAACTAAAAATTAAATATAAAAAATGAATACAGAAAATTGACACTCTTATCGGAAGAGAATAAATAACTTTCAAGTTCGCTCCTTTTGTTTTTACTCGAGTCCTTCTAGAGAAAGCGTTCAATATTTCCGAACAGATCTTCGTTGATCTCAGAAAAGAAAAGCCTCAACTTGTCATTCGAGCCAACGTTATACATGGTGGCTGATGGCGTCTGTTGTTAGTTAACGTAGTTTTCTCCAATCTGTCCGGACATGGAACGCCGTCTCATAAACTTGCTTCACTCCTCTCTGGGCATACCCCAATTCAAGCAAGTCCACACTCTCCTCATTACAAACTACTTCACTATCACCCCACTATTCGTCAAGAAATTGTTGAACCTCTCCTTCATTGACTATGCCCGCAAGGTGCTTGATCACATGCACCAACCGGACCAAACCCTTTACAACTCCGTCATTGCCGCCTGCTCGAGGCTCTCTTTGAACAGAGAGGCTATTGAAGAATTTGTTTCCATGCACAGTAATGACACCTGGATTGATTGTTACACGGTTCCGCCAGTTCTCAAGTCATGTTCTTCTCTTTTAGCTAGAGATGTGGGAAGGCAGGTTCATTCTTTGGTGATAAACCGCGGGTTGGACTCCAGTCTTTTTGTCCAGGCCGCTTTGATTGACTTTTATGCTAAAATTGGCAACGTAGAGGCTGCTAGACAGATTTTTGATGAGATTTCCGTTAAAGATCCGATTTGTTATAACTGTTTGATTTCTGGGTATTCGAAATCCGGAGATGTTTTGATGGCAAGAAAGCTTTTTGATGAGATGGCGGAGAGAACCCTTGTTTCGTGGAATGCCATGCTTTCTTGCTATGCACATAATGGGGACTATCATGAGGGATTTAGGGTTTTTGAACGAATGCAGGTTGAGAACTGTTGGCCGAATGAATTTACTGTGGTGACTGTGCTCTCTATATGTGCCAAGCTTGGGAATTTGGAGATGGGGTTGAAGGTGAAGAAGCTCATTGATGATAACAATTGGCGTCACAATGTGATAGTTTCAACTGCATTGTTGGAAATGTATGTGAAATGTGGGGCGGTTGAAGAGGCACGTTGGGAGTTTGATCATATGGCTGAAAGAGATGTTGTTGCTTGGAGTGCAATGATTGCCGGTTATGCTCAAAATGGGAGATCAACTGAGGCATTAGAGCTTTTTGAATGGATGAAACGTGAAGGAGTAAAACCTAATGATGTCACACTAGTGAGTATTCTATCAGCTTGTGCTCAACTGGGCTCGGTGGAAGCTGGGGAGCATATCGGTAGCTATGTAGAGAGCCATGGTATTGAGTCAAATCTTCATTTGGCCTCAGCATTGTTGGCTATGTATTCTAAGTGTGGAAAGATAGAAAAGGCTCGTCAAGTTTTTGACAAAATGCCTCAGAGAGATGTTGTTAGTTGGAACTCAATGATTAATGGCCTGGCAGTAAATGGTTTGGCAGAAGATGCAATTGCTTTTTATGAGAAAATGAAAGAAATTGGGGTTCAACCAGATGATATAACATTTGTAGGGCTACTAACATCCTGCACCCATGCAGGCCATGTGGAGCTGGGTTTTGAGCTCTTCAGAGCCATGAAATTAGTCCATGAAATTATCCCGAAGATAGAGCACTATGCTTGTATTGTGGACCTCTTTTGTCGTTCTGGAAGACTAAAACAAGCTTATGAGTTCATATGTCAGATGGAAGTGGAGCCCAATTCTGTGATATGGGGTACTTTATTGAGTGCGAGTATGATTCACTTGAATGTAGAACTTGCAGAGCTATCTGTCAGTAAGTTACTAGAACTAGAGCCTGAGAATTCTGGAAACTACGTTGTTCTTTCAAATATATACGCTAGTCTAGGTAGATGGCAAGAAGCCTCGAAGGTGCGTTCGTTGATGAAGAGCAAGAGTTTACAGAAAACAGCTGCTTACAGTTGGATAGAATTGGAGGACAAGGTGCATACATTTTTAGTTGGGGACATATCCCATCCTAAATCCAAGGATGTCTATAGCACCATTTATGGATTAGCAAAGCATTTAACTCGATCTGCTCCTGACTTCAACTGTGAGATAGAGTTCTGTTAGTGCAAGGCCTGAAAACTACAACATGGCTGATAAAAATGGGAAGTTTTTCGGTGGTGCATCCTGGAAACCCTATTTGCTTTTTGCCTGTTGAAATAGGGAACTAGAAACCAGGGAATATTTTGACAGGACTGTCAAGGAAACTTAGAAGCGTGTTTGGCTTTCGATCAAGCATTGTTGTTGCCAAAACATGGGACAGGCATGCCTCTGATGTTTATACTATTTAAACTAATTGATAATTTTGAAAGTTTTTTTTACAGGGTTTATGCAAGTATGTACCAAACCCCATAAGGCGGAAGGCTTAATTTTGCATTTGGTTGTCCTTCTATGAAAGTATGTACCTATGTGATTTTTGAAGTGAACAATATCATTGAGAGTTCGCGTTACCAATTTGATTAGGATCAATGAGCATGCCTTGAATCGGTCCTGCCAGGGTTAAGATATTTTTGTGGGAAGCATTGGTTGAACATGAGGTGGCATTGGAGTTCCAGGAAAAGAGTCTGCAGATGTTATGGTTGATGTATGCAATGGGAGGGAGCAAGATGATTCTGGTATCTGCATGATTATTATTGTGCAAAGGAAGGAAACTGAAGTCCATTCATAATTTTCCGAGTTACATAGAAAAGAAAAGCAAATCCATTGCAGACCTCAACTGAATATCCTGAAGGCAGCTTGAGAGTTCCCAAGCACCTTTCAGATGCTGCCACTTTCCAGCTCTGCTTATTTTGATATATTCAGGACACCTTCTTCAAGACTTGCGGTACCAAATTTGTACGCCAACTTCTCTCTCTATGTATTGGAGCTCCTAGAAAACGTAAATAATTGACAAACAGGGAAATGTGAGATCTTTGTGGTTTCATAAATTTATACTCTAGTAAATGCATTTTCTTTTTCCTGACAATTCAGAATTATTATTATTTTTTGGGTATATAACTCTGAATGACCTTTTAACACTCTGAGAGAATCTTCCCAGGTCATGAATTAAATTTTCAGCTGGGTTTATATTTGTTGCTACATTTTTTTTTTCTTTTTTCTTTTTTCGTTTGAAGTATAGTTGCTAGGTTAATTAGTAGTCATAATCCAAAATATTTAGTTGCTCTAATCTCACATGGGAAAATGACGGCAGGTGCAAGAGTGTAAGTGGGTGTTGTTGAAACCTAAAATGAAGTGCAACAAAATTGAAAATGGGGGACTTAGTATCTCAGATAAAAGAATTATGAACTAATATTACAAATGAAAACTGAAGATAATATTTGGAAAAAATAAAAGGTAAGGAAGAAAGAAAGAAAAATATAATAACCAAACGCTGGGGACGAGGACGACCACAGAAGATAATTTAATAGATAATCAACGAAGATTTGAAAAGAAAATGATTATCACGTTGTTTTCTATATATATATATATATTTAAATCAGGATAATTGAAATAAAAGTAATTTTTTAATATAAAAGCTGGATATAGGTGAGTTTGCACTCATCTCATTTAATTTTTTGGGTTTTAAAATTAACAATTAGGTAAAATTTTAGTAATTTTGAGGAGAGTCAAACAAGTACACCCAAAAATAAAATAGTCATATAGAAGGCATAGTATAGTCTCAAGCTATGTCAACAATAAAAAAAAAATAGAAAGACTGTGGTTAGGTAGTTAAACTATTTTCAAATTAGTGGTTTTTAGGCCATTCAAAAGGAAATATTTGAATTAAATAAATAAGAGAACTACTCTAATATCTTATACCGAAAAGAGGTGAAGTAAAGATAACTATCTCAATATACCTATAGAAGAGAGTTAATAACTTGAGGAAAAGAAAAACACATTCAACACCCCAATGCGTGCACTTTATATATTTTCTTTGTAAGAGTAGTTCTTAACTTAGGTTGTTAGTTTCTTGTTACTTGTAAAGATTTGTCACTTTATTAGTTTATCTTCTTGAAAATTAATGAGTTTTATTTGTTCTATTTCAATTTAGATTTGATCTCAGTCTGCTCACTGAAGATTAATAAACTCTTTCCATTCTACTCTTTTGAAGATTAATAAATTTGACAAATTTTATTTTGATTATTGATTGATTTCGATCCCCTAACCAAATACTAATGTACGTGATTTAAGCTTCTTACTTAGAGTAATCTTGCTTATTTTTTCTCAAACGGACACCTTAAATATAAGCAAAATTTTGAATTAACTTCCATTGAGAGACAAATGCCTAGACCAGTCACACTAGACAACTTTTAGCTATCAACTTGACTTTTAATGTTATGACAATGTCTTTGGACCGAGGAGTGCTAACAACACCTTAATTGTTTTAATTTAGTGACAATTCATTTCTTATGAAGACCCGAAAAAAGAATGATTGAAATATAATAGTTGTGTCATCTGTTATTGTTGCTAATATACTTCTTGAACATAGAATTCATAAACAGTTTTCTTTTTCCTCTTTAAAAATTCTTATCTATCTTGTAGGAGGAGTCAAGGTGCATGCTTGGTTTTCACTGACTAAAGAAAAGTCCCATTTGAATCTATGTAGAGGTCTTTGTGCTCATCCACATCTTCCCAATGGGTTCGAGCTAGCATATCAATTGCTGAAGAGTGGTTAGTCATCTACAATTGCTTCTAAATAAATTTTATTAAGGATGAGAAATCATTGCTCCCTTGGAATTTTTTTATTTGAAAATATTTCACAATAGCGTTATAATATTTTTAGTATTTTATGGCATATTTACTTTGGAATTATTTATTAAATTTTCCTGAGTTCATTCCAAACAAATTTTAATCTAACCAAATAGGAAAAAAAAAAAGGTAAACAAACTGTAATTTAAATTGACGGGAAGAGAATCGATATCAAAAGAACTTAGTTGGTAGGTCCACCGAAGCTTCATGTCTGTTGGTTTTACTTTTTCAAAAGCGTTCTAAAAGAAGAAGAGTCACAGCTTGTATACAATTCCAACCTTTCACCCTCTCTGTCTTCTGTTATTAAATCCTTATCCATTAATTAACTTATCCGATTTCACGGTACCAACAAAATCCCATCTCTTATATATATATATATATATAGATATATTCAGATACCATATAATCTGAATATATATATAGACGCACAGAGAGAGATATTATCAGTTTTAATTGAGAGCTGCAATTCTCAGAACAATGGCCAAAACAAATCAGTTGTTTTGCTCTGTGTTCTTGGTTCTGTGGTTTGGTTATTTGAGTAGTATTATTATGGGAGGGGGAGGAGAAATTGGAGTTTATGAGCTGAAGAGAGGTGACTTCTCTGTGAAGCTCACCAACTGGGGTGCAACTGTCCTCTCTGTCATCCTCCCTGACAAGAATGGTTTTTTTTTTTTTTTTTCCATTTTTTCAATGTTCCTTTTTCACTCTTTGATCTTCATGTCTTAATATCTGTTCAATTCTAATTTCAGGGAAATTGAATGATGTTGTTCTTGGGTTCCAAACAATTGAAGAGTATAAGGCTTGATTCAGTTTATTACAATGTATAGAAAACTGATTTTCTATGCAATTCATATGTAGTCGCGTGAAGTGTTTAATTGTTTCATTGTATATATATTAGTTTCCTTTAGGATACGCTCGAGTAAGATTGAGCAACCAACACCTCTAGAATGGTAAAATCTTTTACTTTATTTTTTAATTATTTAATATGTCAACAAATGTTTTCAGTTATGGTATCAAAATTTTGAATTAAGAGGCTTAGAGGTTAATGTTCTTGGAAAATTTATCTATTTATCAGCTTGAGAGGCTTAGAGGTATGTTCGGCCGGGCCATTTAAGCTCATTATTCGAGCAGGTTTGGACATTATATATTGCCCAAATACAATGACCATAGGGAGGAGGGCTTGAACAAATAAAAAAAATAAAAAAGTGATAATAATTTTTTATTTTATGAGGCATTGCACCATGCACATATTCTTTTGAATTGGGTAGCGGAGTACAAAGATCCAGCCTTTAACAACCGTTATAATGAAAGAATTCTTAATGAAAAAGTCCACTGTCTGTTGTAATTAACGAGTTAAATATCCCCGTTAGTATCCCATTTAGAAAGTTCGTTCATAAGAATGAAACTCAAATGAATCTTAATAATCTCACGTTTGAACCCACTTTAAATTTTTTCTAGCCATTTTAGCTGACAAAATTTTTTCAAATGCAGAATGATTCAACCTACTTCGGTGCCATTGTTGGGCGTGTTGCTAACAGAATTGGAGGAGCTCAATTCACTCTGAATGGCACTCACTACAAATTAGAAGCTAATGAAGGAAAAAACATGCTCCATGGTATACAAGTTCTACATTCTTCTCTCCTTCAAAAACAATTCTCTAGTTCTTCTCAATACCCAAATGATCTACTTACCCAATTCATATGATCATCGCCCTCATCAACAGGTGGTTCCAAAGGATTCAGTGATGTTATATGGACAGTGGAAACCTACAAACAAGACAGCCACATTACCTTCTCTTATGACAGCCCCGACGGCGAAGAGGGGTTCCCCGGTGAACTCACTGTCACGGTGACATACATGCTTATCGAAACGAACAAGCTGGGGATTAAAATGGAGGCCAAGGCTCTGAACAAGGCCACGCCAGTGAATCTAGCTTCCCACAGTTACTGGAACCTCGGCGGGCACAACAGTGGTGACATTCTCTCCCACAATCTCCAGTTGTGTGGCTCAAAGATCACTCTGGTGGACAGCCATCTCATCCCCACCGGTGAGATAGTTCCAGTGCAAGGGACAGCATACGATTTCGTCCAACTGGGCCCAATTGGGAGCAGATTCAATGAGCTGGCAGATGGGTATGACATCAACTACGCACTGGACAATGCGGGCGAGACCAAGCACTTGAAGAAGGTAGCGGTGGTCAAAAAGAGCAAATCTGGGAGGAGTATGGAGCTGTTTTCCAGTGAAGTTGGAGTCCAGTTCTACACTAGTAATGTGCTGGGCAGTGTGAAGGGGAAAGGTGGGTTCGTGTATTCGGACCATGCTGGGCTGTGCTTGGAGACGCAGGGCTTTCCTGACTCAGTGAATCACCCAAACTTCCCTTCACAAATCGTGAATCCTGGGGAGACTTACAAGCACGTTATGGTTTACAGATTCACAGCCAAGTAGAAGTATCATACATATATACAAATATATATACTTACCTGCGTGCTATGATTTTATCAGGTGCCATGGCTCCTGGCTTTTAGCAAAGCAAACATTAAATTCTTCTCTTCCTGTCTAAATGATGAAACCATTGGTTTAGTATCATTGCTTGCATTGCAGTATGCGAAACAATTCAATCACTGTAATTTCAAATGTTAAAATAGATATTAAATGTTTAAAATGCGTATTTTTACGATAGCTGGATTGTAATCTACAAAAAAATGATCCGAGGATCATACAGCATAGACAAAAACAAAGGAATAATCATCCTACATCGTTCACATTTTGTGCTACCTCCCGCCAACTATGATTGTGTTTGTGAAATTTGCGCAAGAAAAAAAGAGAGGAGGGGGGCATGTGATGTGTTTGAAGATATATATATTTGCACAAATGTGTATACGTGTACAAAATAGTTCATGTTCTGAAACTAAAACTAATGCTACCTTAAAATGACATCAACAGACGAGGAAGTAAATTTAAGCAACAAATCAAATAAGAAATCTATTTCTCAAACCCATGTTTTGAAGGAAAAATGGTTAGCAAATTTGTTAACAAACATATTCTCTGAAGCCAAAACTACTGCTTTAGCAAGGCATAAGAATAATCACAATCTTGAGGGTTAGCTCAACTAGTAAGATCTTGGATTTATTCCCCAGTCGCCCAGTGGTCACTAAGTCAAGTCATTTCAGGGTCATTGGACGTTTATCTAACTTCAGGGGCTCCAAAAATTAGTTAAGGTGCGCGCAAGTTAACCCGAACATTCTGAATTATTCAAAAAAAAGATAAAGGAATAACAAGCACATCAATTTCCAACAGCTAGCCTTAATTTACCCACTCCTTGCGTATAACATGTCAATCTTCACGATCAAATGACTTCCTTAAAAAAAAAAAAAAAACGAAATTAAAACAGCAACATCGGCCATATGAATATTTGCAAGAAGGCCATATGAATATTTGCAAGAAAATTTCATAGCCACTATGGCCGTGTTAGTAGTATGCTAATGGTTACCCTTCCATTGGCCCTGACTTCTTAATAACAGTAATTAGGTTTATGCATAAGTCGATAGAACTACCACAAGACCCATAAGCGCAACATCATGGCAGAAGTGGGCTGCAAATGAGTTAAGCTAAGTGTTAGCATGTTCAAGCTTATTTGTTAAGTTTATTAGTGAGTATGAACTCAAAATGTTGTGTTTAAACTTATTTATTAGGTTTATTGGCAAGCTCAAGCTTGAGTCGAACATACTTTTGAGCTTGTAATCCAGCCTATAATCGAGTTTGTTCATGAGCATGCTAATGAATAAACTTAACAAACTATAAATTATCAAATAACAACTTATAACTAATCTAAGTCATTAATTAATAAGGAAAGCCAAGTCATTAAAACCTATGTAAGTAACATCAGTTAATCTAATCATAAATATGTTCACTAACACTTAAATGAGTATATTCACGGGCTATAAACGGTCCTATTAACAAAGCTTACAGAGCCAAACTCATCTTTACTTGAGCTTGGCTCAATTATTTATCAAACTTAAAAAGTTTGTTCAAACTTGTTCATTTACCTTACCAAATAGATATAAACAAGTTCTTAGCAAGCTAGTTCACAAGCTGCTTGTTGGATGCTTGTTCTTTTTCAGCCCTAAGCAGAAGCCAGTCAGCAGCTACAACAGCAAAGATTATACAATTCTGGAACCTTGGCCGTAGAACAGCATCAAAACAGGGCAGGTCACACAATCTCTAGGGACTTCAGCACAGAACACTATTAGGCTCAAAGCAAAAAATTATCAGGCTCGGTAGAAAGCTCAACCTTCAGAAAAGAACAACTCCTGCAGGAAAGCAACATAGTCTGGAGCACCGGCAGACACCAATCGCCGGAGTAAGAAAAGGTAGAAACCATATAGACCAAAAAAATAACTGCATCCAGCCGAGAGTGGGATAGCTGAAAACTCCAGCAACATTATCCTATTCAAATTCACTCAAGAATTTGTGAAGATAAACCCCATTTCCCATCAAAACTTTGTTGGCATATAACTGGCTGGCAATTGTGACCCTAACACAATCTTGTTTGGGTAGAAACTGCTTCAGTATAGAAGTTCTTATAGATAACCTTAATTCTTTCCAATCAAATCACATACACCAGATTGTAGACAATTTCTAAAGGTTTCCAGCTGCCCAAATGACAATAATGTCTCTGCAGCAAGTTGTAGGACAGTGAGGATCATAGTTTCCCAGGATCAAGTGCCAAATTTGAAACCATACCAACCTAAGCCCGATCAATCATGATGTGGGGTTCACCCAAAGAATTCCCAGCCAGACTTGACTGTAAAAAGTTTGCTGCGGCTCCAATTACTGCACAGGACCAACTTCCTCTTTCAGATCCAGTAGATCAGAGGAATTTTCTAGAAGCCAACTCAATTCACTATATTTAATAATTTGGCTCGCCATAGTTTTGTCGTGTTTCAGTCTTAAACTTAGGAATACAAATGGCTCCCAAAGGAAGCTTAAATATGATGGAGAAGTTCATTTGGGCGGGAAGCCAATGATGAACAGAAGCATTTGCCAATGTTCTGAGTGTCACAGTTTGTTGGTAACCAAATTGTTTCTGAATAAATATAAAAAGTACAAAATAAATCTACAATCAAATAAACCTTTCAGCAAACATGTTATGTCCAATTCTACATTTGTCCATATCCCATTCCCAACAAATTTTGGAACACAAAATTACGAAATAGGAAAGGATAAACCTGGGGACCTCTGCAAATTGCATTCCTCTTATACCCTGGAAGCTGGAGCTCCAACAATAAGGGAAAAGAAAAAATTGCCCAGGGGCCATGATAGGTAACCTGAACCCTAACAGAGAGTGGTAGTCAGCCAGCCACTTCTCAGTGACAACAAGAGCTCAAAGAAACTGCAGCAAACATGTTACGTCCAATTCTACATTGTCCAGCTTATCTAAGACCGTATCTTATAATCCCATTCCCAACAAATTTTTGGAACACAAAAAGATTAAACAAAAAAGAAAAGAAAAGATTATTGTACCAGCCAAGAGCTCTCGCACCAGAATACTTGGAGATATTAGTCTCTTGAATGTGGATAATGCATTAATGTTTTGAACCCTTGGGGACTAGTTTCATTCATTGTGTGTACAATCAACAAAATAATTCATTTAACATTGTATATAAACAAAAGGACACCTTCTAGCACATGGATAACTAAGCTTGATTTATAACACTGGGGGTGGAGTCACTTCCCCCCGTTTTCTGCTCCTTCTCTTCTATTCCCTTCCTCTCTATCTGTTTCCTTTTCTGCTTTGATTCTTTCTTTTTTTTTTCTCCACCACCCTTTTCTATCCATCTTTGGTAAAATTAAAACAGTTATTAACAGTCATCTCGGAAATAGAAGACAGTTGAGGAATATTTAAGGCATTCAAAATTGAGATTTGTTTACAAAAAATTGGAGACACCAAAAAGTGTTCTGCATTTATATACCACTAGCATATACAAGAAATTTCAACAAACTTCTAATCATGCCATGCTCATCTTCCACGTTCACATGCGTGTGAGAGTAACATATGTAAGTTCCAAACTTCCACAAAAACAAGGATGAGTCTTTAATCATATAGAATTTATCGGGGG
>JAVXUM010000017.1:34406150-34423642 GCA_035590655.1 Pouteria glomerata | reverse complement strand
CGATCAGGAGATAGAGTTCTTTATTGAGAAAGGAATTGAATCTTTTCAATTTCTTAAACTTAATTAATATTCAGGATGTATTTTATTTTTTATTTACTATTATTTTATTATGAACTTAGGGTCTGATTATTTATATATTAGGATTTTCACATTTTTATGAGCATTAAGTTTACAAACTGTAAATAATGGGCTAATATTTGAAAGTGTCAAAAATATGAGTTTCTCAAATTAGAAACTACAAAAACATAATTTTAAAAAAAAAAAAAGTCTCTCTCTCTCTCTCAAATAGTTTTTGAGAATGTGCTAATTCTCCTATTAAACGAAGAAGCCCGTAACCACCACCTGAGAGTGCGCTTTGGGTGAAACTCGTCCATGTGGCCCTAGTCGACAAAGAACCACGGGGAGGTAAACCAGTTTAGGTAAGCCCCAGCTGACCGAATCAACCAAGAAGGATAAGACAGTTTCCACATTGAAGAATCGAATTCATGATCAAGACCAACGGAGTTCTCTGCCAAGACTAACTCAGCTACTCCGAAGAGTAAGAATATGTTAATTCTTACATGAAATGTTAGTGGTTACAACTCATGATCAAAACCAACGGAATCCTCTGTCACGACCAACTAGCTACCCCGAAAAATAAGAATATGTTAATTCTTACATGAAATGCTAATGGTTACAACGGTTAGATGCCAGTAGGTGTCAATCAGTGTTGCATAGAGTGTTATATAATTGTTCTCTCTCTCTCAAATCTTTTTGTAAAATATACTAATCATTACATGAAATGCCAGTGGTTACTAAGCTTAAGTACTAGTAAGTGTCGATCAATGTTGTATAGGAATATTATATAATGCTGATTAAGCACTCGCTGCAATTACAATAAACACCTATTATATTGTAATAACAATTTTTACATTTTTTGAGTATTTATAAAAAAAAATTAAAATGAAATGAAGACGAAGAAAATGATAGATGAGGTGTTAGGAAAGTGGATACAATAGGTAGGGTTGGGAGCAAAGTTGACATGTATGTGATGAGATTAGAGGATGAAGGTGGCAAGTATGGGTGGAAACGAATCGATCGAGCTCAGCTCAAAAAAAATTTAGTTCGAACTCTATTCGTGACTAAAACGAGTTTAAATCGAGTTTGATTCGAGTTCAAGCTTAGAAACGTTCGGCTCAAAATTTCTCGAGCAGACTTGATAAAATAATATATATATATTTTTAATAATATATATATATATATATTTTTTATAATATATATATATATATTTTATAATATTTTATTTATAATTTTTAAACTAAAATGAGATTGTTTTGGTTTAATCGATATATTCCTGAGCCAAAGTCGATCCTAAATTCTTCTTTATCAAGTCTAAATCAAATCTATATAAAAACTCAAATCGAGCTCAAACTCAATTCAAAAAGTTCGATTTGAGCTCGAGTAAGTTAAAGTTCGAGTTCGACTTGAGCAAGTTAAAGTTCGAGTTCAAGTTTGGTTTAGAAAACTCAAGTCGAACTCAAATAAGTTAAAACTCTGCTCGATTTGACTCGTTTCCATATCTAGTAGTGAGACTAAGATAATAATAAGAGAAATAAATTTTATTTTTGGGGAATACAATCTTAACAAGAATTATGTATAGGTAATTCAAATGTCAACATTTATATATTTGAAAATACAAAAATTATGATTATTAATTTATAATTATTAACTCCATTTTCATAAAAATGCAAGAACCCTTTGACATCTCCTTTACTAACGCTGTATTAATGAAATTTTTACGTCAAAGAGCACAACGCTGCTTTTTTTGGGGAGAGGTGTTTGTAATTTTTCTTTAGTTAATCGTCAACGCAACTCAAATAATAAGCTTTGCCCAATTCACAGTAAATTTACTCCTCAAAAATTGATTAAAAAAATACATAATTAGTTTTTAAACTACATAATTTTCTCGTAATTTGAATTAAAATGTTTGAAAAATATTGTTGAACAAATAAAGACAATTTTTGTATTGAGTCTCCTTAGAAAATGAATTAATGTTACAATTTAACATTAAAAAAATGATAAAATATACTTTTATCTATTAAGTTTTACAAAAATATTTTTCTTCCAATCAATTTTAACTTGCATGGAACAAATCTAATTAAATTTAACAAATTCCATAAATTTTGCAATTTAGTTCAAATCACAAAGGAATTAAGTATTAATTTTTAAATTAAAAGTAGGTCATGAAATTTTTACCAAATTCCAAGTGATTGCCTTCTATTATTAGCCACACCTTCTCTTACTTTCCTTTTATTAATAAGAAGCAGAAGGCAAAATAAATCTGCGCTTTCAATAAATAGCAAACACCAAATTTTCCTCCCATCCAAACAAATTATTTTGCTCTTTATTTCCCTCCGCCCTTTTTTTTGTCCCAATTGTCCAACAAGAATGATTTACTTTCTAAAAATCACTAATTCAAATTTTTTCAAAATTGCTAGAGATTTATTTAGTCATTAACTCTAAAGGTTTAAGGATTAATGCAAGTGTGCGTATAATAGTCCGGATACCTTGATTACTCCTGCCCCAAAAAAAAAAAAAATACAACTAGTACAACCGCCCCAAAAAAAAAAAAACTCTCAATATTATGCAATCCATTCTTATATATGAAAAAATTATTTATATTCACTGTCGATATGATTTTAGCATTTGGATAAGTATGACATTATTATCCAAGTATTTTAATCACAATAAAATTTATTGAAAAATAGCCAAATAACTTTTCATATATATGAGATTGCCTGATTGAGGGGGAAACAAACACAATTATTTCAGAAATATGATACACAATACATCACCATACACAGCTCAGATTCAACATTAGAAAGGCACCAGGTGACTCATGAAACATCATCCCTCACCAATTACCTATAAAACACACCTCAAACAAAGCACCCTCACTCAAGCAAGTAAAGTATCGTTCAATCACAGTATCATCAGCATAAGCAAAACCCAGATAGATTATATGTTCATCTTTACAGATTAGAGTAGTAGTTCAACATGCGCACAAGTGCAAGATTAGCTGAAAAAGGTCACATATTAAAGCTTTAAGGATTTAGCATATAGGTTTTCTCAAACTTCCACTTTAGCTTCTCTATCAAAACGCAGACCAGAGTTTGAGCAAGGACACACTTGAGCTGAGCAGCCCTTGCTTGACTTCCACTAGTGGTCATGGTTTGGTCAGTGTTGAGTGTTATATTTCTGTGCTTCCAGCAGAAAATAGACGTCTGATCAAAGTGAGGACTTGCAATTGTGAACAGGGCTAACTTCAGTAGAATTCATTTTCTTTTTTGGGTCATGAGATATCAACATGAAATTGCTCGTGGTTGCATCTAGAAGAAAATACCAGCAACAGTCCCAGAAGACTCAAGTGTATTAGCAAATAATATGTATATAAATACATTGACAACCAACAGAAACAGCATACACACCTTCTCTGGAGGTCACTTCCAGCAAAGTAAGTTATTTATCCTGCAATAATCATCACACTATTTGACTAATATAAATGCGTTAAGTGTATATAAATGTATCAAACAACCGTCAGAAACACCATACAAACCTCATCAAAATTGTTCTTATGTCTGATGAATTCATTTGCCAGTGAAGGAATGAAGCTTGTGCAACTGAAAGGAAACTTGGCACATCTGAACTTCATTGCACTCAAATAGGTGAGATGCATACATCAACACTCTTTGATGCTGCCTGGCTTTGCCATGTATAAGAGCATGATATCATATACACTTCAATTGCCCACACATTCCTTTGCCACATGGCCATTCCCCAAGTTACAAAGTCCCCCCTAGGGAGTAACTCATACTCATTTCTGTATTGATGTTCCCTTTCATTTTTGTTTTGTTGTTTTGGAAAGTCACATCCACGTTACTGTTGCAGCCGACGATTATCAAGATGATGACACTAGTTCCTGATCATCATCCTCGTGGAGATCACCCTTGTGGGCTGTTAATAGAGATCCTTGGAAGACTAGGTTAATAGGTTAAGGACAGTCATGATATACCGGGGACATGATAAGACCATGTAGTGTTAGTAGTAGCCCTAAAGGGGGAAACTTTGGCCAAGAGGAAGGGATTTACACTGAAGAACTAAATGGTGAGTTAAGAAAAAGCTCCTGATCATTTGTCTCTATGTAGATTTTGTGTAAGCTGGCAATGAAGATCCTTGAGAAGTTAGGTTAGTAGATGGACAGTCATGATATACTAGGGACTTGAGACTAAGTAGTATTCGTTGCTCTGAAGGGGGAAGCTGTGGATTTTACAGACTGGATCTCTTCTATAATAGCTAAAACCTGATTCATTTTGGGCCGCGCTCTCGGCTCAGGGTTTATACAGCGCATCACAAGAGTGGCAGCAATGCAAGCTGCTTTACGAGGATATTGGCCTTCCAATTTAGTGTCCATAATTCGGAATATCTTTCGTTTTTCATGCAAGTGGGGCTTTGCCCACTCCACCAGCTTCTCCTCAACACCCAGCTTTGTATCATCAACAGCACGTCGACCTGTAAGCAGCTCCAGCAACACAACCCCAAAGCTATATACATCACACTTAGCAGTCAGTCGACCTGCCAGTGGGAAAACCATCTGTTAGTTTACCGTTGTATTCTTAGGGGATGTTTATGTCCCAAAAAATGAGACATTCCCATTTGTTGCAAAAACAATGTAATTTACAATAGAAGCAAATATGGAATACTGGAAAAATTGAAGTAATAACTGAACATCGTTCACTGAGTTTAATGTCAAAGGAATGACTAGGCAAATTGGAATAACTTAGCTAAACCATTTCATATCACTGCATTAATTCAGATAAATTACCAGAGATGATGTTTGATTTCAGGTACGGTTCTTAGGCAGTTGAGAAAAATATATGTAAAAGATTTTTAAACCATTGGCATAATCAAGATAAAGATTAAAATTAAAAAAAAAAAAAAGTGATAGTCTGATTTTACAATCCCAAGTCTAATATTAATGTAATTTAAAATTTGAAAAAAAAAAGGGATAAATAACACTGACCTCCCCTAAACACTAGCATAATTATAGGATAAAGCTCATTAGAAAAGAAAATTTGACATTGGATGGAGTTATGGATAGTAAATTGAGGACAATAGACAACACATATTGCATAGCTTTTTTTGTCATAAAATAAGAAAAGGAAACAATATATCATGTTTGAAACAACAATGGAGTTACTATTTAATTTTATTGTAATTTTTTTAGTCTAATGAATATGTACCCCTCAAACATATTGAATTATTTATATTTTAGCTTTAAAAAGACAATTGGATGACTTATATTTCCAATTTTTCCTTCGTTTCCATTGCATTTCCGAAATGTATTGAAACATTTCCGTTTCTGAGTTGACTTAAAAACTCTACCGAAAATGCATGACAAAGGACTGAAATTAAAAAACTTGTTTGGAAAATTTAGTAAAGGACAGTGATGGTAATCATGTGGCTAAGAAGCATGAAAAGCAAACACGGGATACCAATACCACATTACATGTGTTGGGGAGTGTCTAACACACATATTACCATCCTACAAGTGTTTGTGGTTCTTAGCGATGTTGAATCTAATAGTTTACAGCCATCTAAACCCACCAAGAAAATGGTAACTATGAAAATGTAACACTACAAGTAAATATAAACCAGAAACTCTGAAAACAAAATCAATTAGTGGAACAAGAAAATAAACCTGTAGCAACATACTCGGGGGCAGCATATCCATGAGTACCCATGACTTGAGTACTTACATGAGTCTGGTCCCCAGTTGGGCCAGCTTTTGCCAATCCGAAATCTGAAAGTTTTGCATTAAATTCCTGCATGAAGCAAGAGTTCACTAAATGAAACTCCCACACGGTACCAAATGCAAAGAACATGGACATAGAAGCTCAAGTAACAAAGTGTAGGTACTTAGGTCACAGACTAATGAACTGTATAATGGCTACACCATCTGGCGGCATATTATCCCACGTGCTGCGCCACTTCTAATCATATATGGAATACTCGCATCGTCCCACCCGCGGCTAGTAGTCCTACCGCAAGAACGGGTACCCTTCATGGACTTGGAACAAGGTCCTAGAGATCTCTTTAACTAATTAACGGCCAGAGGGATCACCGGAGATTCAACAGATTGGATGTTGGAATCAGGGGATCATTCAGATTTACTCCACCAATCTAGAGTGAGAATGGAACGGGTAACCTTTTATTAGGTGCATCGAGTTATGGCTGAATATCCTCTTAATGGATTCAAAGCCCTAACTCCCGCTTAACAAGGTTCCCTTTTCACCTATAAAAACTTTCTTCCTCTGGAGGGTTTTGGCATCAATCCTCAAGCTCTCATCCCACTACAACCTTTACCCTCTTTTCTTCGCTCTCTCTTATTCCAGATTATCTTAATTCTCATCCCTCCGCTGGACTCCGGTGGTCTCGCCATTTCTTGGTATTCAACACAATTCCCAGAAAAGTTAGATTCGGCCTATCAATACTAGATTGACCAAAATCAAGATAACGTAATGGAAGTTTTTTTTTCCCAAAAAGAAAGAAAGCAAAAATAAATAAATAAATAAAATAACTAGTAGATATTGAAGCAATTAAGATTCGACGGGTCCCAAAACCATGAGGACAGAGCCTATGAAGTATGAACTCACAAAGCTAACAAAGAGCATTGGTTTTCATTCCACATACCGAATCTAGCAGGATATTAGAAGTTTTAAAATCACGATATATAACTTGCGATTCAGAGTCATGGATAAAAGACAGCCCTCGAGCAGCACCTACGGCAACCTTAACTCTTGTCTCCCATGAAAGAGGCTGCGCACTCCCTGAAAATAAGATGTGGTTGCATAATTAGTGAACAAAATGAGATTGCTTCTGCATGTTTAGAACCAGAAAATTTGCAAAGTTTTATTGCAAACCACATCAACAGGGTATAAAAAAATAAGGGTAGTAACATTTACTTCGGTGCCAATAAGCATGCTTTAGAGGATTGAATAAATTATAGTTTGCACCTTAATTGTTACAACTAAAGGGTCAGGCTATGAAATGGGATTGGGTGGGAAAATCTTCCATTAAATGGCCATGTAGCTGTCTATTAGGGTGTTGGATTGATCAATTTAAAAGAAGATTTCCTAACTGAACTCCCAGATAGTTGACATTGTAACAAACTAAATCTTAAGTCCTTAATTATTACAGTTAAAAATTCAGGCCCTGAAGTGGAATTTGATAAAAAGCTTAAGGGTGTAAACTATAATTTACCCTGAAGGATATGCAAGGGAAAAAATAAAGAACTTCAACTAACTTTTGAATAGATGATTTTCCAAGCTTCCTTTGGGCATGAACTCATACACCAATAGCCGGTTGTCACCTTCTGAACAGTAGCCAATAAGTTTGACCAGATTTGGATGATGAAGCTGGCCAAGACAATTGACTTCTGACTGCCACCAACTAGTGATGAGTAAATGAATAAAGCCAAAAAAAAAAAAAAAAAGAAGGGTTAATTGGATTATGAGAGACCAACCAGCCATTCTTTATGACCCTGGAAGCCTTGGGGCTTTAGCTTCTTCACAGCAACTACAATTCCAGATCCAGGCCTTGCAGCAGTAAGAGTCTGGCTATCTAGCCATCCTTTGTAAACATATCCAAAGCCGCCTTCCCCAAGAAGATTGTCGAGACGAAAGTTACAAGTAGCATTCTTGAGCTCACTGAAGGATATGGCTTTCACAAGCTGTGGTAACAATGTCTCGTCTTTAGATCTTGGACTTCGCATTTCTCCGATTCCATCCTTTTCACCAGATGATTGCATGGTCAAAATTGGAGGAGGTTCCAAACATTTTTTGTTCTCTGAAAGAGAAAGAAAATGCAATGATATTATGAAATTGAACTTGCAAGTACTACATTCAAAGAATTGAATTAAGATTAACATTTAAAATCCTATCAAGTTTTGACTTCCAAGGATAAATGGCATGTCATAGGCTATCTAAAGGGCACATAAACAGATGATAGACCAATATAATAGGCTTTTTTCTCTTTGATGGTCTGCATGATAGGTACTTGACAGCAAAGCACCCGTCAACATGTCTTTTCATACTAATCAAAACAAATATAAAGAAAAATCTTCTTCATCTACACAAAACATGTGCCGAAAAATAATGCATCAAAGTCTTTTCCATGAAAGTAGAACCCATTCATGAAGTTATAACTTCACTGCATGGCTGCTTATGGTGCTTCACATGCAAACTCAAGAAATTTATATGCAATACCAACACAAAAATAGAATTGGAGTCATGCACTATCAACATATGATAGAACAATGAATAGATAAAGAAAATATAGATGAGAGACAACTTACGAGGCTACCCACTCACTAGACCATGGACTAGCACAAGGAAATAATTTTACTGGACTATGATATATATTAATGAGCTTTAGATCAAAGCAAGTTATTTTGCTTCCTTCTATATCATCTAAATGAATGCATGATGCTTGTAATAAATAAACATTATGGCAACATTTGGTTGCCAAAGAAGATGGGGATAGGACTATTTTAAGGAAAATGGCTGGCTAGAAAGCATGCACATGAGAGAGGGTACAACACAACATGGACACGCAAACACCATAATTTTTGAAACTCACTAAACAAAAATGTTTGGATGTAAAAACAAATAAATAAATATTCTTGAATGTAAAATATATACATGAAAATAATTACTATTTATTCAGTTTTACATTAAAAATATATTTATATTATACTCTACCAAAACAATGTGAGCATATATTCCTAAAATTTATCTTAAAAAACTCTATACATGAACAGATTGAAAGTTTAGGGTTATAAAATTATTAAAATTAAAAATTTTTAAATGAAGAATGATTAATAGGCATAAATTTACATTGCTTTTACTTCATCCTTACATATGAAAATTACTTTCTTCTAAATTTATTATGTTTCGTGTGTTTCGAATTTGACGTAAAAGACACGTCGCTCGAATATCCGAAATATGTTCATTTCTCAAGACAATAAAATAATAAAACACATGATGATAAGTATACAAGAAGAGTCTGATGAGTATCATGTCTGAGACATGTTTGACAATGGATATGACATCTTCGTAGAGGTATCCCTATGTCTTCAGTGGCTAGAGTAGGTATCCCATGGGGTTATATATCATATTTTGTCATATCTAGTGCACAACTCTCACTAAGATGATAGCTTACAACAAGGTTAGGAATGGTAGCAAGTGTTAGATAATAAAATAATACACTTGGGAGAAACTCGACCGAACATTGGGTTTCCAAATTTTATTTGGATTCCTCAAGCAACTAGGTGTGTTTTATCTTTACATTCCTTTGCATTTGAGGAAAATTGAATGTGTTCCACTCAACTGAGTAACAATGAGATTATTTCAAAAGACCCCCCATCCCTTTGGAATGTGAGATTGAGATTGTGGTCCTTATTAAAGAAACAAAATTAATATATATAAAGCTTAAAGATTTATTACGTTTGGGACATAATTAAATTAGCATGATTGCAACTTAAACTTGATCATGAAAAAATTGATCACCTAATAGATGAATGAATAAATTTGTCAACACTTTTTTGGAGCTATATTTACTAATCTTCAAGAAAATAAAATTGTTGTAAGTTAACCAAACAAGAGTGGAAATAAAATTGTTGTAAGAATCATAAGTAATTTGGTTGAGCATAGACAATTCTAACAAATGGGCAACCAAATGACAGACAAGCCTCCTTAAATTAAACTTAGGATTCAGAATTGTGTTTCCTAAACATTGCAAATCATGTTCACTCTATCACGCCTCGCCATGTTGGCACCATATGGACGCCCGCATGGTAGTGACAAAGTGACAAGGTTCCAGTGTTTGCTTACTATGTTTTAGAGTTCTAGAGTATTCTACAAAGTATGGGAATGTTCCAGAGGGTTCTGGGATTTTTTAGAAGCCATCACAGTACTCTAGGTTTCTCTAGAATATTTTAGAACCTAGTGGATCTTAAATATTCTAGAGTGTTGTAAATATTGTAGGGAATTGTAAAATTCTCTAGAATAGGTTTGTAAATATCTTAAATATTAAATATAACAGAACAAAAGCAAATTAAAATCTGGCTTATGAGATTAGTCAACCCTTTTATCTTCAAAGGCAAGTTGCTAGGTATGGTAGATTGCTAGTTAATCAAAAGTAAAAAAAGCTAACTGAGAACCCAGCAAAAGTTCCTACCTTTAAACCAAGCCAACAAACAGACAAACCAACATTGAAGCAATGTCTTTCTAAAATATTTCAATACCAATAGGTATTAACCCAGAGGAGAAAATGAAAAGATAACAATAAAAGAGAAAATTGATGATATAATACCACGTCAAGCAAAAACTCAAATCCCAAAAGCCCACTACCAGCGAATTAAAACCCATCCTGTGTCCAAATCAAAACATCAAATAAACAAAAACAAGAGAATAACCAATGTGCACCTAAACAATTAAAAGACAAGAAAAAGAATTTCATAATCTTCATAAATTTTCAAAGGCAGACATTAAAGGAGAACAAAGAAAGCAATATGAATTGCAGGACAGAAAATCCAGAAAAGAAGAAAGATTACCAGCAGGACGGCCATGGGATACGAAAAAAAACTTTGGAAGGGCGTTACAGCAGTTACCCATGACACAACCCATTGATACCTACAAAGAGAAACCAAAAAATGGAGGTGGCATTGTTTTCTCTCTCCTCCTGTCTTCTCCTTTCAATCTCCCCTGATGTGTGTGGAGAGACGGGGAGAGAAACCCACGCTGATGACATAGAGAGAAGAAAACAAAGTGATGACATAGGGGCGATTTTTGTACTTTCGAATCCGAGAGTCATAAAAAACAAACAAACCTTTTTTGCCTTGAATTTGTGACTAAATAAAGTAATAAATAGAATTGCTTTTTTTTTAAGTAAAATATAAAATTAAGATAAAATTAGATATATATTTTATTAGAAGCATTTTTTATTTAAATAAATAAATACAATTACTTGAATTTTTGTTATTTTTCCTTGTTTCAAACCCCTCCATAAGTAATAAATCAAAAAAATAAGAGAAAAAAAAAAAACAGGAGCCTTTTGGTCTACAAACATCCGTTCGAGTTTAATTCACTCTTACTTAAGTCCCCCAAATACTAAGGCATTGTTTGGTTTATTAACAAATAAAAAATATTTTTAAAAATTTTTAAAATTTATTTACTTTTTATCTTATTGTACGAATTACGAAATTATAACTTATCTCATTTTATCTAACTTTTTATCACTCCAAACACACCCTAAAATAACCTAAATGAAAAAAAAAAAAAAAAAAAAAGAAGAAGTGTAGGAGCCTTTTGGGCCATACAAATATCCGTTCGAGTTTGGAGGTATAATTTTTAGTTAAAAGTTAGAAATTGTAATTTTTAGTATGTTTGGTGAAACAAGTTACAATTTTTAGTAATTTTTGGTAACTTTTGAGTTGAAAAGTTAGTATAACAGAGCAAAAAAATGGTAACATTTCGTATTTTTGCCAAACACTCAAAAAATAACTTCTGATATTTTTTTATTAAAAATTTTACCGCCAAACACAACCTTAAATTTTCAAATATTAAAATAGTACAAATTTTTAATAAAATATGTAAAATTACTAAATATGGTTACTGGGTGTATTATATCCTTAACATTACGACGCCGTTTAGTTGGTTGTAAATTATTAAATTTTATAAAATGTTATAAATATTTACTTATTTTTATCAAATTTTTATTTTTATTTTTATTTTTTTGCATAAATTTTTTAAAATTTTACAAAAAAATTTTAAGAAATTGTAAAAAGTTACCAACTATTTCTTACTTTTTTAACTTTTGTTAGCTTTTTTACACGATCTATGATCAAAACCATTAGAGTGAATTAATTTTTACTTTCTAACGATTTGTTTATTAAATTTTAGTATTTTTTAAATACTAAAAATTAACTAATACAATTTATTTTTTTTTTCACTTTTTTCATACTTTTCCTCGACCATCCAAACAATCTGTACCGAACCATTGTCAAAACCCATATCTTTTCCCCAAGCAAATCACAGTTGACAACGCATCTTGTGGAATACCATTGTCGTGGCTAAAAAAATTTTACAGCTCGTGCCTAAGCCAACTTCTCATCTCTATCTTAGCCACCTGTAGCCTCCCTTTTTCTCACAAACCTATCACCGCAGCTCCATAATTTTTATTAAAGAAAAATGGTTCAAAGTTATTATTTTTACTTAGTTTGTAGTAAAAAATAATAAGAAAAAAAATAAAATATAAATGTGTGATAACTTAAAAATAATTTAGTATTGAATATTTTTTATTTTCATATATTTTTAAATTCACTCGAATAATATACATTTAAATTTTTATTTTTTTCTTTTTTTTTTTTTGCTGTTTCATTTTTTCTACTTTCAATTTTTTTCCTCACCAAATTCTCAATCTAAATAAAGCTAACCTTTGCCTCGCATGGGCATACTATTTCTTGTAAAAACCATGCTAGGCAAGTTGCATTCGTCATTCTTCACTGTCCATCACTACTAGAAATAATAATATTGACAACTGTCACTGTCCATTATTATTAGAAATGATAACATTGGCGACTATCAACAGCGGTAGCTAAATGGGTCAAGTGATCACTAAAAGATATTATTGACTGCATGGCAACTGCCAGTAGATGGATGTAAACGCATCATCGCTAATATATACTGACAACTGCTTCACCGATCGCTAATACAATAGCAACCGCATTGGCAACCGTTAGAGTATTTACTCCGTCCACTATTTGCGACTGCCTATACGTATTAAAGTGGTGGCTAATGTATTCCTGCCACATGACACGAGCCCTAAGGCCAATCCCCACCTTTTGAAGGGAAACTATTTAAATTAGTGATCGCTTTGAGCGGCCACAAATAGTAATTAATTTTTAAATATTTTATAATTATTATTTTTATTTTTAATATTTTTCATTAGCAACCGCCAATGGTGGTCACAATAAATTTTTTTATTTTTTTAAATATTTTATTATTTTCTAATTAATTAATTATTTTATATTATTTAATACTATTATATTTATTTCTAAATTATTTATTATTATTATTATTTTAATTTTAATTGCACTTGTATTACATGCACGTAATATAAATTTTTCATAAATAAAATAAAATAAATAAAACTAAAATCTTTATTTATATATATACAATAACAACGAGAAATTTAATTATAAAGTTTTATATGAATAAGTGTGACACAAAAGAAAAAAAATAAAAAAGTCTATGCAACAATCGGTTTGCTCGAAGATTAACCCAATTTAGTCCAGGAAGGCCAGCCACTATCGTTCGAGTTCTAAAATAAAACAACAAATGAATGAGAACGTGATAATAAAACATAAATAAAGTTATAAAAATTTAATTAACTATAAATACGAAAATTACTATTTCTAACCTGAGTAAAGGGCATGACTCTGACTCTTAGATAAGCATATCTCTATCTTGACCATTATCTAGGCCCGAAGTGACGCCTCCCACGCATCTATCTCTGCACAGAGGGTTTATACCAGGTCATTGTCGCTGTGTCTGGCTTGGAAGGAGCTAACTGCGGATGCCTCTGCTTGTGCGATAGACTGACGTAGAATGCCCGTGCCCCGCTTCAATGTGTATCCGTGGCCGTCATGTCCCACGATAGAGTGGAATATCTCATGCCTCCTCATCTCAAACTTCTTCTCATCCTCAGGCAATTCGGCCAAACGAGCATCAAACTGATCTTGCATAATTTAAAAATAACAAATAATGATAACTAACTAAATTATATAAAATAAAATTTAATATATCATTGGCCAAAATAAAGCATTAATTACTTTAATGGCCCAAACCTACTGTGACTGCTCATCGCAGGTTGCCAATCAAACAGTCATGTAATTAGTCCTCTCGCCCTCCTCTACTAGCTGTTGAATGAAAAATTATATTAATAGTACATTGTTATAAGAAATAAAAATAAACAAAATTTTTACATGGTAAACTAACATTTTACCTTGTGGCAGACCTGCAGAAGTGTCGAGTCATCTCCTTGTGCCCTAGCCTTGTATCCCATGGTCTTGTGCGTTCTTCACAGTTATGTCCTATTTTAATTTTTTATCAATTAATTTTTGTAAGATACGCTTTATAACTAAAAAAACTTAAGAAAAAAATTCAATTAACAATCCACTCACCCGTACCTTTTGACTCAACCAATAACTAATAAGCCTAGCCCAATCATGGGGAAGGACACCCATCAGGACGTACTGTAGGATGTCAGGGTCATTTTTATGGCCCTTCTAATGGCCAGACTTTACTCAATCATGTTAGCCTGAAAAGTAATAATTACACAATATGTGTTGCAAATTGATACAACGTACAATATAAATCAAATTAAGGCACCGTTTGATGCGCCAACAAACAAAATAAAATAAAATAAATCTCTAACTACCTCTATAATTCACTAAAACTCTCTATTATACATTCTTACTTTTTACTATATTCAAAAAATTTTAATATTTCACTAAAAAAATAATAAATCAGAAAAGAGCTTAACCGAGTGCGTAAATTTTTTTTGATAATTATATTATTCAAGTTGAAAGCTTTCAAACGAGTACCATTATCGCTATTTTACATTAATTTTTTTAAATTTGTTAAAATTGATTTGAAAACCGTTTTAATGGTTTTGACATTACTTTGCAAAAGTTAAAATTTTTTTACATAAATCCGTAGGAACGGACCAAAAAATTGTTCCCACAGTTTCTCTCTCTTACTTTTTGCCATAAAGTCTAAAAGTGTTACTAGTCTTCTCTAAAAAAATTCTATTTGAAACACCAAAAAAATCAAACGCCTAAACTCAACTCAAATCACATTTTTTTTTTATTTTTTATCACTCCAAACACACTTTAACATATGTGAAAATATATTCATTTACCGAAATCTTAACCCAAAGGCCCCCGAATGCATCAGGTGGGAAGGTGTCTCAATCAAGATTGGTCAGTGATAATCTGATCGAATTCCAGACCATGTGCCCAATTTGAGAGATGAGGGTCCATTCGATCTTTCCCACCGAGTAGGACGTGTCATCAAACTACATGGTCGTCCACTGTGACCCGTAGTTTTACCATGACAATGCCTTTGAAGGCTCTCTACCAAACTTGAAAGGCCTACTCTGAGTGGAAAAATCTATTACATACAATATAATTTGTTTAATGAGTTGAAAAAAAATTAGTAGCTAAAAAATGTCATAAACTAAAACTTTATACTAGGTAATGTGTGGTTAAACCCTAAAGGTGCCTGACAGTATGTCAAAGGACGCACCAATGTGGACGGTACTACAGGATTACATTTGTCAAGCTACTTCCTGAATAAGAGGGGCCGTGATGCTCAGCCATCATTCGCGGACTGGATCTTCTTCTAGAGCATCTGAACATGTTTACGTACATGTTCATAAGATAGATTCATTATAATTTGAAAAAAATAAATATTTTAAATAAATTTTGTTTGGATAAAAAGTGCACAACCTTTTACTGACTATATAAGTTAACTGTATCTCATTCGATGGTTTCCCTAACCCAATTAACATCTTCCTCATGCTAGACGATTGCATCCTAGTCGAGAACTTGTTTGGTGAATGCATCAATATCTGGCTCTTCACATCTAATCTGATACACCCCTCTTCTTGACATTTTAACTGCAATTTGCAAGTTAAGATCTGCTAGATCTCGTATATAATAAACTTGTTCTGCCATTGATGCCAACATGTAGTGTTCATAACTTCTTTATGTATCTCGGTATAACAAATTGTTAAAGTTTACTAAAGTAAACTGATACTTATCAATTTTAACCCTACAAATTGGATCAGTCCAATCATACTTGAATGATAAAAACCTCATCCCACGATTATATACTTCTTCAACAATGTTATTTAATCGGCCATAGTACCAACATCAATAGAAAGGTAGTCGATGCCACTGTTTTGCGTCGCTCGCTTATCATTAACTTGCTTGATGCGAAACCAAAACTTATTGACATCACAAGTTGTGTAACGTCGAATGATCATATAGGGATCATTAACTAATTGGTTTATTTTTTTTATTAAAGTAGGATCACTGGTTCTTCGTAAATTGCACGCCTATGCAATTCACGTAATAATTGAAATCACTTACCTAAAAATAATATGATAGTAATATATAAAAATACTTTTAAACATTAAACACGTACGTAATTCTTAAACTAGTCGAGAAACATCTGATAATGAGACTGCCAAATTTGGCTCTCTGTTACATGAGGCATGTCTTGTTTGAACTCATTGATATAATTGCTCTTTCATATGTGTCATTAATCATTTTAATATATTTTATAACCACTTTATAGACACATAAATTTTGGTCAAATTAAATGTTCCTAAGTGTTAGATAAAAGCTCAATTAAATTGACAAATTAAATCTTGCCACATGTCTCGTGGAAGATTTAAAAAAAAAAAAAAATTGTACATGTGGACGAATCATAAGCCACCACATGTAAAAGTGATGCTGCCTGAAGATGAGAAGACTTGACCAATTAAATTGAGCCACTTGTCAATAGGATCCAGTGCTAGAGATAATTTTTATTTCTTAATTTTTATCTCTTAAAAAATATAAGTAAATAAGAGATAATTATTTATGAAGCATAATGCTATTTTAACTTTTTAATATTATCTCTTATTTAATAAATTAAATAATAAGATAATTATCCTAGAGTGGTTAGATTCAATTATAGCTCTCTCCCACATATCTATAAGTAAGGGTCATCACCAAGCATAAACACATATTTTTTTGCATACAAGAAGACTTTGTTGGATCAAGCTGCCAAAACCCCATAGACTCTTAAGTATCAAGACCACTCAAGGCTCTGCTAGATTAAGTTGTTAAAGCCCGACAAATTCTCAAGCATCAAGAACACCCAAGTATTGGTTCAAGATCAAACTTCAAGCCCTCACATCAACGTTTCGAAGAGAAGAATTGGAAGATTATTTCTTTGATAGAAAGTTCAGATATTGTAATCTATATTGTTCACGTCATCAATAAAATCAAATTTGTTCTTATAATATCCTGTTTATTTTCAAACAAGAAATTTGTGTGTACTTGCTTATTTATTTTTCACGTCTACAACAAGATTTCTTTTGAAGCACTGTCATATATTTTCTTTAAATCATTAGAAATCAAGCGAATTTTTTTTTTCTTTTTACTTTTTTTTTTATCAATTTTCTTATTTAAAAATAACTTTGGTGATTGATTTATTAGATATAAAATCAAATTAGTTTTCTAATTTTCTTAGGAGATTAATTGAAATAATTTTACTAAGTTCGTGAATCCATGATAGATGATCAAGAATCTAAATCACAAAAAAAAAAAAAAAACCATA
>JAVXUM010000017.1:34183431-34193517 GCA_035590655.1 Pouteria glomerata | reverse complement strand
CTTTTTTTTTTTTTTAACTTTCCCTTTAATTTCTTTTAATCATAGCATGCATTTAATTTGCCATTTCTCACATATTTTATATTTTTTTGTAAAAAATAAAAATTAAAAAGTATATTTAATTTAGAGAATATTTTCTTAAAAATATATTTTATGGAAAATAAAAAATAAAGTGTAATTTAAAAAAATAAAAATAGATTTTTCACACCAAATAAATTTTTTCTCTTTACATGAATTTTTATGTTCTACCACAACACTCTACTCTCATGTTTTTTCTTTAAAAAAAAAAAGAAAATAAAAATATGTTTATAATAATTGTACCACTTTTTAAACTCTCTCTTAAATAAAATAACAGATTTCATTCCCTTTTACTAATTGCTATGGTGTTTTGGAGTGCCCTAAAATAGTTTAGAGTATTCTAATGGATTCTTAAATTTTTTTGTATGATTTGAAATTTTTTAAAAGTCACTGAAATATTATATGTTTTTCTATAATGTTTTCGAGAGTAGGGGAACTTTTAAGAAATGTTTTGAATATTATAAAGTATTATAAATATTACAAACTAGAATATCCTAAGATCAATAGGAGCTTATAGAAAGTGTGTCGAATATTGGAGAAAATTATAAAACTCTCTATAAGTATTATAAATATCTTAAATATTTTAATAGATAATTCTAGAGACATAATTTCCAATATTGTAATGAATAAAAAATTCCCAAAAACAAAAAGGTAAGTAATTGTGTGTTTAGTTCTTATATTGGTCAAAATAATTTTTTTAGTAACTAAGGGGCACATACTATATATTTATCTATAATTAATTTTCTATTTTATTTAAAAAATTAAAATAAATAGTCTTAAAAGTATTAAAATATTTAAATAGATAGAAAGTAATTAAAAAGTATTTAAATAAAATAAAAAGAACATTATAAGAGTAATGAATGAGTAAAGGACATTAAAGGAAAATAAAAAATAAAAAATAAAATTATTTAAATAATTTATAAAAATTGAAAAATTATTTATACACCACTTATAAGTAGTGAGTGATTATTGGTGATTAAAAGTTATTAATAAAAAATAAATAAAAATTTTACTTAGTGTTGGCTTCTTGAATTTATGCCTTTAGTATGAATCACTTTGTGTTTAATTTGCTAAAAAATGTTGTAAATATTTAAAAATCTCTAAAAAATTTATTCATTTCTTGTTTCATTATATGAATTACGAATTTATAACTTATCTCATTTTATTTTATTTTATTTTATTTTTTACCATTCTAAATACATTCATGTATTCTTATGGAATAAATAGATGAATAAATATTTTTATATTTAATTAATTTTCATTTTATTCCATTTATAGGTAATTTTAAAAAGGTTTATTTATTTATTTATTTTTATTTGCAGATTCCCCCAAATCCTCTAATCCCACATTAATTCATTCCCTTTTTATTCCGAGGCACTTGGCAATGCCATTTCAAAATACAATTCATGAAATTACTCCTTCCGAGCACGCCGTGAACCTTAGTCCTCCCAGCGTCGTGCCGCCCTAGAAGAAGACCTGCGCTGCGGTACGCCGGCGTCTCTCCTCGTCCACTCCACTGTGATTATTTACAGCCGGTACGTTTCAACATACTCCCGCAATCACATACTTTGTTGCGTTACGAAGATGGTTTTTTCGTGCATGATCTTGGTTTGAAAGAGTAGAGATTTGTATTGCAAATACAACGAACTTGTCACATTGTAAATTATAATTGACGAATCTATGTAGTTTACCCGTGTTCTTGTTTCAGTAATCAGAACCCTCATCCACCTAATGAGAATCATGGGCTTAAATTTCCGATACCGTTGTTGTGTTTGTGTTTTTGCCTATATATACATAGATGATATATGCATCCTCGGTTTCTGGGTCGAGGCCTGTTCAAACACTGTGGTTATTGGAAAATACTCTTTTTGGAGAAGGTGTTGTCTTCGAGTGGAGGAACTTTCATCCTTAATCCGTTGCAATTAGTCATATCTATGATAGTCCATTGCTCTGTGTCGCACAAAAAAAAAAAAAAAAAAAGAGAGTTAATAATAATAAAAAATTAACTAGTTATCAGTACGCAGCCCGTATGGGATTTTACACAAGCTTGTGCTACTGTGACACTCTGCTAGTCATTTGGTTAAGAAGGTTCTCGGTTTTGTTTTAGTGGTTACTTCTAATTTCCATTCACCAAGAAGGTGCAATTTGCAGAACTTGACTGATGGTGTCTGTTTAAAGTCATTAAGTTCATGGTACTGTGGTAGGGGTACAATGGTGGCAGCAAGTCTGGTATGCATGTGAATTAAGACAATTGAGATTCATCTGAAGTGGCGATGATAGTTTCAGGTTCAAAAGCTTTACATGAATATGGTCGTAGTTGTATAAAATTGTTGAGTTTTCCATTAAGGAACTACAAGGTTTCTTCATTTGGGCACATCAAACCTCATATTGAGAACCCATGTTATGGTATTTCCAGTTTTCCTTGACTTCTTGTTCTTATTTATTTACTTGTTTATTTTTTTGGATTGAGTAAATTGTTTGATATATATGTTAAGGATTCGTTGGTCATTGTCTAAGTACTGCTATTTGATCAAGCGGATGGGGTCTGTAATTGTGTTGTAAAGTGAGCACTCATAGTAGTTCTCTTAAAGATTGTGTTAGCATGTTTAGCCAAATTGATTGTGGGAGGTACATATTCATTTACTTGTCTACTTAACTTTGGCTTGAGTAAATTGCATGATATATATGCTGTGGATTCGTTGGCTATTGTCTGAGTACGGCTATCTGATCAAGTGGATGGGGTCTGTAAATGTGTTACTAAGTGAGCATTTCATATTAGTTATCTTAAAGATTGTGGTAGTCTGTGTATCTAAATGGAGTGCAATTATCCAGCTTAGGAGGTGGTTTTTGTAATATTAGTGCTCAAGTTCTTGGCACTTAGGTTTGGTATCCAGAAACTTCCTTTGTATTCACTGGCAGTGGCACCATTGTTGTGTTCTAGCCGAGTGTTATTCAATCCTCATTGCTAATGGATGTGTAACAGCATGTGATAAATCTTCTTGGAAGGTTAGCTTTCAAATTCAAATTGGGAATTGCTTAGTGTGATTTTTCTTGTTGTGTTGTATGGGTATCATGTCCGTAGCTTACAGTTTCTTTTGATAGGAATCACTCTTTAATGGAGTGTTCAACCTGTAAAATGAAGCATAATGGGATATTTGTTGGATATTTTCTTCTGTACTTCTTGGTTGATCATTAGATCAAACTGTTTTTTTCGAAACCAGAAATGGGATCATTATGGTGTGGAAAGAGAAGTAGTTGGGATCATGCGCCTCTATTTTTATAAATGAATCCTTTCAGTTTAGTTTCAGGTGATGCCCAGAAAGTTTTGTTGTTTTAAAATGAATAAGGATTGTTGGTCAACTTTACTAATAGACTTGTTGTAAGGGTTGTTGATCAACTTTACAAATAGACTTGTCACAACATTAATTTGGATTAATCTAGAATTTATTTTGGGATGGATGAGCCCTTGTGTGATGAAACACTTAGCTCTCCTTGAAAATGTCATCCTAGGGAAGGAGGCATCTTTGGGTCTTGCGGTGGAAAATAAAAAATCACACTACAGTTTAAAGATGATTAGACATTTCCTCGATCAATATCTGTCCAATGTGCCTATGTATGTCAATGTTCAAAGTTCTGTGATGTAATTTATTGGATTAAAAAAAATTCCATAACCTCCTTGCTTCAAATTTCAATGAACACGTGGTTTAAATAAAACATTTTGGCAGTTTGGGGTTGGAGGCATTTTTTCTCAGGGAGTCGGGAATGCTTAGCTCATTGCTGAGGGAATTTATGTAGCCTGGCATTCCATGTTGCAGCTTCCTCAGAAACCACTGGATTCCAATTATTAATATGTGATATCAACCATTCTACTTTGATTTGTAATTCAAGCCTAACTTTTGAAATCCACTGTTCTTCTTACTCTTCCTTTTGGACCCTCAACTGGCCTGGATATGGTTAAACTGGAAGGCACTTTGCCATTTGGTACAAGGCTTTCCTTGTTAAGATTATATATACTTATATCTTTTGACAATTTCAGTGATTCCTTCTAAGCAGTTTTTTTAAAGAAATGTATGTCTGAAGTAATCTTATTGTTCCTCAACTCAACTTAGTCTTTTCCCAACTAAGTGGTGAAAATATAAATCTGGCTGGCCTTCAGTTACCAAACACAGTGCCCAATGAGAAGCAATCTCATTGAAGCTAATAGCTAAAAAACTTCTGCTCTCCTCAGTCTAGTCCCCAGGAGGTTTGATTTATCTCTTTTTGTCAAAATGTCAAAAAGTGTTTCAAGTGATTAGGCTGCCTTGGTGGCTATGGTCTTTTAAAATCCTGTAATGCTTGTAGCACGATTCATAAGAGATTAAAGTTCGGTCTGCTGCTTCTAAAGCTAGAGGGGTCTCCACCTAAGGCAAATAAAAAAGAAAAAAAAGTGCTAATCAAGGCGTACAAGGCCATTGACCACTTCCCTTTGTTGTTTTGTGATTATTTATGAGACTAGTTCTTCATCTCTTCTTTCCTATGGACGCTAAGACTTCATGGAGATCACTACTGTTATATGGAGAGAGAGAACTTTAAGAAATAAGTGATGTGCCAATGGGAGATTGAGCCATCAATGTGTTAAACATGTCCATACCGCTACCCTTTCCTACAGCTCTCTTCCCAAATCAAATCAAATCCTCCCCACCCCCCCCCCAACACACAAAAAAAAAAAAAAATTATAGGAGAAAAAGATGCAGGCGTTAAGCCATATTTTAGAGATTTGGGTTTTGCTTGGTGGTTCTATTATGCTTTCCTGCTTGCATGTTTATTGATTCTCTCCCATAATCATATGAAATATAGTTTGTCAATGTTTTGAAAGCTCCATTTGTTTTGCAAATGGAATGATATTTGAAATTATAAGAAACGTTCTTGCAGTTTGTCGAGGATGGATGGTGCACTTTGCAGATATCTTTCTACGTTTCCATAAGCAAGGAAAGAGATGTTAAGTTTCCAGAAATTCATTGCCATGGTGTTCTACATCTTTCCTTCTCTCCTCCCCTGAGGCAGAAAACATATTTTTAAAATACTAGCAAGCAGCTGCTTCTGATATTGTTTCCAGCCTCATGCGTGCTTCTTGTAAAGTTCTGGATTTCACTTTTCTTTTTATCATGCTTTGCCTCACGTGTAACTTCGGATATATCTTTTGTAGCTGATTTGGATTGGGAATTGTTCATTGTAAGTAAAACTATATCATTGAATGGCATCTCCTTGATCCCACCCATTACCAAAAAAGGACCCAGTTAAGAGACCAAATACTAACCTTTCTTTAACTCTATGAATGATACACACCTGTTCAAATCTATTTCTTTTCCATGCGATAGTAAATAAACCAAAAAATATTCTTCAATCTATGCAAAGATGATTCAATGTTCTGAAAATACCTAATTCCCTGTCCCATATAACTTTGGAATGGGATTCAAGAAACTTTAGTCCCACTTAGTGTGTATTTTTTTTTCTTACGATATGTTTTTCTAAGACCTAATTCCTTTTTTTTTAGGAATAATAGTGTTTTTTCTCTACAGTTTTTTTATATATTAATGCATAACCTTAATGCAGGTGTCAGGTTGCCATGGAGAGCTCTGATGATGAAAAAGATAGTGTCTTTGAGAATTCTATACCCAAAGATCCAAGTCAAACTTTAGCGCCTAACCGTACAAAGTTCGTGGATGAAGTTCTCAATGGTCAAAATGAGCGTTGTTTGGAGAATTTTCGTATGGACAAGCATGTTTTCTACAAATTATGTGACATTTTACAAGCAAGAGGTCTATTACGGCACACCAATAGAATCAAGATCGAGGAGCAATTAGCAATATTCATGTTCATTATTGGGCATAATCTACGAATTAGAGCAGTTCAAGAGCTATTCAGATACTCAGGGGAAACCATTAGTCGCCATTTCAACAATGTTCTTAATGCAATTATGGCTATCTCATTAGATTTCTTTCAGGGTCCAGGTCCTGATGTTCCGCTAGAGATCCAAGAAGATCCCAGATTTTATCCTTACTTTAAGGTAATTAAAGATGATCAATATGAATGAACTTAATCACTACTTTAACTCGAAAATGTGAATTACCTTACTTATAGTCACTTTCTCTTAGGATTGCATTGGAGCTGTTGATGGCATACACATCCCCGTGATGGTGGGTGTGGATGAGCAAGGACCTTTCCGTAATAAAAATGGTTTCCTTTCACAAATTGTTCTGGCAGCTTGCTCATTTGATTTGAAGTTCCATTACGTTCTAGCTGGTTGGGAAGGCTCGGCAGCTGATTTGCGGGTTCTAAATTCAGCCCTTACAAGGCGTAACAAACTGCAGGTCCCTGAAGGTATTTTCTTTATTTTCATAGGAAATTCACCATTCAGACTCAGGTGATTGGACAGTAAACTGAAGCCATATCATTTTAATCCATCTTTCTAGCTGTTTGTCATAGCATGTACAAATTGTGCGTCATGAAAATATATTTTTTTCTCAAGTTCTGTAAATATAATTTGGAGTTCTCTTGTTTTCCATTGTTATCTTTTTTATTTTTCTCTTTTTTGTTTTAGTGTGGGGAGAGGTTGGGATAATTTACTTGTGGACTTCTAAACAATACTACTCTTTTATGACACCAATGAGAGTATGGTAAGAAGTGGGATAATATCATATCATTTGGTTGTCCTAAACCTATCTTGTATTATTTCAGGTAAATACTACCTAATGGACACTAAGTATGCAAATATTCCAGGCTTCCTTGCTCCATATCCTGGTGTTCCCTATGGCTTAACTGAATTTGGTGGTGCAATATATCCACAAGATGCCAAAGAGCTATTTAATCATCGTCACTCATTGTTACGCAGTGTTACTGATCGCACTTTTGGGGTCTTGAAAGCGCGGTTTCCAATTTTGATGTCGGCTCCTCATTACCCACTACCAACACAGGTGAAGTTAGTGGTAGCAGCATGTGCCATACATAATTACATTCGTGGGGAGAAACCGGACGACTGGATTTTCAGAATGTATGAGCAGGAAGCTGGACTACAATTGGAAGATCCAATGCCACCTTTAGAATTCTCACAACCAATGGTGCATTCTGATGCTCAAGTTTTGGACATCCCCTTTGAAGCCGAACAACTAGAATGTTCTTCACAGTTGCGCGATTCTATTGCAGCTGAGATATGGAATGACTATATCAGTGATTTTCCTAATGCTTAGTCATGTTGATTGCAGTTTTTGTAGTTGGATTAGGTTTGGAACCTTTTACAGTGATCAGTGCAAAGTGTCTATTTTGGATTTTGCTTTTCTGTTCATAAGGAATGTTTTGGTGCTGCTTCCTTTTTTTTTTTTTCCTCCTCTCTTCTGCAAATACATGCTTTGGTTATTTGGTTGTAAACAAGAACTTGGGGGTAAATCAAGTGGTTCCATTTGCTAGAGCTGGAAAACATTTCTTCTTGTATATATATCTTTGTTCTCTCTTGTTCATCTGTTATGTTTTGCATTCGGTTCTGCTCTAATGTTTGTGTATGTAGTTACTATCGGTCCATCCATTATTGTTAATATTTGGGTGGGTGAAGGGTTAAGCGTCGGTCGGTTCGGTTCAAAAATTAAAAATTTAATAATTGAACTAAATAATTTTTAAAATGAGAAATTGTAACTAAAACTGACAAAAATATATGCATTAACCGAACAAAATTTTATCAATTTGTTTATGGTTGGTTTTGTTATATAAAGTTATACGTTATTAGGAATTGTGTTTTTGTACTGTCTTCAATTAAAAGGTATTTAGATTAATATATTAATAGAATATAATTAGAAAAATGTATTAAAATAATATATAATATGAACACATTTGTAGATGTTACAGTTACATAATCAATATCTATTAAATGTTGAGTAAATCAAATTTAATTATTTTGATGGATTTGGTTTTGAAAATTTAAAATTATATCAAAAATCGATAACTGTTATTTTAACAACTATCAAACCAATCTTTGTTAAATAAATAACTAAATAAATTTTATTTATTATAAAAAATAAATTATATTAAGATAATACACGGAAGGTTTTAATGTTCAAAATTCTAAATTTCGAACCTATTAGCATTCTCTTGTGCTCATTTTATGTTTTTAGTGATCAAGTTACCACATACCATAAGATGAGAAAAAGATGAGTAAACTACACAATTATGATATAGTTTGAACTTTCATAAAAAATCAAAGGTAAATATCGATCTCTATAATATAAGAGGGCAATTAGCCTCCACATTTTAAAGTTCTATTTTACTAACTTTTTTTTTTCACTTTTTTTATTGTTTTACTTTATTATTTTCATTTTTGCTCCTTGTATATGTAACTTGTCAATTCAAGTTATTAGAAGAAGGAAGGAATTGAATATTTAATCTTTGGACACTTAAATGTTATTGAGCCATGTGTAACTCCTGAGTAACTCAATACTCAGTTTACTCACCTACTCTTCATGTCTTTTCAATGCCAAAGTTTCTCTGATTACCTTTAGATTGTGTTTGGTTGGGGATTGAATAATAGGAGATAAATAATATTATAAGATAATATATAAGATTAATTTTTTTATGTAAAATTATTTTCTTTTATGTTTGGTTAGTGAGATAGAAAGTGAAATAAAAAATATAATTTAATATATAATGTAAAAGAAAATAATTTTAAACCTTTAAATTTTGATAAAAAATAAATTCAAAGGCGAAGAATTAATAACCATCACTCCTTTGTAAGATTATTAATCCGACGTTGTGGTTCGTTATTCGCTGGGTGAGATTACAAATCCTGCTAGCAAAAAGACAAGCAAACACTGCAATGAGTGGGCCCATGAATTTCAAACAGGGCCTAGAGTCAACGCCTGTCGCTTCCCGACATAAAACCTCTTATTTTTTTAACTCTGGTATTTGAAACAATACAAGTTGTATTTGTTATACTCGGGTGTATATCAACAATAGGCAGATACCCTTTCAAAAAAAAAAAATAATAACAATAGGCAGATACACTTAAGCGAATTGAATGTAACGAATCGCAGAAATGTAAGAAACTTATAATTAAGCCCTTATTTAACTATTTGAGCTCTTATGCTATATCTGGTTGTAATAACAAATTGGATATATATTTATATAATGAAAAGCAATACATTTTAAAAATTTTTATCTTACAAACTAAAACTAGAATACCGAGATTGAGTTTTATTCTTTAACGAATGATTGAAATCTTTTATAAACCAAAACTTCCTCTGCAATTCTAGCTTAGTTTTTTGGGTCACTTCATATTCTGAAAGATTACTGAGTTAAACTTAAGAATGATATAAAGAATTGTATTGAAAAAGACAAAAATTTTATTTTTTAAGAATAATACAATTAAAAAAGAATTTATTTTAAGTTTTTAAAAAAGAAAAATATACTAACATATTTTAATTTAATTTTGATTGAAGAGTGCCATAAATATAGATTATTTGCTAAGGTATATATATATATATATGCTCTATTCAACATTTTTCTCTTGATAAAATAACATTTTTCACAGCCAAACGAATGGTGCTACATAGTTAATTAAGTTATTTTTTAATCAAAAAGTCATCATGTCAAAAATGCTTTTTTTTTTTAAAGATCTTGTCAAAAATGATACAAAATATTAGCAATGAAATTTTTATAATAAAATTATGAAAAATGATGTTTTACTAGAAAATTTTATTATTTTTTTATCAGAATGATGTGTTAATAATAATTTTATAAATATAAAATACTTTAATAAATTAAATATTTTGGAGTGATAGACCCAAAATTACGCCAAAAATGGTATTTTGATGAGCTCTTTCATTTAAATTAATTCGCTTGTAATAACGCCAAAAGATTTCATTTATGAACTTATTTTCGTGGGGTTATAGTTTAAATCAAGGGAGAATTAGAGGCCGGTCACATTTTACCAAAATATAAGGATTAAAGTCATAGTGAAAAAACTTGTTTGTAAATAAGTCACACATG